>CM031860.1:63744759-63929549 GCA_018697195.1 Certhia americana | reverse complement strand
CTGGGTCACCCTGAATCTTCTGGGTCACCCTGAACCTTCTGGGTCACCCTGAACCTCCTGGGTCACCCTGAAATTTCTGGGTCACCCTGAACCTTCTGGGTCACCCTGAACCTCCTGGGTCACCCTGAAATTCTGGGTAACCCTGAACCTTCTGAGCCATCCTGAATCTCTTGGGTAACCCTGAACCTTCTGGGCCACCCTGAACCTTCTGTGTCATCCTGAAATTCTGGGTAACCCTGAACCTTCTGGGTAACCCTGAACCTTCTGGGTAACCCTGAACCTTCTGAACCATCTTGAACCTTCTGGGTCACCCTGAACCTTCTGTGCCATTCTGAACCTTCTGGGTAACCCTGAACCTTCTGGGTCACTTTGAACCTTCTGGGTCACTTTGAACCTTCTGGGTCACCCTGAAATTCTGGGTAACCCTGAACCTTCTCGGTCACCCTGAACCTTCTGAACCATCTTGAACCTTCTGGGTCACACTGAACCTTCTGTGTCACCCTGAACCTTCTGTGTCACCCTGAACCTCTTGGGTCACCCTGAACCTTCTGAGCCATCCTGAGCTTCCTGGGTCACCCTGAACCTCTTGGGTCACCATGAACCTCTTGGGTCACCATGAACCTTCTGGGAAAACCTCAGAGCTGCTCTGTAATCACAAACCCTCTCCAGAGTTTCTCCAGAAACTCCCACATGTGCCAATGCTTCCAGGATAACTCTGAGTTTGCATTTGTGTCCCGTCTGTGAGCTACAACCACGGCGAGGAGGGCCCTGATCAGCTCTTGCCTCCCTTCAGCTCTCAGGTGATTTCATGAGATGGATTTATTTCATGAGATGGATTTATTACATGGGTTTAAGAGGTGATCCAACCCCGTGACAGAAATAACCTTTTCTGCAACGTTCAGGGAACAATGACCAGGACACAGCTCCTGTGAATGGTTGGAGAGGGGGGCACAGTGCAGATAGAGGGCTTTTGGGAAATAAATCTTCAATTAGGGCATTAACACCATGACTATCTGCTGCCTGGAGAGCTGGAACAGGAGGAAACACCAACCCAGTGAAGGAATTCTTCAAGCCAGACCCTGCTGAAGGAAGGACAGGTACCTAAGAAACCCCAAGGGAGAGACAGGCAATTATTTACTTAATAATAATTATTTACTTAATAATTATTTATTAATTCTTTCCTCCTTTCTGTCCCGAGGGTTGGATAAAAGCTCTTCAGAAAAAAGATTATCAGCAAAACACCCTCACCCCTGCACTGAGGGAAGCTTGGACATGACCCTCAAAGATTTGTAATCCCCCAGCCACAAAACTGTCCCTGAGATAACGGAGAGGAAACAAAACCCTGCGCAGGAACCGGTGTCTGCAGCAAAGAGCCCTCTGGATTCCAAGTATTTCCCTTCAGCGGAGTAAATGATGTTTTATGCCTATAATTAACTGGGAGCCAGTACACATTGCGCTGGTTTTAAGCTGACTCAATGCTGTCTGCAAGGCACAGTGTGATAAAACAATATTCAAATCAACTTCTTAACTGAGCTGGCGAGTGACACAATCTGGAGACGGATGCCAGGAGTAAGTGGAGGTTTGCAAAGCCCCGGGCGCAGGGAGGGATTTCAAGGAGTATTTTCTTTAAAGAGTTGGTTTCCAATCCGCAGGCTGTGAGTTCTGGAGGGGTCTGGTTTCTGAAGCAGCTGAGTTCCAACAGACTCGCTGCAATGTTATTTTTTCTAGGGAAAAAAAGTATCCAAAAGCGTTGGAGACAGCTGAGGTTGGAAGCCACAGCTGCTGGGAGGTTTAGGTTGGATATTAAGGATATTTTTTTCATGGAAAGGGTTATGAACTATTGGTAAGCTGCCCAGGGCAGTGGTGTAGTCCCTATCCCTAAAGGGATTTAAAAGCTGTGTGGGTGTGACACTTGGGGTCAGTGGTGGCTGTGGCAGTGCTGGGGGATGCTGGACTTGATTATCCTAAAGACCTTTTGATTCATGATTAACTGTAAATCAGATCTTAACGATTATCTGGAAATCAGAATCCCTGGAAACATCCAAGCCAGGATGGATGGGGCTTTAAACAACCTGACCCTGCCAAAGATGTCCCTGCTCACTGCAGGGGGATTGAACTAAAAGACCTTTAAAGGTCCCTTCTGACCCAAACTATTCCATAATTCTCAGGTTTGGATGGGTGGGAGATACCTCAAGCTGAAAAACTCTTCATTCAGGGGGGTCCCCATGTTGTCACCTGCTTGTCAGTCACCTGCTGAGGGCTCCTGATGATCCCTGGACGTCGTGGCCGTGCCTCCAGTGGGGCTGGAGGGTGGCTCAGCCCACCCAGGGCTTTGTGGAAGCTTTTCCCCACCACAACAAAGTGATTCCACCTGAAGCATTTGCAGCCCCAGCCCCTCAGGATGAGCTGCTGGAATTTTGAGTGATGAGGAGATCTCCCAAATGCTGGGGGATGGATCAGGAACTTGAAGGTCACCCCGAGAGTGCTGGTGACTGCCCCAGGCACCTCCTCCTCTCTCTGTAGGACAGGACCATGCTGCCAAAGAGGCTCCTAATGACCATTAACCCTTATTAATCCCCACTTCTTGGAAAACACAGTGGTTCTGAAGGTGTTTGACTCTTCTAAAGCCTGAGCTGTGCCTGTCCTTTAATAGGATTCCTTCCTTTTAAAAGACTCTTTTCTCATTGCTGCATTCTGTTGTGTCAAACCCCACAGCACTGCAAACCTTCACCAGGTTTTCTTTCTGCATGATAAAAGGCAAATTATATATATAAAAAAAAAGACTGAAATTGAAATGAACCCTTTTCATTTGAATGAAGTGGAAGCATTTTTTGCTGGTTTGATGGAAAATATTTTTGTTCACGGCTGAGTTTGGAAAGCTGATCCCACCTGGAACAAAACTTTTTGGTGAGGTCACAGATTCCTGCACAGCTGAAGGCAAAAATCCTCCCCGTAGTTCTGGATGTGGTGGTGGGAGTCACCTCCATGCACAGCCAGCTTTGTTTCCTCAGGAGAGGTGGGGTTTGTTTGCTAATATTCTGGAATTAGTGAAAATTTCACATTTTAGACGGATGGCAGTTGTGTTCAGAGAACTTTCAGTGCAAGGAAAGGAGATTTTGGAGCTGCACTGAGGCAGGACAGAGGAGAGGAGAATTTTTGGGGGTGGTATTGTGCTTGTGACCTATTCCAGACTTTGGAGGTGCACAGGGGGAGGTTCTCAACACACCCAGGTGGGCAAACAGCTCCATCTCTCTCAGGATGTGCTCAATCCTTATTTTCATCTGCCAGGGCTGCAATCTCTCCAGGTCTCCTGGAACCATCTGAGGAGGCTTTTAGGAGGCCCTGGAATTGATGTGGATGCTTCAGCTCCACTCCTAAAGAACAGGCCATTGCATCACTGTGGTCTCCATCAACCTCACACTTGTCACTCTTTTTTTCCTTTCTGTAATGAAGAGAATAATGGATTTACTGTTCCTGACCCTCTGGCTGGGAGCAGACACATTTCCAGGAGGGCACAGGGGACATTACCCTGTCTCCTGCCCTGATGATCCCATTTGGGACTGGCAAAGGAAGAAACCATTGATCTTAATCCCTTTTTCTTCTGCTGTGAATACTCTACAGCTCCCACTGACCCTTTAGGGACCAGCGAAGGTTCTGGTTTCTCATAGTCCACATGAGTGCTAACACTGGCAGAAGCTGTCTGGATGAGAAGCAAAAAAAGAGATACAGCTGGAGGGCAGCTATTACAGCCAAAAAGATGAAGAAAAAAAAATATAAAAGAAGACAAAAATCCTAATAAAATTGTAGCAAACTTCCTGAGGGAATGGAAAGAAGGGAAATAGACTTTCAAAGAGCAGATGTGACTCTCAAGGCAAGCACTTGCAAGGATACACTTCCACTGAGCAAGGATTGGCAGTGTTGTGATATTCCTGACCTGCAGCTGGTTGTAACCCTGGACAAGGGGCCAGCAGGAGCATGAAGGACATTCCGGGGTCCCCTTCAGGTCTGACTGCTCTGCCTAAACCACTCCTGCAGCATCTCAGACTGGATCCTCCTGGATTTACACTGAGGCACCTCAGGGTGAACATTCTCTTCCTGTTTTGTTCCTCTGATGCAGCCCTGGGAGTCAAAATGTTCTCCAGAAGCACCCAAGTGAGGAGCTGGAGGGAACTGGTCCCACCTCCTTTCCCTGCTTTCCAAGGACACACACGGAGGGTCTGCAGCATCCCATCCTGCCCTTCCCTGAGCTCTGAAATCATCTGGGATAAAACACACCTTCCCTCCTTCCCAGGATGTCACCAAGTATCCCTTTCTCAACTTTGGAGCTGTCCAGGCACTTGCAGATAACGGAGGAGCAATAATGGATCACTTTGTGTCCCCAATCAGAATTTATTTCCTTTCTTCCCTAAACTGTGAGTTCTTGAAAGTGTTGTCATGGCTACTGAGGAGTGAACTTGACTCACTTGGGCAGCCTTTGTTCCCTCCAAGTGAGCTGGTCTGAAATTTGTCAAGGCTCTCTTGTCACCGCCTGCAAAAATATTTTATCTGTTTCTCGAGAGGAGCTTCCTCTGCAAACTGAATATAAAGGGCACAGCCAGAGTCCAGGCCTGCTGTAATGCAGGGGTTTTAGTGCCCCTGGGTGCCCTCAGCAAATAACTCTTTAATTGTTCCCTTCTTTCCAGCAATCTTCCCTGCCACATAGCAAAAGGTCAGTCTGCTGTGAGGTCCTCTGCAATCCCTCTGCTGGGCTCAGCTACAATATTTTCTGATCAATGGTTAAAACTGGCGTCTCTTTATTCTAATGGAGCCTCCTGCACTGGAGAATAAATTCCAAGAGGGTTTCCAGGAGCACTGGAATATATATCGTGGTTCTGGCTCAAATGAATGCATGACATAATTCCACTAAAATCGATGAAATTGTGCTCGGGGATGCTGCTCCAATGCTGATATTAAAACTGCATGGATGTGGTTTTATTGCTACTTATTGCTTATCCTTAATTTGTTTTAATATGATCCCAGGCCCACATCCATCAGGGGGAATTCCCAAGGGTTTTGAGCAACCCATGTGGAAATCAATGGATGGAAGTGGAGTGGGGAAGAGTTACCCTGTGTGAGTATTCCTGACCATAATGTGGGAAACAAGCAGACGCTCTCCTGAGGAGTGGAGAGTCAAAACAGATGATGCAGATCCATGGCAGATACTGGTTTCTATCAGCATCAACAAAAATAATCTGGTTTATTAGGAAAGCTGCTCAGACAACAGATTTGTCACCATCCAATAAACAGTCCCTTACCAGTCCTTAAAAAAACAAAACAAAACAAAACAAAACAACAAAACAAAAAAAGCTACTGAATTCAAACCTGCAGAAAGGAAAAGAGATGTGCAAATACAGGTCTGGGGAGGAACAAGGTGAGATTGGGGTCAGAGCTGTTGGTGAGGCTGAACTGCTCTCTGTCACAAAGATGTTCAAAGCCCCACTCTCCAAAAAAGTTCCTCCTGCAAAAAGGCTTTGGGAAATGTTCTAACTTGAAATGGGGGCTGAGAGCTCTGCAGAACAGAAGAAACTCCCTTGGCAAAGTCTCTTGGATGCAATGAGGATAGCACAAGTTAAATCCCATTCTAGTAAAATATAATAGATATTAATTGATAGTAGTAATAATAATAATAATAATAATAATAATAATAATAATAATAATAATAATAATAATAATGGTAGGTATTAAAGATAAGTAGAAGAAAGGAGAATGGGCCTTTACTCCTTTGTTTTCTTGTAGTGTTTCAGCTGCCTGGACTTCTGTACCATCACCTCCTTTAGTTTATTGTGCCCAGAGATCCATTCTCCTTTGAACTTCCTTTAGTTTATTGTGCCCAAAGATCCATTCTCCTCTGAACTTTCTTTATTGTGCCCAAAGATCCATCCTCCTTTGAATTTCCTTCAGTTTACTGTCCCCAAAGATCCATTCTCCTTTGAACTTCCTTCAGTTTATTGTGCCCAGAGATCCATTCTCCTTTGAACTCCCCAGCTTTCAGATGTGTGTTAATATCAGTGACTCTCATCCAGCTATTCACTGAGGCATTTCTGCAGATGAAAACATTTCCTTCATATCTCTCCCTCCCACAGTTGCTTGTTCTTTCTGTTGCTGCCTCTAATTTTTTTTTTCCCTCAACATCTTTCCACTGGAGCATTCCTGGTCCTTCTGAAACTCGCCAGCCACACGTGGGGCTCATAAAGCTGCTGTGTTCAGAGAGCACCCGGCCTCACTGAAGGGCTTGAGCCTTTTTCCAGTGCATTAATCCTGTCAGGACCTGACTTTGGTGATCTATTCCAGCCAAGCAAGCATCACTCAGAGTTAACTGCAGGAAGATTGGAAATGGCAGTTTTGGAACACCCTGAACGGCCTTGGGAGTTGGTGCTTCAGTACCTAAAATACAAGGGGAAAGCTTTGCTTGGCTGCTCAGTTGAAAGACAGTTTGGAAACACTCTCAAATACACCAAATATTGCAGCAGGTGCAGCAGAGGAGCTGCAAATTCTCCTGGCTTCTCCCTGACTCACCCTGCAATCTGCAGTGACCTATTGCTCATCATCCCCCCTGGCACCTGCCCTCACCTGCCCCTCAGCCCAGGCACAGAACCGGAATTCAAATAAGAGGAGGAAAATGCTTTCCCATCTCAGCAGAAATCAAGATTTTTTAAAAAAATATTCCCTATCTTTCTGAAGGCAAAATGGATTCTCTGATGTTTGGTGCAACCTCACACCTCTCCCAGATGATGCAGGAGGTGGAGGAATGGGGGGATGTGGTCGTGGAATCTGAAAGTGAGGTCTCCACTCTGCTTCCAAACTTTGCTCCTCTTCCTTGCCTCCACAGGAATCCACAGGCTGTTTGTCATCCCTGGAACCCAGCAGCTCCAGGAGCTCCCAAGGTTCCAAAGAGGAATCCTTCTGGAAGGAAGGTGAAGGCCCTCTGTCCCACTGTGCATCAGCACAACTCCCTCACAGCCCTTGGGCTTCTGCCAATCCTGCAGCCTGCTATGCTTCCTTTTCTTTGTCCCAAAATGCACTGAAAATGTGACTTTTGGTGAGGACTGGAATGGCTGGGAAGAGATTTCTGCCCTCAGCACCGAGCTCTTGCTTAAAACTGTGGGAGAGTGTTCCCTCTTGCTTCCCTCCTCTGCTCTCCCCTCGTTAAACAGAGGCAATTTGGAGCTGCAATATTTATAAAAGATTTAGCCCTGTGCTGTGCTGAGACACTGAAAGAATCATTGGTTCTCCCCCACACCAGGACTTTACACCAGTGGGGATTTGGACACGGGGAGGGCAGGTCTTTTGAAGTCCTCCTTGTAGGTTTTATCCTCCCCCCACTCCTTCCATCTGCGGGAAAATGCAATAATTCACCTGTCCCCGTTTCTAGATGTATTTTCAGGCACTGAAGAGCTTGACCACTCACTGTTAATCAATAGAGTTGGAGTGTAGCCATCAGTCTATTACTGTTTCAAGCTTCTTCAAAGCAGAAAATGTCTGGAAAAATGAAAGGCAGAGATGAAATACACACATTTCTCTGGTAATATTTCAGAGGCAAGGGCACAGCGGTAGCTTTCTTTTTTAAGCCTGTACCCTATATATAAAATATATTTGAGGGATTTGGAGAATGAAGAAAAATTAAAATAATTAAGGAGCTGACAGAACTGATTTAGAGTCAGGGGAAGAGGCAAAGAATGAAACATGTGCAGTGTGGTGGAGCAGGGCTGGCAGGGATGGAGGGGACCTGAGGGAAGGTTCTGCTCCAGGGATGTGCTGGGCCAACACATCATCCAGGGATGCTCTGAACTGGTGGGGAAGCAGGAACAGCATCCTGAGGGTGCCAACACCCATCCTAAGGAGTGCTGTGACCCAGAACTTTCCACATTTGAAGCCCATGCAGAACTCAAGATGCAGTTGTGGCCCCTCAGTGACATTTTCAGGTGCCATAATGAGACCCTCTCCATGCAGGTGAGGTGTCTTGGAGCAGCCAAAGCCAAAGATGTAAAATTCCCAACAGAGGCCTGAAAGAGGGAGCAGCTTCCTTTGGCATGCTGGCATTTTGGCCGGGCTCTGCACCACTCTGTTCCTTCCAGGTGACATCCAACCTTCACCTGCAGGGACACAAGCACAGCAGAGAAGCTGAGAGAGCCTGGGCCAGGCAAGGCAGGGGTGTGCAAAGCCTCTCCCAAAGTCGTGGGTTATTTTGGGAAGGCAGCAGCTCTGTGAGCATGTCTGTGCTCGAGGCAGCAGATGGAGGATGCATAATTTAAAGTAGGAGTGACCAGAGGAAAGTTTTTCCATCTGCTCTCCAAGCAGTTGGACAAATTCTCTCACATCCACTGAGGCTCCCTCAGGAGCTGCACTTCTACAAACCCAGCCCTTCACAGGTGCTTCCCTCCTCTCTGGTAGAGAACAACCCTCTCCTATCCATTCCAAGAGCCTCTTGGGAGCAAGAATCCTAAATTGTCAGGTTAGCCTTGTCCTCATCTGGATTCAGAAAAAAAACCCCAACATCTGATGTTGCCTAGGGAGCAACTTTATCTGCACCCTCACTCTGGTAGTCAGTTTTAAAAAAAATAGTTTAATTTCAGTGTAGCAACCAGTCCTTTCCATCCTGCAAAAGTGAACTCAGGTATCTGGGGCTGAGCACATGAACCATTCAGAGATTTGACACAGAAGATGGCTGGATATCTTTCACTGAAATGCCTGGATTTTCCCATGGAAAAATCATAGAATGGTTTGGGTTGGAAAGAACCTTAAAGATCCTCTGATTCCAAACCACCTGCCCAGGGCAGGGACACCTTCCACTAGACTTGAAATTATTTTGGAATGAGAAATATTTTGTGGGGAAGACATTTCAATGTGCAGCTTTGGAGATCCTGGAGTGCTGCTTAGAATCAAGATTTCCAGACATCCCATTCATCCCAGACATCCCATTCATCCATCTGCTCTCTGAATGCCTCCAGACCCACTTTTGCTCAATCTAATGATCATTTGGACACCAAAGATGCCATTCCTGCAGTGATGAGCTTCACAATTCTATCTTCTGGTGGAGCTTTTGCCTCACCTCCCCGACAGAGATCAACCCACATTCTCCTTTATTTCCAATGCCTGCCTCCATTCCAAGGAATGCTTTTCCTCTAACATGATTAGGTACTCACTGGCAAGCTGCCTAGAAAGCAAAAAATTGGGGTGGAAAAGTGGATTTTCCATTGGTGAGAGCAAACTGCACACTGGTCTCGCTTCAAAATGACTGCACAGCTGAAATATCTGTGGCGTGAGAGATGCAAAGAGATTCTTCCTCATCCTTTCCTCCTCCTCCTCCTCCTCCCACTTCTGCTGCTTCTTCAAGGACACATTTTCCATTAAGGAGGTTGATGAAGGTCATTGCTCGTTCCAGATCCTTTTGGCCACTTGAAAGCTGCCGTGGGCTGTGATCCTTCTTATGCCTTTTGCAGCCTCTGAACCATCTGGACAGCTCAGAAGAGGCATCTGTTCACTCTGGTTCCTTGCTGGGATGGAGACGGGAGCCACTGGAGTTCATCCTGAAATTCTGATCCTTGCTGGGATGCAGATGGGAGCCAGGGGAGTTTATCCTGCAATCCTGATCCCACAGCACGGAGTCACCCAGAACTGCTTTGGTCACAAGCAGGATGTGTCTGGAACATGGGCAGGGGCAGAGATCTCAGTGAATCAATGATCTCACAGGTCTTTTCCAACCTAAATGATTCCATGGAGGATTTGAGGAGAGCAACACCATCCTGAGGGCAGCACCACTGCCACGGGTCTAAAATGGACAAGGTTGGACAGGGCTTGGAGCAACCTGGCCCAGTGGAAGGTGTCCCTGCCCAGGGCAGGGGGGTGAAACGAGATGATCTTTAAGGTCCCTTCCCACACAAACCATTCCATGATTCTAAGATGATCCCATGGGCTTCAGTGAGCTGGAAATTAAATGGGGCAGGATGAGGAAAGGCACTGATGTAGTGACCCTGTGAAGACCTCAAAAGAACTTGTGCTCACTGTGAGAGATGCAAAAAAGATCATCAGCACCTCCTCAGAAGCAGGGCCCAGCCTCAGGCCTTCCTCTGGAGGTTTTTTCCCAACCTATTTCTGGCCCCTGCTCCCAGAGAGGGCCTGAAATGTTCACAAGTTCCAAGCATCTTCCCAGCCTTTAGTGCTTCCTGACTACCAAACTGAGTTCTTAATCCTTGGTCCGGTCAGTCCTACACATCACAATGCCGTAATTGTGGGAAGCTGATTATTTCTTTTCCTCCTTCATCCCAGTTTTACCATTCCTCATGCTTTGTGCTATCTAATTGTTAAGTCTTCTTCCCACTTGGATGCACCATCCACCTTCTCAAGGTCCTTTTTGATGGAAAGGACCTGAATGTGGACACCAAAACACATCCAAGACCAGCGTGGAGCCCGTGTGAATCCTCCAGTCTCTTGTTTTCACCACATGGGAGAAGAAACCAACCAGTCCAATTCTCCATCTGGCCTGGGGATTGGGAAGGAGAATTCTGTCACAATCCTCCTGGCTTGTTTTAGGATTTAGCAGCTGATGTCCAGATAACCTCCAGTGCACAGCAGCACTGCTGGAAACTTCAGAGAGGACCAGAGGATGACCCTACAGAGGGCTGGTCCTGCCAACTACCTCATCCAGCAACTGATGGAATGCCCAACAATCCAAATTTCCCTTGGCCTTCCCATTATTTTTTCCCCTAGAATGCTTGAGACTCCTGTGGATTGTGATTCTCTTGTGGATAAGTTTATTTCCAGGGTTTATTTCCACTCTTTTTCTTTTCCTGGACCACAGAGCAAGTAGGTGCAGCTTCATGTATAAAATAACAACTCATCATCTCTCAACTTGTTGAAAAAACTCCAGCTGCCTCAGCAACCCCTTCCTGCCTCCAGGCCATGATGCTGGGAAGCAGAAAGGTGGAAAAAACAACAATGAAGGGGAATTTTACCATAATAAATGTCAATGCACTTAAGGAGCACATGTTTGCTTTCACTGGGCTCAGTTCCAACGTGTGTTCTCTTAATTACCCAGAGCTGGGACGTCTCCTGGGGTGGATCCAGTGCCAGGGGCTGCATGAGATGGAGCTGAGTTGGGTCATTTTTCCCGGCTACAGATGCTTGAAAGTGTATTTCCTGAAGTGGCTTCCCTTTGGGAATGGGTTGTGCTCGTCGCTTTCAGGGGAGATGTTTGTTGTGAGGAGGGAAATTGAAAAGGACGGCTTTCCCTGGAAATGTCTGTCCCTGTAAAACAAAATGAGAGACAACCCCTGCTTGGAAGTTACTTGTTTCTGGGGTTTATCACACTCATATGACACCAGTGTTATCAGATTAGGGTCTATCTGTTAGTGGCAGTTGGACACTATCAGAATAAAACAGCTCAAAGGCATTGCCAAGCTGGATGTTCCTTCCACGGGGAAATTTCTGCATTTCCATAGCAAAACCTTGCTCTGAACTTCCCAGGAAAAGCTGCAATCTCCACCTTGTGCTGCTGCTGACCCTCAAAAGAAGGGGAAGGGATGCTCAGTGATTCCCAAAAATGATGTGTAGCCTCATCTCCTCTGAACACCCCAGGGGCTCTGAGCTCCCTACAGGCACAGCAGCCCCTGGCTCTTCCAATGGATTTCCTGCCCTGGGACAGCTTTTCCTAGAGAAGGACATTTTTCCTTTCCCTGGGAATATTTACAATGGGGAGAATGAACTGGATGCAGCAGAGGCCTGGGGAGAATTGGGTAATGAATTGGCTGGTGAGATTTCTCCTGCCCTTGTTTGTGCCCCGGGGGATCACTGGGAGCCTGGGGCCACAGTGGCAAAACAAACCAGAGCTTAGGGAGCTCATTTAACAAATTGAATCTTTTCCCTCTCCTCAGGAGCATTGCCTCCTGTGGCAGCCTTAGGCAGGATCTGAACCATCCTGCTCTGTGCCTTTAGCATCCCTACATCCTATATATGTGTATATATATATATATATGTATATATGTATGTATGTATGTATGAATATATTGGGCCTGAATCTCTTCCAAGTCTTCATCCACAAACTCACAAACTACCAACCAAATTGTCGTGTCCAAATTCCTCTTCTCACCAACCTGAGAATCCATCCATCCATCCATCCAGAATGATGGAATCATTTACTTGGAAAAGACATCCAAGATCACCGAGTCCAAACTGTGATCGATCACCTCCCCTGTCACCCAGCCCTGAGCAGCACTGAGTGCCACATCCTTGGACATCTCCAGGGACAGGGACTCCTCCACCTCCCTGGCCATCCCTTTCCAATGCCTGACCACCCCTTCCATGAAGAAATTCCTCCTGCTGTCCATCCTGAAGCTCCCCTGGCACAGCTTGAGGCATTCCCAGCACATTGGAAGAAGAGGCTGCAGTGCCTGAGGGCAGGAGTGAGAACTCCTTTCCATCCAGAAGCTGCTGGCATCAACTCCCCCTCCCATTGTGGTGCCTGCAGCTCCCCCTCACACCCACCATGTGCCTTGCTCACCTCTCCAACTCTGCTTTTCCTTTGCACCCAAACCCCCTGCAGTAAATCCTCCTTTCCCTTCCATCTCTTTTCCACCCTGTAACGCACTAAAACAGCCGTGCCAAATCCCAGGGCTGGAATGGCTGCACATCCAAGAGTCTTGAGGGCTTTATTTGGGCTGGTTGATGGTAACATCTGCTTTCCACAGCACACTAAAAGCACAGGAGTGCCAGCACTGGATCCTGGGTGCAGCTGGACAGGGCAGGACCTGCCAAACTCCACATCAGAGGCCCAGGAGTTGAGGAGTTTGAGGACAGAAGCTGCTTTTGCTCACTTTGGGGCCTGAGGTTGCAGGTGGCTTTCCACCTGTGGGTAAGTTGTTTAGGCATCCAAAAAAATTTCAGGACAGGATAACTCACCCTGTCTTCATTTTAAAAAGCCAATAACACTTCACTCTGGTGAGATTTAGTCCAGGAGGGCTTTCCAAATATTTTTCCCTCTCTTTTGGCACATTCCCTCTTGGACAGACTCCCCAGGGAATGGGCACAGCCCTGAGGCTGCCAGAGCTCCAGGAGGGTTTGGAAAACGCTCCCAGGGATGCACAGGGTGGAATTTTGGGGTGTCTGTGCAGGGCCAGGATGATGGTGGTGGGATGGATTGGATGATGCTGGTGGGTCCCTTCCAACTCACAATATTTCATGATTCCATGAGGTTAAGTATGTCATCATCCAGCTTAAAAAACCCCAAATCCTTCTGATTCTCTTCCTGGATTCCAAGCCTCCAGTGAAAGGGCTTTGTTGTGACTTGTAGTCAATTTAAAAAGCTCTTCAACAAGACCAGGATTGTCCCAGCCACCTATAGTTCCACCACAGCAGCTCTGCTGGACTTCTTGGTGCCTCCAGGTGTCCCCAGGGAATGTTCAACACTTGGCTGATTTAAGGATTTCAATCTTTGCCTTGCCCATGATTTGCAAAATGCTGGACTGAAAGGCACCTTGAGTAAGGCTCACGAGATTCCACTCAAAATGTACATTTGGAAAGCTGGCCTGGACTCAAAATGGGGTATAACATCAAATTATGGTTGAGCTCCTGGGAAGAAAAGTCTTCTCCGAGCCAAAGCCATTTATGTGGAATTGTGAACCCAAAGCAAAGCCAGCTGTGGGCTCCTAGGCCCTGGTTGGTTGTAGGAACAAAATACTGCAGCTGCGTGTGCTCAAACCACCCCAAAACTGCACAAACATCAACAGTTTTTGTGTTTCCTCCCTCAGAAAGAAATGACAGCCTGATGTTTGGGTGAAATCTCTGTCTGTCTGTCAATCCTGGGAATTTGGAATGTGGTGGACCACCAAGTTTCCCACAAAATAATCCCAGGGAAGACGAAGAACTCTCAAGTTCTGGATCTTGGTGGGCGCTGGTGGAGGAGAGAACCCACTTAATGCCCCAGTTTGTGTCCTTCTAACAGGATTAACCACTGATAAAATTTGGCTTTGGCTGTTTGGAGTTAATTGGAAGCAGCAGCTGCTGCAGGGAGAGAAGCAACACTGGGGAAGTGGCATCTTGTGGAACATGCAGAGATTTTAAATTCCTCTGCATCCTCCGAGTGGCAAAGGCTGAATTCATTTCTGTGGGGTTTTGGGGGTTTTGGAGGTTTTTTTTGCTTTTAAGGGGGAAAGGGTGTGTGTTTTTCCCATGGCAGGAGGGGTCTGAGGACAGGAAGGCAGGGTCAAATCCCTGAGGAAAATTCAACTCCTTCAGCAAAAATATTTCAAGTTTTCTCTGAATCCAGGCAGGACTATGGGAGATAATTCAGACCGCTATGAATTCTCCTCAGAAGCCCTTTCTGCAAAGCTGCTTTCATTTCCCAGCTACTTTGGAGATAGGAAGGTACCAGGAGGATATTTTCAGCCTAACATGAAAGCACCATTTTTCAAGAGAAGAAAAAGTATTTGAGATTTTTTTTTACCCCCCTTTTCTGTGAACTGCCCAAGAAGTGTGTCGTCAGCTCATCCCCGTGCCAAACCTTCCTTATTTACATGTATTCCCAAGAGGGGATTGACTAAGCTTTCCATTACTCCACAGCATCTTGGCTCCTACACAAAACCACTACAAGGCTTGGAGGACTAAAATACATAAAGTTATACTGAAGGGGGATAGAGGAGTTGCTGTCAACTGAAGGTGATTTTGTTTTCCATCCTAGTCTTGCTAAATAAATTAATTAATATTAATTTTGCAATTTCGAGTGGATCCCAGGAAGGATTCTTCTTAAATCTGGGAAGTCATGACTTGATCCAGCACTGCTGCAAATAAATGACCTGTGCTTCTAAAATCTATTGATTTTTTTCATCACTTGACCCCTTTTCTGCCTGGAAATCGTCCCACCAGGTCCTGAACTCTGCTACCTCCTGGCAGAAAGATCTTCCATCTGAGTTGCAATAAACACAATTATTTTTGGCTTCGCTGTATTTCTAAGAGAGCCACAAAGGACATAAATCCAGTTATAAAACCCCAGGATATCCGAGGGAGGCGAAACAGAAAAGCGCCGCGTGTGGCAAATACGGCCTGACAGCTGCAAAATGAATAATTCCTGACTATCAAGGAATCGGAGCAGAAATCAGCCCCAGCCACAACCTCTGGGTTGTAAAGGAAAGGATTTTAGGGACTTGGGAAGCCAGTTTATCACCACGTTGCACATTTTTCCATCTTTGACAAGGCGCTGTCCTTTCCCCATTCCAGGGTGTCCCAGGCTGGGATAACTTTGCTGCAATTTCCCTGTGGTGGCAGTGGCAGCTGCTCTGCTCCTAATCCTGCTGCCACCACGAGTGCCTTTAATTAACAAGGAGGGAAGAGGATGAATTAAACCTCGAGGTCTGAGTCATTAACAATTGAGAGCATTTAGACGAGGCATTTTCCCTGCAGGGTGGTGTTATTATTAATTATAATGATCCGGCGGGCTGATATTCCTCGGGATCCATGGCAAGGTATTAAATATTGCAGGGGAATAATTTGTGCACTTCAGTCCACGAGAAAGGTTTAGAATGATGCTGGTCCCTTTAGGACCCAGCACAAAACGTCCACGTGGATGTTCCTAAACTTTGCCAGTTCCTCTGGCTGCTGGGGAGGAGATGTGCAGCTTCCAGTGATCCCACGGCTGACCAAACATGTTGTGCTTCATGATTTAAACATAGATATTCTGCTGAATGATTAATCAGCATGACAAGGATGGAAAATCCCTAATTTCAGATATATATATATATATAAATATAAATATTTACTTTTTTTTCAGGACTCCATAGATGGATGGCCAGCACAGGTGAGGTGTCAGAGGGATGAGTTGGGGAGAAAGGGTCATCCTTTCCTCATCCTCCCAGGACTTTGGGAAATTCCTCCCTCAGCACTTCTCAACCATCCTTGTCCTGGAGTCCCACACTGATGGAACCAGGAGCTAAAACCTGTGTGGGTTGGAGATTTTGTGTTTAATTTTGGGTTCCACCAGCAGAGATTGAAAGGAAGCCTTATCCCAGCTTTTGGATTGTGTTTGTTCCACAGGATCTGCACTAATTATTCCCTAAATCGGGTTAGCTGCAGGAAAAAACTGCTTTTATTTATTTATTATTGTGACATTTCAGCGCTTGCAGGGGGCCTTTAAGAAAGATGGGGACAAACCTTCCAACAGGGCCTGTTGTAACAGGATAAGGGGTGATGGTTTTAAACTAAAAGAGAGTCAATTTAGATGAAAAATAAGAGAGAAGGTTTTTATTATGAGGCTGGTAAACACTGGCACAGGTTGCCCAGAGAAGCTGTGGCTGCCCCATCCCTGGAAACATTGAAGGTCAGCTTGGATGGAGCTTTGGTGCAGCTGAAGGTGTCCTTTAAAGGTCACCTGTCAGCCAGGTACCCGTTTTCAGAGATTTTCCAACATTCACTAAAGCATTTTGAAAACCTTCACTGACTTTAATTTCTCAGTGCTGCTCCTTAATGAATTTTTCAGTTTGGGGTCCTGCTTTGCCCCCATCACCCAGCTTGATCTGAATTGACATAAGCACATCGGTTCCAAGCTTGTTTTGAACTGCAGTCTCTCAAACCTCTCCTTTCCAAAATAAAGTCTGAAATACCTTCACCTCCGTGGCTCCCTGCGATGCTGTGTGTGCTGCCTCCCTGCACGTGTCTTGGCTTGCAGTGCAGGCTGTGCCCAGCAGTGTTTATTCTGTCACATCTGCTGAAAGTGGGGCAGGGATGTGGGTGAGGTAACCTTCTGTTCATGGCCCAACTGTCAATAAACCTGCTGGGACAGTTTTCTTATCTCTTCCACAACCCAGCCTCCCTCCAGGCAGAGATCTGCTGCCGGATGGACCAGTGAGTGTCACTGAGAGAATTCCATCATCCCACTGGGAAATGCTCCAGCCAGGGGGAGGAGCCAAGCATTCCTATCTGGATAAAAATCTGGGAGTTGGAACACCAAGGCAGCCTTTTCCACTGGATTCTCAAAGGCAGACCAGGCCCATCTCTCCCCACTGGACCTTCAGTGAAAAACTCCACTTTTCTCCAGGAGCATCACTTCAGCAGAGCCACATCTGCCACTGGGACTGCAGCCACCATGGGATGGCACTGCCACCAACACCCTGACCCACAGGGTGTCAGGTTGGATCCTGACTCTGTCAGTGAGTTTGGGTTTTTGTATTACTGCATTTTTATTTTAGTTCTCCTAATAAAGACCTGTTATTCCTATCCCCATGTCTTTGCCTGAAAGTCCCTTAATTTCAAAATTATAACAATTTGGAGGGAGAGGATTTACATTCTCCATTCCAAGGGGGGCTCCTGCCTTCCTTGGCAGACACCTGTCATTCAGACCAAGACAGCACATTACACCAGCAATCTTTTTCTCAGCTGCAAACACCCCTGGCAATAATTTTGTATCATCAGACGGGTCATTGGCAGAAATGTGACAGACAGGGAGAGGCCACAAGCTCCCTGCATTACTTCAGCACCAGCTCTGCATTGATTTTGGCCAGGAAGCCAAGGAGCAAAGTTGTGATCCATCCCTTTCCGTGCTGGGCTTGGAGAGTGACCCATGAATTCTGGGCAGGCAGCACCCCACGAGATTCCTGTGCCAAGTGAAACGCTCAGCTTCCCTCCCTGACATCCCTCCTCCTCTCACCCACACACCCACTCATACTCGGTTTATTTAAGCCCCCAGAGAAGCAACCGAGAGAGAGAGAGAGAGAGAGAAACAAAAAAAATTCCCTCTGAGACAAGGTGGAAAAAGCCAAGTGGTTGTGGCCAGAGAGTTCGCAGCGCCCAGCGAGGGCTGGCTGAGGATGTGGTTGGGACCACACCAAGGGGTGCAAACAGCTTCTCCACCACTTATCTCATCGAGGCAGAGCTATCACAACTCTCCCACACGCCAGCCCAGCAGGGTCTGAAACACGAAACGGCCTGAGACTTAAAAGGGAATTATTTATTTACCCTGCTGCGAGATGTTTTTAATTAAGGTTGCAGCCAGAACTCCGCCTGGTGTTCGTAACTGACGTGGAGATGCCTCATTATGCATTCAAAAGCCTCTGCAATTTTTTTTATTGTAAAATAAATGCTGTTTATTGTAATTGGATTGGGTAGGATTAAATTTTTGGAGCGATGTCTTTGCTCGAAAGGACTCAGTGACCCACTGACCCTGCAGAGAGCAGGAAGGTCTTGGAGGTCTTAAACCTCTGGAATCCTGGAAACCTTCAGCACCACAAAAATAACAACAGCTGAGTGCTCTTGACCACAGGGAAGGGTTCAATGCTATCTCCAGGTTCAATGTGCACAAAAAAAGGGGAAAACCCCCAAATTATTCCACCCTTTTGGGGCCACTCTAAGGTGCTTGGTGAATTTGCCT
Source organism: Certhia americana (assembly GCA_018697195.1). NCBI lineage: Eukaryota > Metazoa > Chordata > Aves > Passeriformes > Certhiidae > Certhia > Certhia americana. The sequence continues at coordinate 63,911,161 of CM031860.1, read as the reverse complement.
TGTGGTTTGAACCTCCATAATTGGTGCTACCAAACATCATGGGGGGTGTGCAATAACATACTCAGTTCAAAAATCTCACAAAACCTATTCCTGGCTGGAATATGGAGGGAGGAATATAATCCCAGCCCACTCCGAAGCACTTTTCATCAGGCGAGGTTTTCTTTCTCTCGCAAGCCTCTGTTTCCGTTTTGATGTGATTTTAAAATAAAAAACATATAATCTAAACTGTTACAGCAATTTTTCATGTGTTTGAAAACCACAATGAGCAAATATTTTAGGAACAGTTGCTCTAAGGGGAAAAAAAAAAAAAAGGAAGCTGTGGAAAAAAAAGAAAAAGCAAGGATTTTCTTCAGGGAAAAATATGGCTCTTCACCCAAAGCCCATGTTTGGCCTTTTTTGGAAAAAGGGGGGAAAAAGACACAGTTCAGGAAAAGCTGAACATTCCAAAAGGTGTGAAATGAGCTGGCGTGAGCATTAGCCTTGTTCTGACTCTTTTAGAGTTCTCGAGTCACCTCATAGCTCTGTTTCTTTTCAGCTCAGAGACAGAGGAAACAATTTGTACAAATGATTGCTCGGAGAAAGGCCACAGCAATTTGTATATGCTAATCAGGTTGTACCTGCCAATCATGCCTTATTTTCAGTAGTATCTGTGGTTTGCGAATGCACAGAGTCAGAGCAGGGGAGCTATTCATAGACACAAGCCAAAATAGATGTATTTTCTCTGGTCAGAGGCATCACAAAAGCATCCTCCTTAAAATTATGCAACCGTTTGCTATTAGCAGTGATTCATGGATGCCAGCCGGAATAAATTTATAAATAGATAAAGCTGATCTCTGGGACATTCCTGAGTCATCTGGAAGCCAACCTTTGCTTTTGGGGGACAGGATGACCCAGCTTTTCCCTTTGCCAGTTGTACTACTGTGAAAATTAGATGTGTGTGTGTGTGTGTGTGTCTGTGTGTCTGTGTGTCTGTGCCTGGCACAAGCTGTAAAACAGCGTTTGCAACTTTGCAAGGAGGTGCATGGCCAGAATTGATACCAAGGCAAGAATTAATATCCAGGCAAGAATTAATAGCAAGGCAAGAATTAATATCAAAGCAGAACAGCTCAAATCCTCCAACTCATCCCTTCTTTTCAGAGCTGATTTTGTATTTCAGTTGAGTCACGTTGAAGGGGCCCCATTTATGACAGCAGCTCCTGCTGATGCTCAAAACCTTGGGAAGCGCTCAGCACTTTGGAAACCTGGTCAGAAAGGGGAAATGATTGCTTCCTTTGGTGTTGTTGATGGCACCAGCTCTGGATTTGTGTAATTCAGTGCTTGGAGAAAGGGGTGGTCCTGATGACAGCAGGACATGAGGGTTGCTGCTGCTCTGAGCACGGAGAAGAGCCCTGGGAGCCCAGAACCAGCTGGTTTGGTGTTCCCAAAGCTATGAGCTTCCTGCATTTCCTTACTTCCCTTTCTGAAAGAGGAGAGTGCTGCCAAGGGCTGGGAGAGGATTAGGGAGAGATCAGCAGGATCTGCTTGGGATAACCATGCTTCAGCTTCAGCAGCTTCTGAAGAGCAGCAGAGCCAGGGGGAAGGTCTGGGAAGGCTTCAGGCTGGTTTGATCCTTTTTGCTGGGAGCTGGAACGCCTAGGCAGCCTTTTCCACTGCATTCCCAGAGGAAAACCAGGCCCATCTATCACCACTGGACCCTCAGAGGAAAACTCCACCTTTCTACAGGATCACTGCTCCAACAGAACCACATCTGCCACTCCAGGACTATACCCACCATTTAATGGAACTGCCACCCATCCCATCTGAGCTGAGAAGCCCTAATGACTCCAGGGCTCAGTCATGGACTAGAACAAGGAAAAGGGGACCTGAGGATCACCCAGCTGCCACCCTGACTCAGAAAGTCACTGCTCGTGGCAGTGAGGGCAACAGAATGAGGAAACAGCACAAGAGGCTGTCCAGGGAAGTGCTGGAAACACCATCCCTGGAAGCGTTTGAACGTGGATGTGGCACTTGGAGACAGGGAAGTGCTAGGTCAAGGGCTGGACTCAATGGTCTCAGATCTTTCCCACCCTGAAGGAATCTCTGACTGCATGAAACTGCTCCAGCAGGCCTGCTTTGGGAAAGCTGCCAGCCAAGTCTTTCCCTGGAGCAGTTTCACTCCAGCAGAAATGCCAAGGAAAACATCGGCAGCACGGGAAGCCTGGCCAAAAGCCTGGGGAGACCCCCCTCCATCCTGCTACTGGTGCTGCTTGTCTGTGTCACCATCCATCACAGGGGTGCTGGGAGAGGTGAAAGTGGATTTACTCACCCATACAAATTGCTGATTTTCCTGTGAGCTGAAGGAGCGAGGAGCCAGGTGTTTTTTGGAGCTGCTGGAGTAAGGTATCAGCTGCTCGTGTGTGTCTGGGAGCAGCTTTTTATGAAATTTTTAAGCCCAAAACTAACCAAAAACTTTTAAGTTTTTGCTTCTTTACAGAGCATGGCCTCAAGCCGTGACTGGAAGTGAGTTTTTCTCTTTACTGGATTGCAAAGAGCTGAGCTTTGGGAATGGAAATCTCAGCTAATGCAGCAGCCACAGCAGCAAGAGTTGAGTTCATGCTCCATGTCACCAACCTGCCAGGGACAAATAGCATCTCCCTTAGCCTGGCCTGGTCCAGCCAGGGATCTCAAAGCAGATTGCAAATAAAAGTCTTGGAAGCTTCCTGGAGAGCTTGGCTGTGGCTGGAGCCCCTCTTGATTGAGCACTAGGTCTGTTCTTGAGTGGGATAAATCTGCCGTCAGAAGAGCTCTTTCAGAAAGGTGCACAAAACCAAAATAGGGATGAAAAAATTCCCTGGTTGTGAAAGAGCTGACACAAAGTCAGATTTTTCTATCAGTGCCCCAAGCCTCCATTATGTCCTCATTTTTCTCCCTGCTCTCCCCACCAGGTCCTACTAAAGCTGCCTCTCCTCCTGGGCTCTGGTTTCCACCACGGAGCTCCCTCTCAGCCACCTCCACAACCCTCCAGCTGCTGCTCTCTGCTCATTAGTCCTTATTCCTTCAGATTTCCTGACCCAAAGGGCACCTCCTTTCTCTGAGAGATGAGTTTCCCCACCACCACATCCACTCCGGCCTTACTTCTGCCCCAGTCTTGCTTTTCTCTGGAGTGGAGATGCTTGAAGTTCCTCAACCAGCTTAAACCAGTGCCCAAGAAATGTCCCTTCTTCTCAAGGAAATCAAGAACAGGTGAGATTTGCATTGAAACTGCTGGGTGGAGTTTCGTAAACTCAGAGTTTGTGGGCAGACAGGTGAAGTTTAGGCTGGAAAATATGTTTGTGATGGTGTCTGAGAGGGGTGGATAGAAATGTTCATCAGGGACCATGCACCTGGATAAAGGATTATTGTACCAACTCAGCACTCCTGTTTCACCCAGGATCCCAAAGGTTTTAAATTATCTGCAAGGAGAGAAGAGGGAGTGGCATAAAATTGGGCATCCAGCTTAATTCCTAACTGGAAAAAAACAATAGAAATCCAGGTTACTGAGACCCAGACACAAAGCCTGGACACAAAGCACTCCCCTGTTGACCAAACAGATTTTACCAAGCCACAGTCTTGCCCCTCTCTGTGTTTCTGAAGCCATATGATATTTTTCCAGATTTTGTCTCCTCCCATTCCCTCATCAACCACCAGTCCCAGACAAATCCCTGCTGGCAGAGGCTTCCCACCACATCAAACTTTTCCTGGTGTTGGAGATGGGAAAGGAGAGCAGGCAGAACCCACCTCTCAGACAACCAATGTCACAGGGAGGGAGACAAAAATAAGGGGGGGAAACCTTTTCTTTTGCTTGTCTAGAAAGTGGCAGGAAGACTTTTTGCCTCTCAAAACATGAGTCAGATGAGCCAGGATGACCCAGCTCTCCTCTCCAGGCCTGTCTTCACCTGTCAGCTGGATTTTGCTTGTTACAGTGCAAAGTTGGCCTCTGAGGGTTTGAGTATTCAAACAAGAATACAACAAAGGCAACAACAAAAAAACAGAGCAAGTCATGTCTCAGACAAGGGAGAAAGATGAAAGCAGGGGAGGGAACCTCTTTTTTCTTGTCTGGAAAGATTTATTTATAGCTCTGCCATGGCTGTGTGAGGGCAGGGCTTTGACTCCAGCCAGCCAAAGAGGTTAAAACCAAATATATCGTCCAGTTTCAGGTTAACCACATCAGCTTTGCCAAATTTGCAAAAAATCTTTACAACATCAAGTGCTGGAGGACAGTGCTTTGCTCCATGTGTTCCCCCCCAGGGTTTGGGCACTTTTACTGAACACCAGCCTGCAATCCAGCAAGGAGAGGCATCTTTGGGACAGCTTCCCACTCATAGAAGAGCCTCTGGAGAGTCCTGTGTTGAGGCATTTGGGCTCCACTTCTTGGGTCTTGCAGTGCCAGCCCAGGGACAGGAGTGGGCATGGCCAGGGGCTGTTCACACCAAGTGGACACAAACCCCGAGGAAAAAGCAGAGCCACTCTCCAGAGTGGCTGGACACTCTCACCTGAGTGTCCTTCACCACACCACCCACATTTATGGTATCACAGACTCAGAGAATGGTTTGGGATGAAAGGGATCTTAAAGATCATCCCATTCCCACCCCCTGCCATGGGCAGGGATACCTTCCACTAGCCCAAGTTGCTCCCAGCCCCATCCAACAAGTGATCCTTGGACACTTCCAGGGATCCAGGGGCAGCCACAGCTTCTCTGGGCACCCTGTGCCAGGGCTCAGCACCCTCACAGGAAACAATTCCATCCAATATCCCACCTAACCCTGCCCTTCTTCCACCTAAGGCCATCCCCCCAACTTAGTCCATTCCCCTTTTTAGTCTCCTTTCAAAACATGCAACCCAGTGTGGCTCTTTCTGCCACAGGACCTTGTTTCCCCAGCCAAGAATCCACATTGCAATCATAATTCCTGGTCCCTTTGTGGTGTTTTCTCACAAAATGCAGCAAGTGATTTTCTCCAGTCCTCAAGGGGCTCACCCAGAGATGCTGGGATATATAACAATAATTGGGATGGAAGTAAGGGGAAAAAAAACCCTTTTGAGCAATTATGTCTAGGCACAGATTTATGGATTCACGTCTCCCACGCCCTGCCAATCACACCGTGCTATCTCCAGTTCCTACAGAGCCTTACACTCCCTAATCACAAAAATAAGCCCCAAAGTTAACTCCAATAATGAGCAGTCACGGAGAGTGGGTTCAGCTCCCAAAACACAGCCCAGGGAAAGGCTCTGGGTTCTCCCAGCTGACCTCCAGCACTGTCTCCATCAGAGAGAGAGTTTTCCACAAATCTTCTTTTGCAGCTGAGATGGCTCAGGGATGCCAGTTCCTCTCCAATGGCATTATGACACCTCTCTTCAGAGAAACAAATACCACTGGGGGGGTTGTGGTCTTTTTTCATTTCTCAGGCATGGAGTTGTTGGAGCAAATCCAGAGGAGGCCACGGAGCTGCTCCAAGGGCTGGAGCCCCTCTGCTCTGGAACCAGGCTGGGAGAGCTGGGGGTGCTCACCTGGAGAAGAGAAGGCTCCAGGGAGAGCTCAGAGCCTCTTCCAGGGCCTAAAGGGGCTCCAGGAGAGCTGGAGAGAGACTGGGGACAAGGCATGGAGTGACAGGACACAGGGAATGGCTTCCCACTGCCAGAGGGCAGGGATGGATGGGATATTGGGAAGGAATTCTTCCCTATGAGGGTGCTGAGCCATGGCACAGGGTGCCCAGAGAAGCTGTGGCTGCCCCTGGATCCCTGAAAGTGTCCAAGGCCAGGTGGGAAGGGGCTTGGAGCAATCTGGGATAGTGGAAGGGGTCCCTGCCCATGGCAGGGAGTGGAACAAGATCATCCTTAAAGTCCCTTCCAGCCCAAACATTCAATGATTCTCTGATAAGATCACTCCAGGAGGGCTCTTCAGCAAATGCACAATTGGTTTTAGGTTGAAAATGCATCATTTTGTGCACAAGGGAAAAAATAAATCTCTTTTCCTCTGGATTCCTCTTTGAGATAACTCTGCTTCCATCAAATGTGGGATCAAGAGCACAGGCAGAGCAGCTGCTGTTGTTTTGGGGCAGCAAAAATCCCTCTGTCCCATCACAAGTATTTTATCATGGATGTCTCCACTGCTGCCTCACTGCACTGCCAACAAAAACAAACCCACATTTCCTGGGGACAGTAGGACACACACTCCAAGTCCAACAAATTGTCCTTTCAGTGACTTTTTCCACTCCATGGACCACAGCAGGAGCTCAGGGTCAGAAGCTGAAAGAGATGCATTTTCTATCCAGGCATTTCTTGTTAAGCAAAGTGAATCACCTGGAGGATGTTGATACCCATGGATGTTTCTCTGTGCTGTTTTCAGGCCTAATGACTTTGTGTTTTATTCCTGGCCTTCTTCACACCTTACAGTGGACTCAGGGCAAAGTTGGGATCAAATTCTCAAGTACTGCTGCTCCCCCCAAGGATTTGGGATGCCCTGATCTCCTAACACTCCCAGACACTCTGTGCTGGAGGAGTTCACCTCAGTGACTCCCACCACACAGATTTCAAACCCACAGACCTGTGGGGACAGCAGATTCCAGAATTGGCCCATTTTGTGGGATTTTAACTGGTGAATGCAGCCAGGAAGCCAGGTTGGAGGGGAAATAAGACCAAAGAGCAAAGCAGGGCCTTCAGCAGCCTTTGCTGAGGTGTGATGGATGCTGTATTTGTACAGATCAATGATCCATGGCGCTACAGAACAAATTCATTACAAGCAGTGCATGATTTTAACTGTGAACCTTCACTCCTTTGGGTCTTCATTTTTTTTTCATGAATATTCTTGACAAAACATAGATTTTAGGTTTCCCCCTCCCAGACTTGGCCACCCTTATGTCACCAGGTCTGTGAAAACAACTCAACAGCTCATTTTGGGCAGGACAAAAACCCCATCCCAGTCCTTTGGACAGTATTTCATGAGGAACAGTTAATCATCTTAACTGCTCCTGCCTTCCTGAATAAAAGATTGCAGTGCTTTTGCTTTCATCTCCATACAACTGGAGAGGGAGAACCCTCCAGCTCATCTTGTGAATCCCCTTATTCCTTTTTACATTTCAAAAGGCAGCTATTGTGCAAAAATACATCTTAAAAGCTCCGGAGCACTGGGGGGTTTTTACTTTATTTTCCCTTCCCAGCACCTCAGTGGAATTTATTTAACAAACTGTCACCTTCAGCTGGGGTTTGGGCATAATGGGTTTTGCTGCTTGGGTTTGGCTTTTTTTTTTTTTTTTTTTTTTTTTTTCCTAGCAGCCCAAATCTTTGCTTTTTGAGCTTTTGGTGTGTTTGGGATTCTTCTCCTGGGCTTTCCTTATGTGAGGTCACTGGCACAAGATTTTAATCTGTTACAGGTGGAGACCTGAGATGCAGAGACTCTGTCCCAGATCTCCTGAGGGGTTTTGCCCACCCAAGCCCAGATTTTCTGTCACCTGGATTTGGTGGCCCATGGTGGCTCAGAGAGCTGTGCCCACATTCTCAAATTTTAACCTCATGATCAAATTCAACACCATCTTAGGAGCGTTTTTGTCTTTGCATCTTCATCCTACAGGCTTCTACATTTCAGTTCCAGCTCCTCCTCCCAGTCCAGTATCCATATTTCTTTCTCTGGGGAAATGCAGGAGCCCTCTTCCTTACTCCCCATCACCACCTGAGCTCATTCTGTGTTATTGAATAATTAAATTTCAACCCTTTTTGAACCCCAGCCTTCAGCCCCATCCTCAAGCTTTGCTCCATCCCAAACTGGGCTCGGGAACAGCTGTTAGATGATAATAAAAGCTGGAAGCTGAAGCTGCAGAAAGGATTTGCCCTTGGAGGAGATTTCTGCAGCCACAGGAGGCAAGAGGAGCAGAGGCCCCATGAGAAACCCATCACTGCAGGAGAGACAGCCGTGGTTCATCTGTGCATCACCAAACTCCTCAGTGCTCCACTCCCCCAAGGCAGCCGAGCTGCCAGAGCTCCTGGGGGACCCGCACACTCCCAGAAAACCAAGACAAAGGGTCACAGCAAGCTCTGAGTGGCTCTAAAAGCCCCAGGCTCTGTGCAGCGAGCTGAATTTTTAATATCCAGCACAAGTCCTGGGGCTGCCCATGCCCACGTTCAGTGCAGGGGTGTTGCTGAGCAAATGTCTTTCCAGAAAAAAAAAAAAAAAAAAATTTCTTCACATGCTCCCAAGCCAAGGTGGGGAATGAGCTCTTCTGGTGCCCATCTCCTGTCTCTGTTAAAAATAAAGATTTTTATGAGTGAGACCAAGTATCTACAAGAGGTTTAGGGATGGAAAGAAATAAGGGAGGCTGAGAATTTAATGTGTTGTGTCAGTTTTGTTGTGTGCCTCCAGAACAGCAGAAATAAACTGAGGTGGCTCCACCCATGGCTGACACCTCCCAAGGTCCAACTCTGCCCTTAACAACAGTAACCTCTGCACACAATCACGGAATCATGGAATTACTGAGGCTGGAAAAGACCTCCAAGATCATCGAGTTCAACCTGTGACCAATCCCCACCCTGTCCCCACTCAGGGCACTGAGTGCCACGTCCAGGCCTTCCCTGGCCACCTCCAGGGATGGGGACTCCAAACCTCCCTGGGTAGTTCCAACCCCTGACCAACCTTTTCCATGAGGAAATTCTTCCTGATATCCAGAATTCTTCCAGATGCCCAAACGTGTTGCTTCTTCTGGTCTAAATGTGTTTATCAGAGCTGTGCCTATAACCACACTTGGGAAAAAAAAAAATTAAAAAATTGATCATTTCTGAGACAGAGAATCAAGTTCTTACAAAGCACCTGGGATCTACAGATGTTATTTTATTTTATTTTGTTTTAATCTAATTTAATTTAATTTTGGTTTTTTTTAATTTTTATTTTTATTTTATGTTATTTTACCTTTTCTTTTCTTTTCTTTTCTTTTCTTTTCTTTTCTTTTCTTTTCTTTTCTTTTCTTTTCTTTTCTTTTATTTTATTTTATTTTATTTTATTTTATATTTTCCCAGAGGGTGTTTCCGAGACACTTCTTAAAACAAAGTAAGCTGAAAAAAAAAAACTAAACGGAACTTTTAAATGAGAAAATTGAAGCGTTTTCATGCAAGACTGCTAAAATGTTTCAGTTGTCAAAATGTTTCAGCTTGTGCATCTTTCCAGCTGAATTGATGGGTGTATTAACAGGAATTCAGGGAATGTTTCTGACAACCAGACGAGCTCTTCTGGTTGGATCTCCCAGCACCCCGGCTCCAGAGGGAGAGGGTCAGGTTCCACTCCAGCACTGCTCTGAGCTGCTGCCCTGACAAAGGCAGAGGATTTTTGAGGTGAGACGAGACACAACTTGGCTCCCATCATTCCAGCGTGGGCCTTGTGCCCTTTGGTGCATTTATTTGTCAGTGCTGAGAGCGAGGGTGCAAGCAGCAGAGCTCAGTGCAGGGAGCGTGCCATCCCCCAGGAGCTGGGGCCGGGTGTGTGTGATGGTGGAAAGGATGGAAAATATCCAAACCAGCACGGTGGGCACTGAGAACAACCTGAGTCTGAGCTCTGGATGCTCAGCCAGAGATGCTGGAGTTCCAGGGATGCTGGATTCCAACCCCCAGAGGTTCAGCCTGGGGAAGGGAAGGCTTTAAGGGAGGCATTCCAGCACCTTCCAGTGCCTGAAGGGGCTCCAGGAGAGCTGGAGAGGGACTGGGGACAAGGCATGGAGGGACAGGACATAGGGAATGGCTTCCCAGTGCCAGAGGGCAGGGATGGATGGGATATTGGGAAGGAATTGTTCCCTGTGAGGATGCTGAACCCTCGCACAGGGTGCTCAGAGAAGCTGTGGCTGTCCCTGGATCCCTGGAAGTGTCCAAGGCCAGGTTGGATGGGGCTTGGAGCCACGTGGGACAGTAGAAGGTATCCCTGCCCATGGCAGGGGGTGGGACTGGACAATCTTTAAGGATCCTTCCAACCCAAACCATTCTGTGATTCTCTGTCTTGCCTTGATGGGTTTTATAGGGAAATATTTGTCCCACCCCCTGCTTGGTGCAAAGGAACTCAGGAAGTAAAATTCGTAACTTCTGGAAACCAAAAGCCACAAACTCCTCTGTTTATCCTTCATTATAATCTCCCTTCTATTATCCTCTTTATATATTGCCCTTTTTCTTTATTATCCCTTTTTTTTCCTTTCCCCTCCCTGCTCTCCTCCATTACCTGCTCCTCCAGATGCACAAACTTCTCCCCAGACAAACAGTCTCAGTTTGGAGATCTGCTGGTTCTATTTCAAACCTCAGCATTAACCCTAAAACCAGTTTGATTTCAATTTTTCAGGTGGTTTAACAGAAGGTCCTACCTCTACCTATAAACCTTGACCAGCAGAGAGAGAGATCCAAGGCTGGGAAAAATTAGGGATTCTCCACGCTGTTGTCAAAGTTGAGCAATTCAAGATGAAAACACTAAAAATTCTCATCCTCCTCCACTCCCACACCTCACCATAAAGCTTATGGGGACATTTCAGGCCTGGAAGTGCCTCTGTGTGACCAGACAACAGCTGAAAAGCCAGGGGAAGGTGCCAGGATCTCCTGCTACTGGTGGTTTTATTTGCACCATCATTCCCAGCTGCCATCCCACATCCCAGCACTCCAGGGCTGAACGAGCCCAGCTCTGGACTTCTGCACTCCCAGACCAAAACATCATTTTCCTGTTTAAAAAGGACTTGATTACATTAAAAGACCCTTTGAGGATGGAGACTCCCTAGGCAGGGGGGAGCCAGAATTCCCGGGTTCCTCTCTAATCACTGTGCAGTGCTAAATCGAGGTTTTCCAGCCTCTTGGAGAAATTTGTAGGCGAGGCACCGGAAAGGCTCTGGAGGCTGCCGTTGAATTTTGATGCTGTTCATCCATTATGGATGAAGAGGTTTATGTAAGAGTCTTTCCCTGGCGTTCATCTGAGGCCAGGCTGTCCCGGGCTGCAGATGGCAATTCAAAGAGCAAGAGGGAGCAGGGACAGGAGGAGGGAAAAGGGACACAGAGCTGGGATCGCTGCTTTTCTCCAGACAACTGGGAGCACTCAGCTTCCCAGAAACAAACAAAAAAAAGCCTCCAGCACTTCATAAAACCTTGTCCTCCCTGGAAGGTACATCCTTCTGTGTGAAATATGCATAAAGCCTCTGTTTGGACAAGGATCATGCTGTGGTTTTTTGGATGCAAGAACACCTCTCCCTGTCAGATTTGCACCTGGCGGATAGCAGGACTTTCCATGGAAGTATTTCCCTCCCATCCTCTTGGATAAAGCTCAGACCACATTTCCCCTGTGGCTGGTGAGCCAGCCAAACCTTGCTTGCTCTGCTCTCTTTAAACAAGAGGATTAATTAAGCTGCAGAGTTTGCTAATGCACTGTTAGATCTGTCCACAGACAAGGTGGGGAAATGAACCACAGTCAATTAGCAAAGGTATTATTAATAAAACAACCAGATCAGAACCTGCCTGCATGGATAATCTCTGACTGTCCCTCAGCTCAGCCCTAAAAACCTCGTTAGAGTAGCTTTGGACAACTCTTTTATTTTCTCCTCTTGACTCTGCCATCCAGCACGGAGGGTTTCCACATATTTGTTCATTCTTCTGCAGGGACATCAAAAAGACAAGGGAATGTTGACCATGTCCTGCTGACACCCTGCCTGTGTTTGCAGAGCCCACAGGGCCTGACTGCTGGAGAGGCTGGAGTATTTCCATGTCTCCATGCTTTTGGGTAGGGCATGGGAAGTGTTCAAAGCCCTGGAGGGGTTTTCTTGCTTTCCACAGCTCCCTGACAGGAGGGTAGAGACAGGGGAGGGGTCAGTCAAGCTCTGCTCCCAGGGAATAAGGGACAGGATCAGAGGAAACTGCCTCAAGCTGTGCCAGAGGAGGCTGAGGTTGGATATTAAGAGAAATTTCTTCTTGGAAAGCAGTGTCCAGCCCTGGCACAGCTGCCCAGGGCAGTGGTGGAGTCACCATCCCTGGAGGGATTTAAAATCCGTGTGGATGTGGCATTTGGGGATGTGGGTCAGTGCTGGCTTTGGCAGTGCTGGGGGAATGGTTGGACTGGATGATTTTGGAGCTCTGGTCCAAACCAAGGAATTTCTGATTCTACAATGGGAAGAGAGGGGCCACAGGGAGAGAAGCCACCACTTTTTAGCAGATCTGCCCACAGATAAAGCCCTTCACAGTCAAAAGAGCCTCAAAGTCAACACAACATCTCATCATCCTTAAAAAACCCAAGGACTGGTAAAAACACACAGCACAGGGGTGTCACTGCAAGGTATCCCCTGAGGAGCCCCATCACAGCTGGGCCAAATCACAGAGATTTTACACTCTCCTGGTGCACAATAAATGCCATTTCCAGCCTCCCTTCCTGTAAAACCCACACAGGAACAAACCCTTTCCAGTCCCTCCAAAGCCCATTTCCATGGGGAGTGGCATTATTCCAGGTGAAGCTTGGTGAACTCGGCTTTGTGCTCTGTGTCTGCTCCCTGATGCCACCACTGTGACTCTGAGCACAGCTGCAGGTCCAAACATCTTCTCTGTGCTCAGCAGCAGCTGCATCTTTGCCCTCCCTTCTCCCCTCAGAGGTTTCACTGCTTTTAGAAGCTCTCCATAGGTAGAATTGTGTCAATTTGCATCACCTTCCACCCAATTTGAGGCTCCCAGCACATCCTCCAGAGTGGGTATTCCCAAAATACGTGGCACTCACTGAAGCAAGAGGGAAGCTGAGACATGGCAGAACAGCTCCTGTGCTTTCCAGGATTTTCTCATCTTCTTTACAGATTTCACCAAGTGGCCTCGAAATATCACAAGGCTGCAAATAAAAGAATTGAGGATAAAACCTCAGCCTAGGGAGAAAGTGGCTGCTCATTTTTCCTCCTCATTTGCTCCTCCCATGAGTTGTTTTGTCTTTGCTCCAGGATTTCCTGTACTTCCCTGTATACAGGAATTTCCTGTACAAACATATAGGTTTGTCTCCACCTTCTTCAGATTCCAGGATAGACTGTTTACATCCACTGGGACATCCAAAAATCCAGCTGGAGTTTTAGCCCCCTTGGCTGAGCTGAGTTTGTTTCTCAACATCCCCCTGACACCCCTGGACAGGTTAAACCTGACTTTTAACACTTTTACTGTCTTAAAACTATCCTGAAAGCACAATGCTTTATCCATCCCAAGGGAATCCCAATGGAATTCGGGGTAGCCAGAATCAAAGGATGAAACTGCCAAAAGGAAGGGACTGAGCCCCCTGCATCCAGGCTGCAGGCATCAGGGATCTCTGCAATCTAAAGAAATAAAATATTTTTTAAAAATTCACTTGGACTTTTAAAATTAGCATTAAATTAAAATCAACATTTTAAAAATTAAAATAGGCATTATGGTTTGAAGTATGAAAAACCAGGGACACAAAGGACCACGATCCAGGTGTAATTAAGCCATGTAATTATCTTTTGGGTTGGAGGAGGCTCAGGTCCCCCAGCACGACACGGAGCATTGTTAGAAGGAGGCAGCTGGCAAGACAGGCAGTTTTGGGTTTTTTTTCCTGTCACGAAGCCAGCAAGTCTCCTCTTCCACAGCAATTATTTGCCTCAAATGCCTAAAAATACAATGCACAAGGATTTGGAAAACTTTTGTTTTTTAAAACAAAGTGAGCACTTCGAACTCTTTTAAAAAAGTCATGAAGCCAGTCAGCCCTTGCGTGGATTTTGTCTCAGCTCCATCCCACAGCCTACCCAAGGCCCTGTTTCAGTTCTGAGTCCGTTGTGGATTGTTTCAGGCAACCCCATCACTTCGGAGGTGTTAAATCCGAGTTTTTGTTCACCATCCCGGGCACGTGTGATGAGGGAAGGGGAGGCAGAGTGGAGCCCCCGCCTTAGTGAACGCCACAGCTGATGCACTCACAGACAGTCTCCACTTGTCACCGAAAATATCCCGGTGGCAGCAGCTGCAGAGCTCGTTTTAGCTCCAGGCCTGCCTCCAGCCCACACTGGGTGCTCTCCTGCTGGGCGCTGACAGCAGGGCTAATGATCACTAATCTCTGTTTTATTAGCATTTAATCTTCTTCTCCAGGCTCCTAAGGGAAGGAGAGGCATCTGTGTCACTCCCCTCCCGCTCACCCCTGCTCCTCTGCTTTGATCTTTGCCACCTGTTGACCAGTTTGCCATGGAATGGAGTGGAAATATCCAGCAAAGGGAAGATCTTAAGGAGATAAGAGCCCTTCCAGGCATCACCACTGGCAGGGGATGATGATCATGAGCCAGACTTCAGCTTGTGAAGAGCATTCATGTTTCTCGTGTTCCCCAGGCGAAGATTTACATTTTCCTCCTCAAATGCCTCCCCAGCAGTCACAGAGTTGCAGAAGCATAAAATCAGAGAGTCACAGAATGGTTTGGGCTGGAAAAGACTTTAAAGCACACCTTGTTGCCCATGGACAGGGGGACCTTCCACTATCCCAGGTTACTCCAAGCCTTCTCCAACCTGGCCTTGAATGTTCCCAGAGATGGAAATTTCTCTGGGCAACTTGCACCAATGCTTTAACATCCTCATTGTAAAAATTTCCATCCTAATATCTCATCTAGATTTCTCCTCTTTTTAGTTAAAACCATCAACCCTCATCCTGTTGCTACAGACCCAGCTAAAAATCTGTCCCCATCTCTCTGGGATCCCCTTTAAGTGCTGAAATGTCACAGAGAGGTCACCCTGGAGTCACCCTTTCTCTGCATCCACGGGTACCACGTGTCCCCAGCCTGTGCCACCAAGGAGGGAGGGGTGGCTCCAGGTTTGTTTTTCAGCTTTGTTTGGAGATCCCAAAGCTTCGGATGTGTGAGTCATTGCCAGCACCAAACCCACCCGTGCCATTTCAGAAGCTCTTCCCTGGGAGTTTGTTCGGCTGCTCGGCTTCCAGCTCCCAATCCGCCGCTCCCAGGCATGTGCTCTGCAATCTGTGGGAGGAAATACTTTCTCAGATCCTCCTGGGTTTGCCCTGAACTCCTCAAGAAACTGGGAAAGGGATGAAACAGAGCATTTCCTGCTAGCAGAGGGGATTTGACCTGGCACTAAACCCACTGCCTGCAGAACAGTTGCTGGAGAGGAAAGAAAGGACGGAGAGGAAACGCTCAAGTCCTTTTGCATTCCGTGTGCCCGGCCTCCCAGTGAGGAAATCCAGTGCCAATGAATTATACAAATGCTTATGCAATTAGAAGGAGCTACAGTCAGTCCTCCTGCAGCCAAAAATAGCTGTGTGCACCAGCAAAGGGCCTGCCTGCCTTCACATCTCGTTAGGAGGAGAAAACACTCCGGGCTGCTGAGTGGGAGAAGCTTCAGACAGAACAAAATATCCCTGGCTGGGAATGCTGGAGGGCAATGAGACACAGGGGTGGAACACACAGCTGGCCCCACGTGTCCTCCTTCCCAACAGGTGTCTTGGAATCATGGAATGGTTTTGGTAGGAAGGGACCTTAGAGACCATCCAGTTCCACCCCTGCCATGGGCAGGGACATCTTCCCCATGATCCCAGGTTGCTCCAAGCCCTATCCAGCCTGGCCTTGGACACTTCCAGGGATCCAGGGGCAGCCACAGCTTCTCTGGGCAACCTCAGGACCTCATCATCCTTAAATTTAGATCATTGGATGATCTTTAATGTCCCTTCCATCCCAAACCACTCTGGGATTCTGAGAGATGGCCCTGAAATTCTCCCCTAAGTATCTACATTCCCAGGTGGGAAAGGGTTTCCCTCAGCAATCAGACATGGGGCAAATGTCCAGAGTGATGGGAGAGGAGACAGGATTGCCATGGGACAGGACTAAGCACAGCTCTAAGCCCTGCTGGCCTTTGGGCAGAAAGATGTGGAGGTTTATCCTGAATCCACAGTAATCCTCAAACTGGGGATTTGGAGACACCCACCCTGTGTGCTGGCCAGGGTGTGGAGAGGAGCCTGAAGGAGAAGGGAAGCAGAAATTCCATCTGGGCTTGGCAGAGATGCTCCTGAGATCCCTGTTCTTGGCAAATCCCAGCACTGCCGAGGCCTTCCAGGATAAAGTGGCAACGGACCAAAGATGCCAACTCAGCTGCACTTGGCCCAAGGTGCAGAGAGGGGTGGAAGGGGGCCAGGAGCGCTCTGGGAGTCCATGGAAGTCACTGGAGATGTTAAATCCTTCCTGGCAGCAGTTCTGCTGGCAGGGGGGACACAGATGACTGTGAGTCCCAGAAATGCCACCATGGCAGGGAGATGATGAGGTGGGAAGATGCTGAGGTGCTACAAACTGTTCCTGAACAATTTTGTAGAAAAGAAGGTGGTAAAATAAATGACCAACAAGCTGTTTCTCTTCTGGTGGTCCATCCCAAGGTGGGAAATATCCCAGGGATACACCTGCATCCACAGAGGTTGAAAATCACTCCTTAAAAACTGGCCAACAGCAAGGCTTGGAGATGACAACTGGGCCTGGATGTGCAATCAGAGCTGGAAACCCCACCTTTCCCACCTGGGTCACACCTCACAGCTGCCCATATTCCTGAGGGAACCCCAGGTGGTTTCTGGCACAATGATCAGGGCACCAAACCACACCCCTGCACTGTGGACACCGGTGTGGGTGTCTCAACTTTGGCAAAACCCCACACTGGTGATGGTGGTGGTGGTGACACTGAAAGAAATCACCTGTCCCCCAGAGCCTACACCAAAGAAGGACCAAGAAGATTCCTGGGATTTATGGCACAGTCCAAGGGCAGCCACCTGGTGCAAGATTTCACATCTCAGTTTGTCTGGGAATGACACAGAGGCTCCAAGCCCTGTCTCTGGGAATGTGTTTACTATTTGGGAGGTGTTGCACGCAGCAGGATCTCTCCAACCTGCCAGGGAATTGATGTCAAAGTTTTGCTCCTGGGAAAAAAAACATATTGGGGTAGATAATGTTCTTGCTGACAAGCCAGATGTCAAAACACGGCAGGATAATGTTACTGAAAGCCTCAGCTGCTCTAAAAGGGAAGGGAAGAGATGATTGTTCCTTCGTTAGACATCAAAATTTGATGGCATATCACTGTGACTGAAAGGCTTATGAATGCTTGAAAGGAAACAGGGCTGAAAGTTGCCTGGGATATCAGCTGGGGAACCTCCTGGGAGAGGCTGACCACGTTTGGTCTCCCTTGTGCTCATGCTCAGAGCCAGGAGATGGGCAGGGCTGCTGTGAGCTCTGCACACCTCAGGCAAGAGCTGATCCACCACAGGTGAGTCTAGACAAGAGAATCAGAGAATTGTTTAGGCTGGAAAGGCACTCTAAGGTCACCCAGTCCAAGCAGCACTGCCAAGGCCACCATGTCCCCAAGTGCCACATCCACACATTTTTTAAATGCCTCTAGGGGATGGGGATCCACCACTGCTCTGGACAGCCTGCATCTTTCCTAATTCCCGACCTAAACCTCCCCAGGGCAAGAAAAGGTCTGTCTAACCCTGTGCTGGGCAGTAGCCCACAGTGGGTGACTCCAGGGCTGCATAAGAGCTGCAAAGTTTGGGACAGTGACAAGCAGCTTTTCCCAGGACACATCACTGTGGTCACTCACTGGAATTGCCACAGCAGAGCTCTCTCAGCCCATTTCTTGTCCTGCCCTTCGGGCTCCTGAATGCCCCCAAGGAAGGCTGGTGAGGTGTCAAAACCCAGGACATTCCTTTGGCTGTCCTGGATGGTTTGAGACCCTGGCAAGGGGCTCAGAGACTTTGGCACAGAATCAAAATCACCTGCACCTTTGATTTTAGCCCATGGGAAAAATTATCAACTTTGTGTGAGGATTTACAAGCCACAAGAGTTTGAATAGAGTGATAGTTAATTTGTCACAGGGGGAAAAAGGAGAATTTTGGGGGTTTAAAATTTTGGGTTCAAGAGGCAAGATGGAGGGGTCAGGGTGTGTCCTGTCCTTCTTCTTTTTATTCTTCTTCTTCTTGTCCACTATCTTCTGCTGTGATGGTGACAGTTTCTAATTGGTTTAGAGCAGAGACAGACTGTCTAACATAGGTGATAGGGATTGGAAAATTATTGTAAATAAAATATATGTAGTTCTTACTATAAAAAGAAAACACCACCCTGAAGGTGGTGATTGTGCCTCAACCCTGTGCTGAACAGACCTCAGCAGGTCAGAGAAAGAATGGAGTAGATCAGGAAAAATAAACAACCTTGGAAAGCAGAACTGATGGATCTCGACTTCTTCTTTGGGCTGGGAGAAAAAGACTTTCTAAAATCTCAGGAGCCATCAAAATCATCAAAATCCGAGAGTAAGGAGCCTTGCGCATGACAGGTCCCAGGGTGACTCTAGAAGATAAACTGGACTTAGACACCAAGGTCTTTTCTTCTTCCCAATATCTAATCTAAATTTTCCTTCTGTCAATGTGAAGCCATTCCCCCTTATCCTGTCACTCCATGTCTTTGTCCAAAGTCCTTTTCCAGCCCTCTTGGAGACCTCTTAGGTGTTGGAATGACCAACAGCATCTCAGTCAAAGGAGTCACTGATTCTGTGACACCTCTGTGACCCTGGTCCTGTGACAGAACTGCTGTGCTGGGAGCACCAGAGAGCTGTGAATCATCAGCTGGATCATATCTTGAAGTCCTGTCAAGGTTGTAAGGAATTAAGAATCCTGAAAAACATAAAAATGAGAAGGTTTGGGTTGGCTGTTGGCTTTTTTCCCCCTGAACAAGCGTGTAGAATAACAGAATTATTTGGGTTTGAAGGGACATTAAAGACCACCCAGTGCCACCCCCTGCCATGGGCAGGGACACCTTCCACTACCCCAGGTTGCTCCAAGCCCTGTCCAGCCTGGCCTTGGACACTTTCAGGGACACTTAGCAAGGAGGGGAAGGTCTCCCACATCCTTTGGTAAACAAACCTGTCTGCAAATCAAAACACAGAGGGTGCTGCAAGTTGATGGGAAGCTACTGGGAATGGAGGGAATTGCCTGCCTGGTTTGGCAGGAAGAATCCTTGACTCTGTCCAGACTCAAAAGCCTGGAAAGCCCAAGTCTGCTGCACAAGGTCTGTTTCCCTCTTGTGCCACGCTGCTCCTAGACTGGTGTCCGAACATGCTGGATGGATCACGCCAGGATAATACTGGACAGATGGACATAAACCTGCTGAATCTTGCCCAAAACAACAAGCAGACATATTTCCTGTGATTTACAGGCAGAGCCCTGTAAATCCTGCCCACAGAGGGGCCCAGGTTAGATCAACACCAAGGACCAGGGGACAGCTGCCCAATTCCCCATCATTTCCTGCCCAGACCAATGTGCCAAACACCAACCTGAGCTCTGCCATGACAAACATGATTCAGGGGTACCATCCAGAGCAATCATCATCTTCTTTATGAGCCACACGACAAGCAGCAACTGTTGAGGCTGCTTTTGAACTTTGCTGGTATCATTTATCTACATTCAGTGTTCCAAGTCCCATCTGTCTCGCCAAGATTTTCTCTTGACATCAGCTCCTCGTGGAATTTCTTTATCAACTTCACCGTGTCTTTCAGCACAAAGGCAACCTGCCACGACTCTTCCAGGAGGCTTTGTAGCAAAATAAAATGGAAATGATCCTGTTCTTAATGCTTTACCCACCTCAGGAGTGATTTATGGGTGTTGCTGAATGCACGCAGAGATAAATCTCAGTCGGTTACGCCTGGCTCATCTCCTGAAAACGCCTTTGAAGTAAAGAAGGACAAAAAGAATCCAAACATAAAACTAGAGCAGAGACCAGCTCAGAAAAAGGGGGGATCCTTGGGGTAACCCATCCTCTGCAGGATCTCAAGACCTGTGAGGGACCCTGTAGGTGCCATCTCCACATATTGGAGATGAGCAAACACGGAGAGATAAGAAATGCTGTTCCCACTTGCTTATGGAAGGGTTAATGGATTTGAATAAATAAATAAGTAGATAAATAAATAAGAAAATATGTAGAAGTACCAGATAATAATCACATTTCACATTGCTGCTACATTTCCCCAGTATTAGAAATTCCTTCACTTTGCAAAACAAAAAGCAACAGGACTGGGCACTGGGTGCAATTTTCAGCTCAAGCTCCCACACCTTCCCAATCCAAATTTCCTTTCACTTACAAGGGGAAAAAAAATTACCAGATCACACATTTATAGCATGGCAGTTCTGACTTTCTCCAGCACTGACTGCCCTGTGCACACCAGAAATGCCCCCACGATGACCAGCAGCTCTTTTGGCCAATATTGGTGCTCCCAGGACTGCTGTAGCCTCACATATCCGGATTTTTCCCTGTGTTTGGGGCTGTCCCCACACAAACACAAGTCTGGAAGCCCAGCAGGTCTGAGCATGCTGAGCACATCTGGCCAGAAAATATTGAGCAGATCAGCCAGAGCGTGCACACTGTTAATGGTTAAATAGAATTAGTTAAAACATGAAAAAGGAGGTCCTAATACAACCCAGAGTGCTTTCAAATCCCTTTTGCTCGCCTGGGAGCAGCGCTGATATGAACCTCACATCCTTAATTTCATGTTAAGGAGCATTTTAGTGCTGATCAGAAAACAAAGCAGGGAGCGGAGCTGGTGCACAAAGAAGCATTCAGTGGGTTTGTTCCTAAAATGATCTCCTGTTTTTGAGCACCTCACAGAGACGCAGCCCCCACAACTTTCTCCCAAATGCTTTTTACGTGGAAGGCCTAAAACAGCAGGCAGAGCATTTTCTCCATTTCCCAGTGATGAGGAGCAGTTTATTCATCAGCTGTCGCTTTTCACCACTTCCTTTTAGGGTGTTTTAAACACGTTTTCAGGAAAAGAAATCTGGGAATGCTCTTAATCACCTGCCAGCTTCTTTAGAGGTTTTTACACTGAGCCAAGAAGGTGACACCCTGCTATATCCTCTGGGGATCAAGAGGAGAAGGGATTGCTGCAAGGACACCCAGGCTGACTATGGAGGGAGCAGGATGCAAGGCCAGACCTTTGGAAGCTGTGAGGATGATTTAATCACAGACTTTGCCACTGTGATTTAATCACAGACACCACCACTGCCCTGGGTAGCCTGTGCCAGGGCTGGACAACCATTTCTGTAAAGAATTTTTCCTTAATATCCAACTTAAACCTGCCCTGGCACAATTTGAGGCTGTTTTTTCTCATCCTGAATGCAATTCACTCTAGCATGATCTCCATCCTGGACTGCACCAGGGAAAGTGACCCAAAACCTGCTGCAAGAAGCCCCCGTTTCCCAGGAGATGTCACCAGGTTTGATGCCATCCTTCCCCACATCCCCAGAGCCATCTCCCCTCCTACATTTCCCAGCACCCTCTCAATATCTGTTTCTCCTCTGCTCCCCTCTTCTGGGAACCTTCCAGAATTCATGTCCCTGGGTGTCCCACCCATGTGGCTCAGGCAGCATCAATTGGCCAAAAACCCAGCTGAAACTTCCTGAGGACACCGGGGGGGAGACCTTCTGGCCAAGTTATCCCCACTGAGCTCAACCATCCTGGATAACCAGAGCCAGGCTGAGCACCAGCCTGGAGAGGAGTGGATGGAGGTCCAGGAGGGGTAGGGAGTGAGGAACACTGATTCCCACCCAGCCCTGATTTTTGGATAGTGTTCTCCATCACACCTCACTCCTCACCCACACAGCCCAGAAGAGAAAAGCAAATCAGGCACATCACACCAAAAAAAAAAAAATTCCTCTGCTTTCAGCCCTGAAAAATGAAAAGCTCCTTGGCCTCTGAGTGAAAAGGAAGTTTTCCCACACAATAGCTCAGATCCCATTAAAGCATTGACAAGCAACCACTTTGTGCTTCACTTAAAATTTAGCCAGGAGGGAAAATATTACTTTGGATGGCAAGAAGAGATTGCTTCTAATTGAAACTCTTTCTGCACTGAACTGCTGTTGACACTCAGTTTTCAATTAACAGTTCCATGGGTTTTAGTTCAGTTCAAGTCAAGGCTGTAAAGTGAGAAAAAAAAAAAAAAAAAGAAGTAAAATCAAATCAAATCAGAGCTTCTGGCTGATCTTGGAGAAGTTCAAAGGGATTAAAATGCTAGTTTGTGTGGGTTTTTTTTCCTTCATATCCTTGACTCAGTGGCGTTCTGCCATTTTCAAGGTCACTCTCACAAACTATTGAAGGACTGAGGTTGGGAGGAACCTCTGAGGTCTTTAGCTGAAGCCCTTGGGTGAACATGAAGGTCAGAGCTGGTTGCCCACAGCCTTTTCCAGGTGGGATGAACTTTTTCAGCAGTGCTGGCTGCACTTTGGGGAAGGTTTGGGACATCCAGGTTTGGCTGCAGCTGGGATGTGCTCTCCCTTGGTGAGGGAGCCATGGTCACACACCCATCTGGCACAACAGCCTGGGACAGGGAAAATGACATTTCTGACAATGGAGAAAGCTGCCAATCAGGTGAAATGGCTGCAGACACAGATTTAATGGAATTGCACTAAAAATACTTTATATGGGCAAAGTGGAAACACCCCGTATTTTTATATCTAGAGTGGCCTTGGCAGTGCTGGGTCAATGGCTGGACTCAATGATCTTGAGGGGCTTTTCCAACCTAAATGATTCCATCCTGTACATTAAGTCATGGATTTACTGTTGGTATAACTGGAACCACAAGTCTGCATTCACAAAATTTATAAAAATAATTTTAAAAGAGAAACAAATTAAAAATTAAAAAAAAAAAAAAATCAAAGCTGTTTTCTGGCAGTTTCCTCTAGCATTCCTATACATGAAAATAAATCTCTTTTCACCCAGCAGCACAACCAGGGAGGTTATTTCAAGCAGAATTGCTCCAGCCAAGAGCAGGAGGATGCTGGAAGATGTTTGCTCCCAGAAATGGGAAAAACATTTGGAGAGGAGCAGCCCTGGCAAATCCCAGCCCTCAAACTCAGCTCCTGGAAGGGTGGTCCAAGATGCAGTCTTCCCAAAAACATCAATCTTCTCATTACAGCCTGATTCAGGCACTGGAGCTTTCATTGTCTTTGATCCCCAGAGGTCAACAGAAGGCACGTCCTGATTGTTGGGCTTTTTGAATTTTTTCAAATTTATTTGAGTCGCTGTAATGACACTGCAAAGGGCCATGAAGACAAAACAGGACAAAACTCTGTGCTTGAGTCTATCCAGAGGCTGCGTTTGCCCCTTTTCCCTTTCACCCCTGGTGATAAAAGTGTAACTCTCCAGGTCCTCCAAGCTATTTGCTCTCATGTATTACCCACAAAACCAGAGATGAGCAAGGCTTCATCTCCTAAATTCTATGCAGGTTACTCACCATCATTTTCATCAGTTTATTTGGGAGGGGTGAAAAAGGGAAAAGTTGATTTTACTTGTGGATTTTTGCTTCTCTGTAATAAAAAAAGGATGATTTAAAAATTGTGCCACAGAGGTTGATGGACCACAGGCAGTTATATGGTCCTAGAACTGGCCTTGCTCTAGATCTAAATTGTCTATCCTACTGCACATCCAGGTGGAATTTCAGCCCTCTGGGATTCAGATGCCTGGATTCTGTGGCCAGCCCTGCCAGAAACTCACCCCATGGCCCTGAGAAGGTCACCCAGGCTTAGATTTGGGTGGGAAAACTCCCCATGGAGGCACAGAATGACAAAATCATTACGGCCAGTAAAGATCTCTAAGATCACCAAGTTACCCCCAGCACCACACCACGTTCACCACTAATCCATGTCCTTCAGTGCCATATCCATATCTTCTTGGAACATTTCCAGGGATGGTGATTCCACCACTGCCTTGGGCAGCCTGGACAACCCTTTCCCTGTCTTGCTTTGCAAGCAATTTGATGTGAATAATTGCCTCCATCTGTTCCATGTGTCAAGATTGCAGAATAACTGAGGTGGGAGGAAGGTTTTTGAGGCTTCCAGTTCAACTTTCGAATCGAAGATGAGTTCTCCTCTAACATCAATTTATTGCCCTTGGTTATGTCTAGCAGAATTTTGAATATCTCCGAGGATGGAGGATCCACAGCCTCTTTGATCCCCCTTTTCCTATGTGTGACCATTCTCACAGTGGGAAATTTTCTCTTGCCTCTCACTGGATTTGTCACCTCCTGTCCTTCCCTGTGCACTTCCAAGAGTCCATCTTCTCTAGAACCCTCCTTTAGGGGTTGTAGACACAATCTGGATTCACCTTAGACCTTCACCTTTCCTCTACCAGCTTGTCACCTCCCCTGCAGCCACAGAGGGGACACTGGCTGTGCTTTGGGACACAGCTGCACTTCCCATGCACTCAGATGACCTCACAGATCCCAGAGGATTGGGACCAGGCTGGTCTGCACGAGCTGCAGGAACATTTAGGCTCTTCTGGCCTGAATATTTTTGGAACTGTCAAAAATATTGCAGCAAATGGTGAGGTTATGAAAAGCTGGTATTTCACACTGAAAGAAGGTAGATTTAGTTTGGATATTGGGAAGAAATTCTTCCCTGTGAGGGTGCCAAGGGAAGCTGTGGCTGCCCCTGGATCCCTGGAAGTGTCCAAGGCCAGGCTGGACAGGGCTTGGAGCAGCCTGGAATAGTGGAAGGTTTCTCTGCCCATGGCAGGAGGTTGGAATTGGATGATCTTCCAACCCAAACCATTCCAGGATTCTGTGATTCCGTAGCCTGGGAAGCGGTGGCTTCCCAAGAAATGAAGTTCATTTCATCTGATTTAATCTCTGGATCAGGATGTGCAGCAAGAAGGAAAAAAAAAAAAAACAAAAAAAAAACAGAAGGGGAGGAGAAAAAGAGGGGAGAAAGGGAGATGTGAATCCAGCATGGAAAGCTGATGTAGGGTGGCAAAATGTGTCTGCTCAGCTCTTCACTGGATTTCTTCCACTTGAATTTGAATGGAGAAGGATGTAATTCACTGTGATATCGTCGTTCTGCTGTCCAGCGTGGGTGGAAGAAGATGTGCATGATAAGAGAACTCCAAAGATAACAGCAAATTTTGGAAAGACTTTTTAAAAATGCCATTAGAAGTGGAGGTGGCCATGCAAGCCCTGGAGCCAGGTTGTGGGGATGGGTGAATATCCAAGGTGAGGCATGACCAGAAGTTCCTCCTCTCAGTCTTCGAGAGCTTTCCATCCACACATCCTTGGCAGGACCAGATCACTGCTGCTCTGCTGCTCTCCAAGAGTGTGCCTGCACTTTCCTCCATCCCTGACACAGCTTCTATTTTTATCAAAAGGAAAAAAAAAAAAAAAAAAGAATAGGTAAAAAAGTTCTGTTTTGCTGATTTTGTTTTTTAACACAGCCTAACAAAACTCCAGATAATGACAAACAAGTGAGCAAGACTCTGGCACAAGCAAAAGAGATTTAATCTGTCAGCCCGTGGGCGGCTGGAGCAGGATAGTGCTGGCTGTATTTTCTTAAGGTGGCTCTTTCCCTCCCTGGGGCTGCTTAAAATAAAGCAGATGGGAATACAGAATTATCCTCGATGCTGAAAAATGGTGCTGCATGCAGGAAATGTTGCTTTTTGTGGAGTATCTGCTCTGACACACTAAATCCACACCAGCCACTCAAGCACTGACAGGAAAGTGATGGCCCAGACACTTCAGTGGCAGCGCTGGAGCCAGGGAATCAAATCCCCTGGGATGTCTGAGCCTGATTTAGGGGTTCAGGGCATTGAAATGCATGAGGAAGGATCACCTGGACTCGATGAAAAGAACAAGCCTTGGATATCAGTTCACTGATAAAGCCCAGAAATCCCTCACAAGGCTGTTGGGTGTGAGAGCTCCTGGTCCGTGCTGGGATCCAGCCAAGAGCTCATTTAAGGGACCTGCACCAAAATCATGGAGCTGTTTAAGTCACCCCGTGAGCCAGGAGGTGGCAGTGGCTGATCTCCTCCAGGTCCTGTTGCATTTTTTGCTCCCCTCTGACCCAGGCTGTGCTGGGGAGATAAAGGTTCAGCTTGGTTCACACCAAGACCTGCGTTAAATTAAATTAAGACGCATTAAAGCAATGAGTGGGCAGATGGACAGAACCACTGAACCACAGAATCCCAGAACCACAGAATACCAGAATTGTTATGGTTGGAAAAGCCTTCTAAGATCATCCAATCCAACCATTCCCCCAGCACTGCCGAGGCCACCACTAAACCACCCCCAAGAGTCACATTCACAGTTTTTTTCAACGCTTTCAGGGATGGGGACTCCACCGCTTCCCAGGGCAGCTCAGCCAGGGCTGGACAACCCTTCCATGAAGAAATTTTTCCCTAATACCAATCTAAACCTCCCCTGGCCCAGCCTGAGGCCATTCCCTCTCCTCCTGTCCCTGTTCCCTGGGAGCACAGCCCGACCCCCCCGGCTGTCCCCTCCTGTCAGGGAGTTGTGCAGAGCCACAAGGGCCCCCCTGAGCCTCCTTTGCTCCAGGCTGAGCCCCTTTCCCAACTCCCTCAGCCTCTCCTGGTGCTCCAGACCCTTCCCCAGCTCTGTTCCCTTCCCTGGACTCTCTCCAGCCCCTCAAAATCTTTTCTTGTAGGGAAGAGAAAAATGAAAACTAAACCAAGGATGTTTTTCCTCTCTCTGCAGGCAAAGGAAAAGTCAGGAAAGGTTGAGTGACTCGGGAGTGCCATGGGGGGAAACAGATGAGCACAACTCCATCACTGACAGGACCCTGAGAGGACAACACTCAGGGATGCACAGGGTGGGATTGTTGGGGTGCCCTGTGGAGGGCCAGGAGTTGGACTCGATGATGCTTGTGGGTCCCATCCAGCTCAGGAGATTCCACGGCTCTACAATTCCTTAAAAAATTTGGGGATACATACAGATGGAAATAGGATCCCAATTCTTATGCGTGATTAAGCACCTTTTCAGCACCTGCCCCTTCATGACCTATCCTTGTGTTTCAGCAGGAGATTGGAGCAGAATTCCCTGTCCCTTTCTCTTGGCTTTCCCCACTCTGCTGGCTCGGTGGGAGTTTGTCCAGCTCCTATTTTGGAGGGACCACTGCCAGATCATCAAGCCCCTGCCTTGAGGCCAGTCCAGTGGCTTCAAAGAGTGGTGACCATGGGATGGCAGCAAAATCTGTCACTGGGGAAGTCCCCAAGGCCGATTTTCCCAGTCCTTCTTGACTGGGTACCACTGCTGGCACTGGGACACAGCAGGCTCGAGGCTGCAGAGGGACAGAGATGAGGGGAGGTAAAATGATTTTTTTTCTCAGGGGCAGTTCTGCTTTTCTGTTGGAAAGCAATCCCTTAAAACCCCCCCAAAACAAATCAAAGAAATAAAAACAATATAACTGCAAAACACACCATTTATTTTGGATTAATCTTCTCGGGTTGGATGCTTTCTGTGGATGGGGAAGAAGGTGGATGGGAGCGGTGAAAAATTAAAAATTTGGCATCAAAATGAACCTTTTTTTTTTCTTTTTTTTTTTTTTTTTCCCCACACACAAATCCATATAAATATCTCAGGGTAGGATTGCAAGGTTGTCCCTCTCCAAGCAGCAACCTCTGTGGATGCTGGGAGAGCAGAAGGCACTCGGGGCAGGCAGAACAGGCTGTTCTGCTCAGGGATGAGGAGATCTCTGCCTAATGAATTGGCCCTGTTTCCAGAACGACTGCCAGGATGAAATGGGGTCTCTCCTCCACTTATTCATGGGAGTTGGCTGCTTCCAACCTTTCCCTCCGCCTGTGTCATTTCTGGGATGGAAAAAAAAAAAAGTGAAATGGGAAGGAAAGGAATGAGTTCACATTTATGTCCCCGAAGGAATTTTGGCTGAACCCCATTAAAACCAAGGTAAATCAGATTTTTTTTATCAGGGCTTTCTAAAGTAACACCTACCTGGCATCCTTTTTCTTGTTTCTCTCTTTTTTCAGAGCGGATAAAAATTGCAGGAGGGAAGAAAAGAAAACTAAAGTTGTGAGGTTTGTTGGGGTTTTGTTTGGTTTTTTTCCTAATAATATCATTTGGGGAATTTTGGTTGGGTATTTTTTAATACAGTAAACATGTCCTGATTCACTTTCTCCACCCTGATTTTTAAATTTCATCATGGAATCATGGAATAGTTTGGGTTGGAAGGGACCTTAAAGGCCATCTTGTTCCAACCCTTGCCATGCAGGGACACCTTCCACTATCCCAGGGTGCTCCAAGCCCCATCCAGCCTGGCCTTGGACACTTCCAGGGATCATGGAGCACCCTGTGCCAGGGCCTCCCCACCCTCACAGAGAAGTTTCTTCTTAACATCCAGTCTAAACCTACTATCTTTCCATCTGAAACCATTCCCCCTTGTCTTGTTACTCCACCCCTTGCCCAATGTCCCTTTCCACCTCTCCTGGGACCCCTTCAGGTACTGGAAGGCTGCAGTTAGGTCATCCCAAAGCCTTCTCTTCTCCATGAGCAATCCCAGTTCTCCCAGTCTTTCCTCATGGACAGATGCTTTGTTCCTCCTTTCCCTCCAGCTCAGAACAGGAGCAAAGCACCTCCTCCTTTTCCCAACCCTAGCAATTATCCAGCACCTCAGACCTGAGAGGACTGACAGAGGGGAACCTCCCCACCCATCCCACTTCCAGACAAGCATGGGCTCATGTAATCATCTTTCCCAGCAGATTTAATTGGGAATCCGCCCCACCGACAGAGGATGGATTCACTCTATCACTTCGAGGTCAGCGTGCATACAAATCAAATTCCTGTGCCTCCAGTGAAAAGAGATCTCTTAGGGCTGTAGGGTTAGGATTGAGGAGAGTAATAAGGGGAGAGAATTAAGCTGCAATCACTTGGACTGATTTAAATTGGGGTTGGTTTTTTTCCCTCTCGCTTTGATTAAAATAAGCCGATTTTCCCTTCCACCTGTGTTTCTTATGCGGGCAGAATTTCCATTAACTTCAGTCAAAGCTTTTTTTAACTTCTCAAAGCTAAAACTTCATGGCATCCCTTCCTCCTGGTTGCCAGGATTTTCCTGAGCACATTCCCACCCTTGTGATATTAATTAGAATATCTCCCTGCTTTATGTACCAGTCACCTCTGTTATTAAATGGACCTCCTGTGTGCTTTTCCTCTCTCTTATTAAAGAACATTGACCTTCGTTATGTTACAGAAAATGATGAATATTCATTATGGGATGGGGATGATCTTGGGCTTATATTGTCTGCAGGAAGATTTAGGTCAGGAATAAAGGAAACCCTTGCTGTGACAGGGACAGTGATGAAGTGGAAGGGTGTGGAGGTGGGACAGGGCACGTGGCTTTCAAGCACACAGACAAATATTAGGAATTAGGAATTTTAGGAATGCAGCAGTAGAGGTGAAGCTGATTTGGGGTGAATAGGTGAAACCCTAGGTAGCCCTTTTGTCCTTTTGCACGCTTCCCATGGAAACAGGAGTACTGGAAATCTTCCAGTCAGTTCTCCCAGTAGCCATCCATTAAAAAGGACAGCACAATGTTTAATAGCATAATTTTCAAGCTCTGGACTAATTGTACAGTGCTTAAATCAAAGAGAAGACAAAGTAACCTGGGCAGTCATCTCTGGCCATCCATTCATCCTCCAGCCCTGCACTAATGACACTAAAGGCAGTACCTGTCCCCATGTCCCTGATGTGTTCATCAATATCCAGGAAATCCTCCAGCAGCCACACTGAGCTCATCTCCCCACTCTTCACCCAGCTTAGAGCTGGGACAATGCCCAGCAGTGGGATGGGAAGTGCCTGAGGAGCATGGAGAAGGCTACAGGAGTCCTAGGAGCTCTGGCTGGAACCCACTTTCCTGAGTCCCATAGATATCCACAAGGTATCCACACCCTCCTCTTGACTTACAGGAGGAATTCCTTTAAATTCCTGAGCACAAACCCAGGCTGAGTGAAGAATGGATTTAGATCGATAAGAATTATTTAATTCTTGACTGTAAAGGTGGTGAGGCCCTGGCACAGGGTGCCCAGAGAAGCTGTGGCTGCCCCTGGATCCCTGGAAGTGTCCAAGGCCAGGTTGGAAAGGGCATGGAGCACCCTGGGCTGGTGGAAGGTGTCCCTGCATAGCAGGGGGTGCAATGGGATGATCTTTAAGGTGCCTTCCAACCCCAACCAATCTGTGATTCTATGATTTGGTGGCCAGCAGCAGATGAAATCCCACGAATCTTGTTCCTGGGATTCCTGGTTTTGTATCTCCTGGGGATCCAGTTTAGCAACTTTAGGATTAGCAACACAGAGCAAAGACCATTTCTGAGCATCATGACTTCTGTTGGAGACAGATCCCTGCAGAAAGAGAGCCCTGCAGGAGAGTCTTCCCAGCTGCTTTTGAGGGACATTTGCTGCCTGGGTTTCCCTGCCCTTTCCTTTAGAATACCATGGAACATCCTGAGTTGGAAGGGACCCATAAGGATCATCCAAGCCCAAAGGCTTTCATGATTCAAAATACACAGAGGCAGCAAAAGACTTCTGGGACCTCTGGCAAAGCCCATGTGTCAGTTCTGACCTTTTCCCAGTTCCCTGGGGGATCCCAGCTGCCTTCCCCAGACTGTTCCCACAGCCCAGGCTGCTGAGACAACCTCAATTACTTGTCCCTACAACCTGCTGTGGGTCTACACCACCAGCAACAACTCACAGCCTTCCAGAGATTCTAGGAAATCTTCCTGATTTTTTAAAGCTGACCTTGCAAGGATGGCACTCAGGGCAATATTTTTGGGCAAAACGGAACAAAATAAACAATTTTTCCTCTGAAATGTTCTGTACAGCTTTTAAAATGATTCCTGGAAACCTGCTGTGCTGGTTATCAAAGAAAGCAAGGTACTGGATTCATTTGCCTTGAGCCTAATCCAGCCTGACAGTCCTCACAATTCCATGTTCCTTCTGAGCAGGGACAGCACAAACAGCTCTGCTCTCTTTTTTACCCCACTGCCCAACCAACACTAGATAGGAGCAGCTCCATTGTGGGCAGACGAGGTAATTCAGTCCAGACATTTAACAGAGGCAATGAATCCAGCATCAGCAAGGACTGCTGCCTCCCGATCCTGCTGAACCCCTGCTAAGCGCTTTGATTTTAAGGATTTCTTTAATTTATTTTTAAATAAAGATACTCTGTCTTCTCCTGCTCTCCCCTGACTTCCCCCAGCAACGTGATCCGTTTGGATTAGCTCCAGGAAGATGAAAGCAGCCTTGCTGCTCCCAGAGTTATCAGTGTACTCCACGCAGTCCGAGGAGAAAAGCGAATATTCCTGGTCGCTGATGCAGCTCTTGGCCTGCTGTCAGCGTGGAGCTGCTGAACGGAGCAGTGGTATTTCAAAGACAGATAAGGAGACTCTGCAGGCTGCATCCACACTCATCTCTGCTTGGACATGCATTTCCTTCTGTTCCGGTTCATGAGCATTTGAAGAATTGCACCAAAATTCAGGCTGGGCAGTGCCTTGTGCAGCTGAGGGTGGGACACCTCTGAGGGCAGCAATGCCCCCAACCCCTCTGGGCTCGTGGTCCAGCATTTCTCCATCCTCACACCACAAACATTGTCCCTTGCCTTATGGAACTGCCCTCGCTGCAGCCTATGCCTGTTGCTTTTCATCCTTTTGTCACACACCTCTGAGGGGAGTCAGGCTCTCCCTTCTCTATAATCTTAATTACAAAGATGAAAAGAGAAATTAGATCTCACAAGGCAAGACCACAACTGTCCAAGTTGTTCATATGCAAGACAGAGAGATGGAGAGATACTTTAAGTGAAGTCTGGCACCCCTAGGGCAGGGAGCAAGAGAACATGGGATTGTCCACCATCACTGAAGAAGTCTGCAAGGGAGATGAATGCAGGCAGATGGATCCATCCTTGGGTTATATCAGTAACTCTGTTGTGCCACAGACACATCTTTTGTTGATAAAATGGTTATCAGAAGCCAGGATCCATTCTTTGGACCATTCCAACATGTGCTCATGAGCACAGAGGGAAGGCAAAGGGACGCTGAGAACATGGGGAAAAGCCTTTAGAGGAGGGGAGGCTTTGCCCCAAAGACAACGGGCACCCCACAGTTCAGTCTCCAGCCAAGCCAAAATAAAAGTGATTTCTTCTGTGCTGCACCCAGAAAGAAAAATGCAGCCCATGACTCCAGATGCTCGTGCCAAAACCAGGATGTGAAATGGCGACCAACGCTCCCATTAAGCAGAGTCTGCAATCACATTAAACGCTCTGGATATATGGGAGTTGGCCAGAAAGGTGGATTTTTGAAGCTAAAAGCCTCCCCTCAGGCAAAAAAAGCCATTACAGCTGCAAGTCCCCGTGGTCCCTGGGGACAGCCAGGGAGGTACTGCTGGGTCACAACTGCTCCTCTTTTCTTCACCTGCAGCAAAAAAAAAACAAATTCCATTTTGGCATCTCTGGTTTTCTTTCCCCTTCGTGCTGGTGGATCTTTGGAGACAGGAGAACAGTTCTTTGTTAATTTGTACTGGAAATCCTGTTCATCCAGGTCTTGGTCACTGCCCGTGTGCTGTCAGCTGAGTCACAGACTTTGAGGGACATTTATTACAAACGCAGCTGATGCCCCGAGAATGAGATATGATTTGTAATTAAATGGGGTTTAATGGAAACTCGGGAAGGGACAGGTGAAATTAAGGCAGGGATGCAGTGACTTCTTAAGTAATGACTTGGAAATTGGTTACAATTTACATTTTGAAAAGATACAGGAAACTCATTAAGGCTCTAGACAAACAGCTCGATGGGCAGGAGAGGAGAGGAGAGGAGAGAGCTCTGCAGAGGGAGCAGCTCTGAATGACAAAGACACCCAGAACAGCAGCAACATCTCAACACCGCTGCTCTTTCTGTGATGGTTGCCCTTCCCAGGACTGACTTTGGGAAGAAAACCAGTATTGTTATCTTTAATTTTCAGCTACCAAATTCTAGAGGAGAAGCTTGCCCAGTGCTGGGACCATGCTTGGATAATGCAGCTGGAGCTAAGGCTTGGAAAAGATCTCCAAGATCAAGTCCAACTTTTGACCCATCACCACCTTGTCAACCAGCCCAGAGCAATCAGTGTCACCTCCAGTCGTTCCTTGGACACCTCCAGGGATGTGGACTACAACAGGTCTTTTCTAGGAGTGTGCCCATTCCCAAGAAACACTGGTTAAGAGTCATCTGGAATAGTCTATAGCCAAAAGAGATGAAGAAAAGATTGTAGATAAGCTGCTGAAAAGACAGCCACAGATGCAGTTACAGCCACACAGGCTGTAACTGGGGTCAGGGCATTAACCAGGGACATCCAAATCCACCACCTCTGTGGTTCACTGTTCACCAAAGAGCCTTTGAAAGGGTTTGGGTTTGTGGCCACAGGAGGGAAAGCATCTGAATTTCACTTGTAGGGATTTCACTTCACCACTATTTTTTTTTTTCTTTAATCCCCTGTTAGCACAACAGTCTTGATCTCCACTTTTTTTTTTGAAGACCTGCTCAAAGAAATCCTTAGCCTGGCTGAATTTCTTTTAGATTTATATCTTTGCTATATTATTTGTTTTAAATCTTCCCCCAGCTTTAAAGGCAAAAGAGACCTTTATCTGATCAAGTCTCACTCCCTGCATCACTCAGACATCCTGGCCCAGAAGCAGCTGTGGCTGAATTAGACCAGACACTCAAACCTTCAGAGCAGAAATGAGTTATAAAACACAACACAGAGGGAATCACCTCACAAAGATTTCAAGCCTTCACATTTTCCTGCATTTCTTAATTTTGTAATGTTGTTTTTAAGAACTAAGATTCTATTTTGATTACGAGCGCTACTTGTGTTTGAATTGCGCTGTTTAAGCTAGATTTGGAAGCTGTCTCAAGCAACAATAAAAACCATTTTATTTCTCCTAAAACAAGTGAGCTTCAGATGGTGCAGGGGGGTCCTGGGTGGAGCTCACCCCACATTTAGGATCACCAGCTCACTGCCCTGCAATTATAAAATAATCTGCAGCTCTCTGGCACTCTGATCCAGATCCTTCCCAGAGTGTGATCCTGCAATCCAGAGTGCTCCTGGAAGGTGCTGTGTCCCACTGGCACAAAGCAGTGATGCAGAAACGCTCCCTTTCATCAGCACATTTCGAGAGGATTTGGAAGAATAGCCGAGGTCTATATCCAAGTGGGCGGGAGCTGGAAGGCAGCACTTGCAGCATTTCTCCCTGTAAATAAATCCTGCTGCACGAAGGTTGCATCCCTGCTGGAAAATAAGGCGTGCCCAAGCACTGGGAAGTACATCCATGGGAGAAAATGGTTAGAAAGTCCCTCTGCACAAACTTGGGTGCCAAGCTGCTTTTTCCTAGATATTTCCCGGCTCTAAGCAGTCCAGGAACAGCTCCCAGCAGGCAGTTTGCATCCAGCCCCCCTCTCCTGGAAGGCGAGGCAAGCTGACAAGTGTGGAAGAGGGCGTTTTGTGCCAGTTGGCCCCAGGGCCCGGGATACACCGAGTTCCTGGATGCACTTTAGTTTATTAGCACGGAATTGCCTCTCCTTAGAGCCTCATTACCGGCCATCCATACCTGACGCCACTGGATCGGAGCCTCGGGGATGCTCTGCCAGCTGGGCGAGTTCTCCCGGCTGCTCCAAAAAAGTGATGAGCACCACTCACACATGGATGTGCCTCCAGCCCCGCATGGATTTCAGTTTCAAGGGATTTTAAGTGTAGAGCTGGAACTTCGGGGTGGTTTAGTGGTGGCTTTGGCAGTGAGGGAATAGTTGGGACTTGAAGATGCAAGAGGGATTTTCTAACCTTCATGATTCTGTGATTCTATGTCATTCCCACATACAATGAGGTGTTTGTGGGGGAATGTGCCGTTTGACCTTTTGTCACAATAAATTGAAAATTTATGACCAATTTTCCCTTAAAACCTGCGATACTGGGATCAGGCGCTGCTCCCACGCTGGGTGAGAAAATTCCATAAGTCTGCAAATACTGGATTATTGTGATTAAGGATTTATAACTGCTGGGCAAGGGGAAACATTTTTAAACTAAAAGAGGGCAGAACTAGATTAAATATTAAGGAGGGAATCCTTCCCTGTGAGGGTGCTGAGCCCTGGCACAGGATGCCCAGAGAAGCTGTGGCTGCCTCTGGATCCCTGGAATCCAAGGCCAGGTTGGGCCAGGCTTGGAGCACCCTGGGCTAGTGGAAGGTGTCCCTGGAAGTGGCAGGGGGTGGGATGAGATGGTCTCTAAGGTCCCTCCCAACCCAAATCCATGATTCCATGATATTCTTGCAGTTTTTGCATGACTGAGTGGAACAAGTCACGCTCCAGCAGCAGTCACCAAACTCAATCACCACCCACAGCTCATCACAGCCTTCACACATTCTCCCAGTGTCCTGGTAGAAAGCCAGCCTCAAAATCCTCTGGAATTTACACAGTTATTGAAGAAACCAGAGGGATTTTTCCAGACTTAAATTAGGAAAATACAAAAAGGCTTCTGTGAAACACAACCCAAGGGATCTCAAATATTTCCGAAGACTCTGGTGTTGCATCAAACCGACCTGAGCATCCCACGCTCAGTCCTTCCTCGGGAGTTCAAGCTCTGTTTCTACACGGGATATTGGTGACACCTACAGGAAAAACCTCCTCTGCTCCCTGTGCAGCGCAGGGAGGAGCAGGTGACATCCCAATCATTAACACCACCTCCTCATTAAAGGCTGCAGGGAAAGAAAACACTCAGCATTGACACAAGTGTGTCACAGGGGCGACAAACAAGGTCTGGGAACCTCCAGCTTCCCCAGATCTGTTTTAGCCAAAGCTGAAGCACAGTGAGGGGGTGAATGAAGGCTCCACAGAGCCCAGCCAGACCCCTCCGTGCCCGGGGCTGATCCCCCAGCGTGGGCAGCAGGGGAGGGGGATTCTGCCCCCTGTGCCCTGCTCAGGTGGGGAACAACATCAGAAGGACCTGGAGCTGCTGGAGAGAGTCCAGAGGAGGCCACGGA
Source organism: Certhia americana (assembly GCA_018697195.1). Taxonomy (NCBI): domain Eukaryota; kingdom Metazoa; phylum Chordata; class Aves; order Passeriformes; family Certhiidae; genus Certhia; species Certhia americana. The sequence continues at coordinate 63,875,372 of CM031860.1, read as the reverse complement.
GCTGCTCCAAGGGCTGGGAGAGCTGGGAATGTTCCACTGGAAAGGAGAAGGCTCCAGGGGGACCTCAGAGCCCCTTCCAGTTCCTCCAGGGGAGCTGGAGAGAGACTGGGGACAAGGGATGGAGGGACAGGGCACAGGGAATGGTTTCCCACTGCCAGAGGGCAAGGCTGGATGGGATATTGGGATGGAATTGTTCCCTGGGAGGGCAGTCAGGCCTTCTCTGGTGCCCAGAGAAGCTGTGGCTGCCCCTGGATCCCTGGAAGTGTCCAAGGCCAGGCTGGATGGGGCTTGGAGCAGCCTGGGATCATGGAAGTTGTCCCTGCCCACAGCAAGGGATGGAACGAGATGAGCTTTAAGGTTCTTGTAACCCAAACCATTCTACAATTCTATGAATGATTCCCAAAATAAGATTTTTTTGAAAGGCTATTACTAAAATAAAACTTTGCCATAAAGCATTCAGCCCGTAGTTGGTTTTTTTGAGAACTTCCCACTGTGTTCTTGGTTCTACATTGCTAAAATTCAGCAAATCCCTCAGCTAAGCTGCTTTTCATGTGCTGACAGATCTGAACTCATCTTGAGCTCGTGACAGGAACAGGCAGCAGTGGAGTCCACAGCAATGAATAATTAGCTAAAACAGCGCTTTTGATCACCTTCAGATGTCCCATAGCCTCTAATTTGCGTTTTCAATTTATTAAAACACGTCTCCTCACCAAGAGTGCTTTAAACAGTCACACTGAAAGCATTTCTGAAGCAACAAAGGGCTTGATCAGCCAGAACTTCACAACCACAAAGTGAAAATGGGTAAAGCGTAAAAACACTTTTCACTCAGGACTGGGGCAGAGCCTTGCAAAGTTTCAGATCTAACAGTGGGTGACCATGCAAAGAAGGGAAATGTCTTCTCCATCTCCAGCGCGAGTTTCTGCATCTTTTTGTACACATTTAGTTCCGGCCAGGTCAGGACATCGCTCCTGACACTCTGCTGAGCCAGGCAGCTCCAGCTTCATCCCATTCCCAAATTCCAGAGACCTAAAGGCAGAAGACAGAAATTACTTGGGAGGTGTAACTTAAGTTTCACCATTGCCTGGGACACCCCGACAGCTGTCAGGGGCTGCCTGGGGTGGAGCCGCTGCGGAGTCACGGCTGTGGATCTCCGCAGCCTGGCCCACCCTCCGTGTGTGGAGGCCGGACGCATCACCAGCCGTACTGCGCGGCGGGAGCCGCGCTCACAGCCGGTTTTGCCTCATAGTTTTTAATTTCTCCTTTAACTCCCGCTTCCATTCCGCTTTTCCTTCCTTTTTCCGCGCCCTCCCTCAGCGCCCGCCACAGGCACCAGCCAGGACCCCTCGCGCGGGCTGCCCGCGCCGCGCCTGCCCGAGCGCAACGCGCCCGCCGCCACAGGCACCCCGCGGGGCAGCCCGCGGGCGGGGGGGGGGGGGCCTTGCGGCAGGGGAAGGGGACGGGGCGAACCAAGGGTGATGTGGGCGGGGCCGGTGCGGCGGGATGGACGCGGTTCTGCTCGCCGCCGCTGCTGTACTGCTCGCCGTCCTTCTCTTCTTCGCCACCCGCCTCCGCGGCCAAAGCAGGGCAGGTGGGTCGCGGCGCCGAGCGGACCGGCTGGGCTTCCCTCGCCCCCCTCGCCCCCCCCCCGCGGGCCGGTGCGGTGGGCGCGGCCCTGTTCTCAGCCGGGTCCGCACACGCGGGGAGGGCGCGTTTCTCGGGAGCCGCCAGGGGGCGCCACGCCTCGGGCGGCCCCTGAGGGGAACCCGCCATGTTGGGGGCAGAGGGGGGTTTGGAGGATCCCGAGGGGGTTTGGGGAGGGTTCCGGGGGTGTCCCCGCCTCCCTTCGGGCTGTCTCGCAGGCTGTGGGGTGTGAACGCGGAGGCCGCAGCTGCTGGAGGCTGGGGGGTTCCTGGCCTGAGGCGGCTTCCAGCTTGGAAGTCTGGAGTTCTCTGTCGGGGGTTCTGTCAGGAGTTTTGGGACTGGGAAGGTGGCCTTGAGGTTCCTGCAGATGAGGGGGGAATGGAGAACGGATCCCGGAGGCTCGGCATCGGCGGCACAGGGTGTAGGTGGAGGCCTGACACGGGTGGTGTCCCCCGGGGTTCTGTACTTAATGTTTGTAGCTTGTTCAGCAGTGGCTTGGACAAAGGGATCGATGCTCCCTCAGCAAGTTCGCTGATGAGACAAAACAAGGAATGGCCGATGTCTCTGAGGGTTTTGCCGCCCTTCGGAGGGACTTTGACAGGCAGGAGAGAGGGGCAGAGAAAAACCTTTTAAAATTCAGCACGGTGCAGTTCAGGGTCCTTCATGTGGAGAGGAACAACCCTGGGCACTGGCAGACACTGGGGTTTGAATTAATGGGAAGGACCTGAGTGGCCAGAGAGCTGTCCCTGAGCCAGCAGCGTTCCCTTGTGCCAGGAAAGCCAAGGGGATCCTGGGATAAGAGCATTTCCAGGATAAGAGCATTTCCAGGATAAGAGCATTTCCAGCATGTCAGGAGCGATCCTGCCCCTCTGCTCTGCCCTGGCAGGCACATCCAGGGTGATGTGTCCTGCTCTGGGCTCCTCAGGACAGGAGGGACCTGCAGTGGGTCCAGCAGAGGATGGTGAAGGGGCTGGAGAATTTCCTGACAAGGAAAGGCTGAGGGAGCTGGGGCTGCTCAGCCTGGAGAAGAGAAAACTGAGAGGGGCTTCATGCACGTCCATCAGAGCAGGCTCTGCTCTGGGGGCCCAGCAATGGCACAACGGGAACAAACAAGGACTGAAGCTCCAGCTGAACACGAGCAGGAATTTCTTTACTGCAGGAGCTGGAAAAGATTGCCCAGAGAGGGAAGATCTGCAGAATCTGGAGATATTCCAGAGCTTTCTGCTCTCAATCCTGTGCCATGTCCCACTCCTGCTCCTCTTGCACCTCACCCAGTTTTGACCGTGGCAGTTCAGGGATTGTGGGAAGCAGGTGGATGATGCAGCACTTCCAGCCCTGTGTCCCTGCTGAGCAGTGTTAGATCAGAGAATCCTCTGGGCTGAGAAAAATCCTTTCAAGTCCTCGAGTCCAGCTTTATCCAACACTGCCAATTGCACTGTGGTGGAAGTGACCTTGTGTGGGTGGGAATTGAGTGTCGTGGGAAGGAGTCAGGTGTGGTGTGAACTCCCAGTGGAAGGAGCGAGGAGCTTTGGCTGCCGGGTATCAAATTCAGATGTTTGATCAGGACAAACTCTAAACTCCTGATCAATACTTCCACAGATTTTGGGAGATACGAGGTGTTTTGAGGGTTGTAACTTGTGTTATTTTTCTTTTGGGGAAGTTGCTTTGATAATTTTTAATTAAGAGGAAAAACCACCACACCTTTAGTATAAACACAATCACTAGTGCTGTGCTGGTAAGGGATCTGTGTTAAAAGCAGATTTTTCTGATCATAATTAAAATTTCCAACACATTTCTCTCACGCCTCTGCTTCTACAGACCTGGTCTAAATCTTTCTCTTGGAAATGATGTAATTTATTGGATTCCTATGAATGAAAAGATGTACTTTTGGTAAAAGTGAGGGATGCTGTCCTGGAGAAATACATCATTTCCTGAGCTTGATTCCTGTCATGATTTAGATAAATCAGGGGCTGTGGGGCTTGGGAGGATTGCTTTTCTTTCTAAGCATTAAAAGTTCTAAATTGAAGCCCAAATGTTTGTTTTAGGTAGTGTGAAATATTTTAAAAAACAGAAAAAAAAAAAAACCTTTAATACTGATTTTGAGCAAGTTGGTTAAGTTCATTTACATTCAGGAAAATTTAATCGTGTTAATGCCTTTTTTAGTAGTAAATTTTTGACACTTCCAAGTTGGTCATGCTTTTTTTTTTCCCTGTGGTTTTAAGATATTTTTTATTTTAATATATTGGTTTCTGTCATGACAAAGCCCTTCACAGAATTTCAGCTGCTGGGGAGGACTTTGTTCTCTGTACACAACAAAAATTATTTTTCAGAACCACTGGGTCTGTGATGTATTTAACAGCCACGAAATTTAGTTTTTAGCAGGGATTTGCTTTCCTGTGCCATTTTCTTAGGTGGAAAATGGAAGCTGCCACAGTTCTGCCAACAAATCTGTGTTGCCACCAGGGAAAGGACTTGAAACCATTGGAGCTAAAGGAGTGGTGGGAGCTCTCACCTTTTCTTGTTAACGTGCAGGGATTGAGGCAGCAGCTTCTTTTGTTATCTCGTGGAAATTGGCTCTTAAAAATTTTCAAGATTTGCCTGCTTTAGTGAGCTGAGGCTCAGGAGAGGTAAATCCTGTACCTTTGTATTTCCTTGGAGACAAGCACCTTGTCTCCAGCAGGGTCATGCCTGGACTTGTTCTACTGAAAATAAAAAAATAAATGAAAAATAAAGTGGCATTTCTCCATTTTACACGTGATTGCCACGTCTCTTTCTGATAAACTCCACTGGGCCAAAACACCTCCCCGGGATGTTTCCACCTGTTGACTTTTGAATCCCTCTCCGAATTTCACAGGTTTTGCACGGAGGCAGAAGGTGCTGGAAGGTGCCACCAGCATGGTGGGAAATGCCACCGCGTGTGAGGAGGGTGCAGCAGATGGAGCTCTGTCCCTCCTGAGCTGCCTGCAGACCTGCCAGCCCAGGTGTCACCTGCTCATCTGATGGAACTGAGGAGCAAGGTGCTCTGATAGGCAAGGGGATTGCTTCTCTAGAAAAGCATCTCTGCTGGAAGCAGAAGTTTGCACGGTTTTGTGAAGGGGCGGATTTGGAGAGTGTAAAACGAGGTCCTGATGTGAGCTCTGAATGATTCCGTGGTGGAATCGTGCTTCACAGCCACTTCAGGAAAGATTTCTGCTTGCAGAGCACAGTTCTGTTCTCTCTCCCTTCAGGAAGGGGACACAGCCAGAGTCTCAGAGCTGCTGCTGTGCCCTGGCTGTCAAGTCAGCTGAAATCATCTCTTGCCTGCTCTGATGCTTCCTGAACACCGAGGCAGAGCTGCTGTGCCCAGCACAAAAACATTCTTGGGTTTTGAGGGCTGAGTCAGCCCCTGGACAGCTTCAAATACAAACGGAGCCCCGTGTCCATCTCCCAGACAGCTGTTGAGTGTTTTGTTTGTATTACCTGTTAATTTGAGGGGTTTATCTCATTAATTCAGTCTGGCCTGCCCTTTCTGCAAAGCTCCTGGATCGCTTGTCACACCTCTTTAATGCTGGCCATTAATTTTCACTCAGCTGGCTCTGGATCAAGGCTAATTAGTGTTTGTGTGACTAATCTCTGCGTGATCTGACTAGCCTGGGGTGCCACTGCTGAGACCTCTGCAGCTCCAGGAAAACGAAGAGATGTGTTCAGATAAGTGCAGCAGCCAAACCCTGCCCTGTGCTGCAGGAGGTGAAAAAAAAAAACCAAAAAAACCCCAGCAGGACCAGACCCCAAAGCAGAAAATTCTTCAGGTCAGCTCAGATCTGATGGTCAGTGCAGTCCCAAGAAAAAAGGAAAAGTGATTTTTAAGCGTGTCCTCTGTTGTGTGAAGCCTCCCCTCTGTGTGCCATCGCTGTGTGACAGAGCACAGCTGAACTTTGAGTGTTCTGCAGCAGATGCTGTGTCTGGAGTGACACCCTGACCCCTGAGGGAGCAGGTCCAGGTGTGTTAGAGCAGAGCAAAGGAGGATTTTCTCCTCCTGTGAAGGGCTGGGAGAAATGCAATGAATAATACTCATATTTTCCATAGCCCTGCCCAGCTGAGAGCCTCCAAACAGAAGCTGGAGAATGCCAGAGTCAAAATGGTTGGAAAAGCCCTCTGAGATCACACCCAGCACTGCCAAGGCCACCCATGTCCCCAAGTGCCACATCCACATGGCTTTAAACTCCCCCAGGGATGGGGACTGCCATGGCAGCTGTTCCAGGGCTGGACACCCCTTTCCATGAAGAAATTTTCCCAAATATCCAATCTAACCCTCCCCTGGCCCATCCTGAGGCTGTTCCCTCTCCTCCTGTCCCTGTTCCCTGGGAGCACAGCCCGACCCCCCCTGGCTGTCCCCTCCTGTCAGGGAATTGTGCAGAGCCACAAGGTCCCCCCTGAGCCTCCTTTGCTCCAGGCTGAGCCCCTTTCCCAGCTCCCTCAGCTGCTCCTGGGGCTCCAGACCCTTCCCCAGCTCTGTTTCCTTCCCTGGATTCTCTCCAGACCCTCCAGATCTTTCTTGTTGGGAGAGACTCAAAAACACCCCCCAGGACAGGAGGTGCCCCAGCAGTGCCAGCACAGGGGACAGTCCCTGCCCTGGCCCTGCTGCCACCCCAGTGCTGCCACAAGCCAGGTGCCACTTGCTCATGTTCAGCCAGCTGGGTGCTGCTGAAAAAGAATCTGCAGTCAGGAAAAAATATTTTAGGGACTGGAAAGAAGAAAAAAAGCTTCATTAAAACATTTCTTTTCCTGCTAAATGACAATCCATAGTGGCTTGATGTCTTCTGTTAGTGTGCACGTTTTGGAGCTTTGACCAGTATTGTCCAACAGCTGCTCTGTGTGTTTGTCTGTGATAGAGGTCAGGATTGGTGGGGTTTTTGTACATCCTGAGCCCAATCCATGCTGGTCACTTCGAGGAATTATTAATTCTCCTGTAGAGAATTAAATGGAGGAAAAGCAGAGAGCTTGGTTCCCATGTTTTTCTCTGTGAGGGTTGAGCTCTTCGGTTTGAAATAAATACATGGGTTATAAATAGATTCCTCTTTCATAAAATGCAAAGTAGTTTCTGTTTCACAGGACAGCAGGAACCAAAAGCAGAATGAATGAGTGCTGGAACTGCACAGCTGAGCTGCTGGGCAGGACCATCTTGGGAATTACTGAAGCTTGCAGGTGAAAGGATGCTGTGGTTTGAATTGCAGCATATCTCAAGAACTTAGGAAGAAGAAATACTGCATTTGTATAAAAAGCTTCTTGCAGAGCGTTTTTGGCATTTATCAGTGTCCAAGAAGTGATCTGCTGCTTCAGGAAGATGTTTCCTATAGCATTCCAAACAAGCTGTGAATAGGATGAGCCTTGGAGCAGCATGATGGCACCTCTGGAGCCTGCACTCAGTGATTTCTCACAGCCCTGTTTTGGCTGCAGAGGTGGATGAGACCAGGAGGGTGACAGCAGTGTGGCAGGGCAGTGACTCAGTTCCAAATGTCACAGCGTGTGGGGCCTGCTGACATCCCTGTGACATCTCTGCTGCAGCAGCCCGAGCTGCTGAGGGCTCTGCTGGCCAAAACCTGCCCCAGGTGGCCCTGTTGTGCAGCCCTGCTGAGCTCGGGGCTGCAGCTGTGTCCTTATCAGCCCCAAAGTCAGCACTTTGGAGGCTGAGATAACTGAGGTGAGCTGCAGGCACACCTTTGATGCTGCATAGATTCAGTCACAACGAATCTCATTTTCTGATTCGAGATATGCTAATAGGAGTTTTTTTTTGGAAGGCATTGTTTGGATCAGCGGATGCTGGAGACTTGGCACAGTGTGCAAAGCGTTTTGTGCTCCTGCTGGAACACAGCATAATCCAGCAGATCACAAAATAAATGTGTGTCCTGAGTTGGAGTGAGTGAGTTCTGCAGTTTTCCCTGAGACCATTTGAGTATTTCCTGAGTTAAGGCTTAAAAGTTAATGCTTTGCAGGATTGAGCAGGTAACAAATATCAGTTTGGCTTAACAACAGAATATGTGAAGCAGGTATCAAGGATGAGGATATTTTACCATTAACTGATTCTTTTTTTTTTTTTTTTTGCATTACTGCCATAGTTAAAAGCAACAGGAAACCTCAAAAAAAAATCTGAGAGTTTTGTATGGAAAACTTCTGAAATGAACCCACTGATCAGTTCCATCCTCTCAGCTGCTCCTGTTAGGATATTCTTCATTTGCCAGATCTTAATTAATAACTGCAGCATAAGCAGAGAGGATGGCAGTGAGAGCTGAAGTGACCCTTAGTGTCCTGTTTGTACCTGCCTGTGTTTTGTGGAGTTGAAATCAGCAGGGTAGAACGAGGTTACCCTGTAACTGTATTTATTTCAGCTGGAATTTGTGATCCTTGTTTACTCTTCAGGTTTTGTTTCATGTATAATGATTTCCATCCTCCTCTCTGAAACATTCAGGCTCTGAGGTTTCAATCAGATGGATCCACATTACCCAAGTACAAACTGAAATAAAAAAAATCGAAATACTTTAGAAGGAAAACCACGCTTTTGGGTCCTTGCTGGTTGGTAACTCAGAAACAGACGCTGAAAGGAAAGTCAGCTTTAATAGAAATATTTGATTTCCTTCTTGCAGCTGACGAGGAGCACCAGCAGAATGTGGCAGCAGCAGCAGCAGCAGCAGGGGCCAGGCCCCGGCCCCACGGGGAGGAACGAGCAGAGGGGATGCCCCGGCGCCGCAGGAACATGGGGAACAGGCTGATGGCCCAGAGGAGAGCCCAGCAGGCAGAGGAGTGGCTGGAAGGTAACACTGGCTTCAGCTCATCTTGCAGACATTGAGACAAACCTTCACAGCAGGTGTTAAAGTTAGGGAAGGCGTGCAGCTGCCTCCTGGAGGAAGTTGTTGAGTTTTGCTGATGGATTATTTACAGTTTGACCATAATCTGGCTTCTCTCCCTGCTTCATCCCTTTTCTCTCTATACCCCTTGCATTAAACCCCTGCCTTCTCCTGAGGTGAATCGTGGCTGTTTGTGATGCCAGACTCTTCACATCCTTCCTAAAAACTTTTGTATTTCCTGCTTAGCCGTGCAGGGAATTAAATTAAATTTGGGGAAACAGAATCCACCCCTTGCGTCGAGTAACAAGCTGTGGTAAATTACTGATTTCTTTCAAATTGGTGGGAAGCATTAATTCCCCAATGTAATCTCTGCAAAATGTGGAGTTTTCTCTGCAAGGAGCCATCCAGGTGGTGCTCAGGATCAAGTGGATGACCTGGAGATCACCACAGACTGCAGCATTTTGTCAGCAGGTTGCTCACAATGTGTTGTGTAAATCCTGGGCTGGATTTACAGTTCACAGCTACATTTCTGTGGTGTGGTCGTAGACAAAAATATGGTGATAAATAACATCTTTCTACACCCTGTAAGTATAATTGCCTTTTCTGGTGAAGCTTGACATGTTATTCTCTTTATTGCTGGAGAGATGAGATCACCGTGATTCACCCCCCTGGATTCTTTCTACTTTCAGATCGTGGGTGAAGTGTTCAGGCTTTCTGCTCAAGTGAGCTTTGCTGCACTGGAGTTTGCAGTGGAGATCAGGGTGTCTCAGTGGTGTGCAGGAGGTGAAAGCACAGAGCACACACCTCTGTGAGGCTTTCATGAGGGACTGCTTGCACTTCGTTCAGCTTTTCTTGCCCTGCAGTTCGTAGGAAGCCTCACGTTGGCAGGTGGATGTGCTTTTCCAGCTAATTATGTTCAGCAGTTTCACAGATGGAGATTGGACAGGTGTGAACTTTTCAACTTTGCTTATTTCTTCTCGTGTGATAACATCCTGGAAAGAAAATGGAATCTAAAAATATTTGGTTTTCAACTCCAGACATCAAAAGTTTGAATGCTGAAGGCCGACAGCGAAGCTGTCAAAGCAAACGGCTCATCTTATCTTATCTTACTTTGTCACTTTAGCAATAGAAGAATCTGTGTCATTGGGCTTTATAAATAATTCTTTTGCAGTACATCAGATGCAAGTGCTTCTGCTTTTGCATGAGGCTCCCTTTGAAATGACATGCCTTCTTTTATTTGTTTTCTCTAATTCCTTACCCAAATTAAAACAGCTTCTTGCTCTTTGCTTCTGTTTCATGTTGCTTCTGTGGGTGGGTGGTTTTATTCATATTTTGGGGTGGTTTTTCCAAGTGGCTGAGCACAGGTGCACAGCAGGAGCAGCCAAGCCTTTGGAAAGTGAGCACAGACTGGAGCAGAGGAGCTGTGGAGAGAAGCATCTGTCCCTGATTGCCCAGCACTGAGGTGCTCAGTGACCAGTGGCCATTATTAGCTGGGATTAGCCACCCTCTGTGCTGAAATCCTTCAGCCTGGGCTTGAGCTACCTGTCTTAGTGTGGGGTTTGGGTTTTCCCCTTACAAAATGAACGTGTTACATGTTTTAAAGCCCTCTCTGCGGACATGTGGCATAAACCTGGAATCACTCAGGGATTATTTATCCTTTTTTTTTTGCATTTTCTCTGTGTCACTGCAGTATAGAGCAGTTTTACCTAATTGCTGCCTGCATTTGAACCAGCTGGAATAGCAAGTTCTCTCCACAGCAGAGTTTTGTGCTAAAGAATTTGTTGACTCTGGAAAGAGAGCCCAGTGCAGCACCAGAGCTGAAGAGCGAAATTATTTGGCATTTTAGACAGAAACACCAAACCCAAGCCAGTCTGGTTTCTCTACTCTTGCCTTGCAAACGCTCTGAAAACTCCTGATCATCTGCAACCAAAGTAGATCATTTTTTTGTTTGTTTGTTTGAATTTCTTGCAATGTTATACTGGTAAATTTCTGTTCCGTGTGTGGAATTTCCACTCTGGGCCTGTGCTGAACTTTGGGCAAAGCTGCCTGATTCTTCTCTGAGTCGCTCTGACTTCTGCCAAGAAGTGATTTCTTCACCAACCCGTCTCTGCAAGAAACTGAGCGTTGATCTCAGGGAGGGTGTGAGGATGCCCTGACCATCCCTGTGATAGTCACAAGGTGGAGTCAGGTAGGAAGCATTCTTCCCACCAAAGAGTTCTTCTGTTGGGAGCCAGTTCTGCTGACTCTAGGAAATGTCCCCAAAGCAGCACTTGCAGACTTTGGAGTTGTGGTTAGCAGGAGGGTTTTCTGTTTTCCATCTAACAATCAGATTTCAATTCCAGAATGAGAAAGAAGCTTTGAGGGTGAAGTTGTAGCCCACGGATTCTGCTGCCTGTGCTGAGCTGCTGTGTTTGTGCCAGGACTCAAATCTCTCACAGAGCAATAGGGGAGGAAAAACAACCCCAAACCCTGGGCACTAAGATCAAAACCTTGAGAACTTCATTGTCCCTTACTTGCAGGTCTGGATAAGGAGTCATTTAATACAGACAGAGATGATAAATGATTATTTTCATTATTCAAATCTACACCCATTGCCAGTGGAGCTAAACCAGCTTGTAATTCTTCAGCTTGCTGGGGTATAGCTAACTAAATTAGTTGTAGGTTGTCACAGACAGGCAATAGTGCAACACCAAATATCTTGACTTTCCTCCCAGAAGGAAAACCCAAGTGCTGTGTTCCTGGTTGCCAGGATCCATGTGGGCTGGCCCACCCTGCCTCAGTTCACTCAGCAATGTTTCTCAGTGGGGATTGAGTGCTCTGAGGAGGTCACCTGTCAGGAGAACATCAGCACCTGCAAATACCTTCTGATGACCAGAGACTGCTGGGAGATGGTTCTCCTTGGTGACAAAGTAATTCTCAAAATGACTGAGAGCCCTGAGCTGTTCCACCAGTGTGACTTTCAGGCTGGATTTAGAAAAATGGATTTGATTGCCTTAAATTGCCCGATTTCATTCCAGCCACAACACTCCTGCCTTTCCTGCAGCCCTCTCTGCAATCTGGGAGTCCTTTTAAAAGCCTCTGTGCTTTGCACATTGGAGCAGCCACCCTGCTCCTTTCCCTGTGGAAAAGGAGTGTGGAAGAAGAGTTGTGTACTCATGTGGTTAGGTTGAGATCCCAGCTAGGAGACTTAATTAACTCTCTGTGTCTTAATTTAAATTGAACCCAGACAGAAGTGGCTTTGTGGACTGGCTACAGCCGAGATGAAAATGCTGCAAGGCATAAATGGGTGAGGATTTCAGGCATTAATCATTTAGAGAGAGGCCAAGCTAAGCAGTGGGAAAGGGGGATAAATTGGAGTTTGGGCTGAGGGTTGTTTGGGGCATGTGGTAGTGTAAATAAATAGCATTACTCATTTCCAATTTCAAATTCCATTTATTTACCAATAAATCAAGGCACACCTTCCAAGGAGGGTGTGCTTGGCTCTTGGTTTTGCCTGACATACTCTGAGTGCATCCACTTGGATTCTCCTCACTTCTGGATGAACATAAGAATGTTTTGTTGAGAGCTTTTACTTGCTTGCTGATCATGCACAGAAAAAAAACACTTGTCCAGCTCTCAAGTTGAGCTTGACTCTCCAAACCTGCTCCTTGTCCTTGAACACTGCAGAGAGCTCAGAGGTAAAGAAGGTTGCTTCTCTTTTTGGAGCAGGAAGTGACCCATCCATCTGATCTTGACATCAAAAATATGATTTCCTCTCAAGTGGCAACAAACTCGTGAGGATGAAATAATGACAGGTACAGTTGGGTTGTCTTGATCCAGCTGTGGTAAAAATAACGAGGGTAAAGGTTTTCTGTCACTTGGAGATGTGTCTCAGGCCAAAACTTTGCTGCTGTTGATGTGAGGGAGAGAGAAGCTGGTGTTTATAACTGCCCTAACTCGTGGTGAGGTGAGCAAGAAACAGACTTGTCTAAGAAATGCCAGCGCTTTCCAAAATGTCCCCCAGAACAAGAGATCACTGGGCAACAGACACCTCTGGGTCTGCTGGGGGTGTGGGTGAAAAAAAGAGGAAAAGGGAATGACATGCCAGAAGAGTTTCAGCAGCCCAGGCCATTTCCAGACAGTATTTTTCAAGTGTTTGATCTGAAAGACACTCATTTTTACATCTTCAAAATGACCTCTCTGACTTGTTGCCAAAAAAGTGGGGCTTTGTGTGAGTCGTTGGTTTGGTTTAGTTTTTTTAACCAACAGAAAGTAAGGACTCCCTCAAAGAAATAATCTGGTTTTGTCAGATTGCTTTTATTATTTACCCCAGTCTGTGGGCTCTCTACTTCTGGCAGCAACATAAAACTCCAAAAGGTTAAAATATCCCAACATCTGCATGGCTTTTCTCTGAGCTTTTAGCATTGTGCATCTGAGCACAAGTGTTGGAATCTCCAGTACAGTGAACATTTGGTTAAATTATTTTATTTCCACAGCATCAGTAATGATAAATGCAACAGCTTTTGACAGTCTGAGTGCTCGAGCTTGTAAAATAAAACATGATAAAGAAAAGTTAATGAGTGCAACATAAATGAAATCATGAGTTACTCTCCTCTTTTGCGTGGCAAGGCTTGGAGATCAGAATCTCACATTTTTCTTTGTAAGTGTTAATCACAATTGGGAAAGAAAGCAATAAACAAAGGTTTTGAAAGTTTTTAAAATTATAATAATTGGGCATTTAAAAATGCTTTTTATTGCTTTGTGTGGCATCTGAGCATCTCAGCATTCAAATCTTGCGGCTAAAAATATCCGTATGAGTGTTTTCTGCTACCTTTTTGGGGAAAATAATACAAAAATAATTCTTCATCCCCATTGAGTGATGGATATTGTGCATAAGTTCCAGAAGAATGTGTTTGTGCTGAAATCTCTTAAAATAAGCACTTTTTCTGAGCGCTGAAAGATCTGGAAAATGTGTAAATTTAGACCCAGTGATGTGGTCCCACGCTGTTCTTGTGAAATGGAGCTGCGTTAATTGGCGTAGTAGTTGCAATTATTTTAATGCTTAATCAGTAGGAAAACCTTTCTAGTACAGTTAAACTTTGACTAATACCCCAACTAGTGAATCAAAAGTCAGTTTTGCCTTGCTGCTACTCATCCAGTGAGTTTGGTGTTGTCAGAGTGCCCCCAGTGATGTCTGATCCCGTTCAGGCACACACACGGGCTGGCGAAGGGGGAGGTCTGCGGTTTCTCACTTCTGCCAAATGGTTTTAGTTGAAAATAAACTTCACATTCTGCTCTAAAGGTCTGATGTCCTTTGCGTCTGCTGCACTTTTCTGCCCTAATCCTTGCCTGCTTTTGTGGCTTCAGATGAATGCACCAGTTTCTTGTTCAGTTTCTGAAGTGGATAGCTACCAAATTAAATTAAAACTTAGAAAAACATAGAAATTAAGACTAGTTATTGGACTGTAATTAATCCCACCACAGGATTGTCTTACTGAGGAACGGCCACACCTTTCCAGTGGCTGCTGTCACACATCTGTTGGTTATTAATTACATGCTGTTAATAACATCTTTTGCTTTTGCTTGGCATCTTCCCCCCCCTCCTTTCTCTTACTCCTTTTGTTAGGTGCTGCATAAATAGTAAACAAGGCAGCTGGCTTTGCCCAAAGGACTTTTTGGGAGTAGCCATCTGTGCAACTCTCATTCTTTTTCATGGATGGGAATCCATTTGCTTCACACAAAATTTAAAAGGAAGCAAGACAAGGACAACTAGACGAGGTTGGATGGGGCTTGGAGAAACCTGGTCTAGTGGGAGTGGCAGTGGGGTTGGAATGAGGTGATCTTTAAGGTCCTTTCCAATCCAAACCATTCTGTGATTCTGGAATAACTAAAATACACAATGCTGATTGTTTATTTTGGAAGTTTTTGTCTGTTCTGTTCACAGTACAGAATTCTGCTGAATTTCTGTCCTGATAAGAGAACATCAGCACTCCAGCACATTCTCTAAAAAAGAAGTCTGTACAATTTCCAGAAATTCAGACACCTGTGGGACTGATAACTTTCTTTGTGTGCTGACTCTCAGTATATTCAAAATACCAAGGAAAAGCAGAGATTCCCTCTCAGCTGGCCAGCTGAGAACCCCACATTTGTGTAAAGCAGAATATGTCACAGTGGTTGTGCTTTCTGACTCTTGAGATGGGAACTCTTGGGTCTGTTGGAATCACAGGATGGTTTGGGTTGGAATGAATGTTAAAGCTCATCCAATTCCAACCCCTGCCATGGGCAGGGACACCTTCCACTGTCCCAGGCTGCTCCAAGCTCCAACCTGACAATTCCAGGGATCCAGTGACAGCCACAGCTTCTCTGGGAAATCCATTCCAGGGCCTCCCCACCCTCACAAGGAACAATTCATTCTCTGCATTATCCCATGTAAACCTGCTTTCTTTCAGTTTTGATGCTGTCAGTGTGTGGGGTTTCCCAGCTGAGCACCAACCCAGGCTGCCCAAACAGAGCATTTGGGGGATGCTAAACTGCTTTCCCCACCCTTCACTGACCCTCCCGGAGCTCAGGGGCAGATGGAGTGCAAGTTCCTATGGACTCAACCCCTAGGGAGTCTCCCAGTTTTGTCACAGCCATGAGTGTGTGAAAAGTGATTGTTGAAAGCTGCTGAAACAATCAGTGCTTTATTAAAACGGAATAAAGAATTGCTGGCTGTGTGCAGCACCCTCCCTGCTTTTGGTGGAGCTGTTCTGCTGTAACAACAAATTGATTCAGCAAATGCTTTGGCCGTGTGTTTATGTTGCTGTCAGCACGTTCAGGTTTATTTAGTACATGTTAATTGAAGCCAAGTTTGGTACCCTGGTGACCTTTCCAGCTCTGCTGAATCATGTGCTGTGTCTGCATCCCTATCCCTGGCTTTTGTTGGATGCAGCTCCACTCACTGAAGGGAGCTTGGAGCTTAAGGGGTCACATCAGATGCTTCAAACAGGAGGAAAGAAATGCTCCTGAACAACAAAAGCATGTTTGATCCAGGACAAGTTAAAAAAAAAAAAAAAAGGCTTTAAAACAAGCCTTCCTTAGATTTCTGCCTCACGTCTGGCTCAGGTAATCTTAATATAGATGAAATCTGAGAAGCCCTCAGGTGGAATGGTGTCATAGATGGTGTTTTATACTTGTGGTGTTCGCATGAAATCATTTTTCTAAACAACAATCCTAGAACTGAGCTGTTAATTCTGGAGTAATAACTGCTACTGCTGGGTGTGCACACCCATTGTGTTTGGAACTCCCCTCGATGCTGTATTTAAAATATACATAAAGTTTTTTTAAGCATCATTAAAATTATAGAAGCAACTGTGTCAGGTCTGAGTATCCCTCCTTGCTCTGTGTGGAGCAGGAAGGGGGAACCTTTTTGATCATTTCAGTAATCAGAGTCCAGTAATTCTCTGAAGCCCAGCTCAGCAAGCAGGCTCATATTAATTCCATCTCCTGAAAACAGCTGTTATTTGAGAGCCACCTACACAGCTCTCAGATACATTTATTTCTCATGATGTCTTGGTGGTTTAACCATAGTCCCGTTCTTGGAATCAGTAAACCAAGAGTGTTTCCAACCTAATTCTTCATAAAAAAAAAAGGGGGAGCGTTCATTCATCCATATGTTCCTTTCGTAGCAGCTTTTTGGGTTCCCAAAAAAGGAGACCAGGTGCTCTGGAAAGAGCTCCCTCCCAAAAAAACATCCTGGCACCAGCCCTGCCAAATCTCTTCCAGTTTGGGGCTGAAGTCAGCATTGAGCAGAACAGCACTGGGGAGGCAATAATTAAAGCACCAATTATTTTACCCAAAAAGGAAATCCATGCGTGAGGGGCTTTCATTTTGAGCCTGCCGTGGCTGTGAATGTCTTGTGTGGTGTCTGTGCAGTGAGCTGAGGATTTCTCTGGCAGTGTTGAGGTCAGTCCCCAAGACTTTGGTGGGATCAGGGACTGATTTATACCAGCAAATAAAGTGACCAAATATTCCTGAGCTTTGGGCAGGGAGGAGGAGGCTGCATTTAAAAACTCATCTTCCTCAGCCCTTGAGTGAGCAGAAATCCTCATTTGCACACCTTTTGAGCATAAAACTCTTTCATATTTCACCATTGCAGAAATCACCTCTGTAAACAACCATTTGTCATACAACAGGCAAATATTTACATGTCATTTTCTTGCAGGCAGACCCAAGATTTACATTTCAAGGATTTTTTTTTTCCCCTCATCCCTGAAAGGTTATTTCTCTCAGGCTAGAACCACTGGATGATTGGGGTGCCTCTGAATCCCACTTTTTCAGTGAATGTGCAAAGCCTGAGGGTAACTGGGAAGAAAGTCTCTGCAGGCCAGTGTTGAGCAGATAAATAATGACAACCATTAGCACAATTTATGTATCAGAGAAAGTCTCTCTTTTAATTGTGGAAAGCAAGAAATATTTATGAAAAGCCTTCCTTCAAAGGATCAAGGAAATTTTCACTTCTGCCTTCACTTGAGTGTGTGTTTGCCTTGTTACTTCTGCTCTGTGGCTTTGGCAGTCTCGTGTGAATTTTTTTTTCCCTTTTTCCATCTAAAAGGTCTTCTCTGAAGTGTGTGTGTGTCTGTCTGTCTCCTTTTCTTCTGCTGCTGCTTTCCTAGGCAGCACTGAAGTTTCTCCAAGGGTCTTTTGACAGATGATTTAAAATATGTAATTTATGCAATGTTGCAGAGGAAGAGGATGCTGAGGAGGTGGCAGAATTTCAGGTGTCTGGGAAAATTGGAGCAAAGAAGCAGAGGAAATTAGAAGAGAAACAAGCCAGGAAAGCACAGAGAGAGGTGAGTATTTCCTGCCACGTATTGAGCAGAGCCTGAATGGCTCAGCAGAGAACTGGGGATCACACAGCCCAGAAAGGCAAAGGCAGTGTCATCACTGAATGGTTGTTTTATCTTAAAAATGTAAATTCAGCTTTTGCTGGCCCAAGATGGCCATGGAGAGCAGTGTCTCATTTTCTTTCCATTCAGACTCGTGGGGAGGAGAGGAATTAAACTCTTGAATGCTCTTTCTTGGATGTTTCCATTGCCTTCCAGCTTAATATCAGCAGAGTCCCCCCCTTAAAAATACACCCCAATCCCCATGGGGTTGTTGTGACACCCTGGGCAGTTGTGAAGAGTGGTTCAGGTGCTCCCAGAGTGTAAAAACTTGGTTTGGTGTTATCTGTGTTCAGCCATATATATTGTTTTTACAGGCTGGGGAGATGAAAAGCATTTTGGTGTTTATTCCAAGGAAGCAAGAGGCTTTTCAGCCTTCTCAAGGCAGCAGTTTGTGCATTTTCCTTGGAATTGTTCCATTTTTATTTATTTTTTTTTTCCAGACTCTGTATTGTTCTGTATGAACATTTTTAAAGCTTGTGAAATCCCAAGTTGGGAATTTAGTGTCACGTGAGGTTTACATCCAGTGTGGTAGATGGAGCAGTTGGTAATAAACCTAATTATTGGTTGTATAAAACTTCCATTACAAACTTTTTCTCACTCAGTGCTTTCATCATTTTGTTACTTTCCATACTCACTGTATTTAATTTTCCTTTTTTTTTTTTTTTAATGGAAAATTTGAGCAAAGTTGAATAAGCATTAGTTGATGGAGCAAGGAATCTTCTGTTTCATTTTAAAACATGCTGGTTTTTATTTTCCCATGTAGACAGATAAATTCCTTGGATGGGGCCTTTTCTTGGAAAAACTCAAAGCCAAATCCTCCACTGGAATATTTTCTGCTTGTCCTCTTAATATATTTTAAAATTTAAGTATCCTGAAGAGCCTGAAAAAAAAGTCTTTAAAAAATACGCTAAACACTCTTTTTATTTTTCCCTCATCTTGCAACAACCTCTTTGGCTTAAAAACCAAAATAAAATTATTTCAAGAGACCATTGCAGCTTTTTCTGTAAGAGCTTCTGCCCAGGTTAATGATACATTTGAATGTACTTATTTTTACAGTTTGTGTTCCAAATCCTTTTCTTTTTCTTCCTGAGTGTCCATTCTAACTAAAAATTTTGAGTGAGGAGAAATGGAATTCCATGACAGAAAACTGCTTAAATCTCACTGTTTTAATAAGCTCATAAGCAAATTCAAAACTTAAACTGTTACTGAGATACAGATAAGCCTAGTGAGGAGGGTAATTTCTAAATTTACCCCAATGTTGAGTGTGCTGAAGGGGAGGGGAAGTAAAATGATAATGTGTTTTTTATTATTATTCTTTTTGATGTTTCTTTCTGAGCAGGCATCTAAAAGTTGGGAAGAAACCCCCTCATGGTATGATAGCATGAAATTTTAAAATGTAGATTAAAAAAAGAGTAAGGCTTGGCTTGCATCATGTTTATTTTAGGCTGAAGAAGCAGAGAGAGAAGAACGGAGAAAGCTCGAGTCAAAAAGAGAGGAGGAAAGGCGGAAGGAAGAGGAGAGAATTCGTCTGGAGGAGGAACGACAGGTGGGAATAATTGTCTTTATCTGTGGAAAGGCTGAGCCAGGTTTGCTTTTGGGATTGCTTCTGGGATCTGCAGGGACCACAGGGTCTGTCCTGCTCCAGCCAAGTGCAGGATTTGGAGCTCAGGACTTTGACCAGCCCAGCCCTGAGTGTCTCCTAAGGCTGGAGATTCACAACTTCCCCCTGCTCCCTCTGAGCTGGCAGCTGGAACCAGCAGGGCAGAAAGTGAAAGGCAGCAGCAGCAGCTGATTTTGCAAGTGTTGTATGAAATTGTATGACTCCATTCTAATTCAGTTTATTTGCATGTGGTTCCAAATTAAAGATTCCTGAGCTGTGCATATGTTAGCAGGAGTGACCCAGAAAAACAGGTACTGCTCAACTGAAATGCTTCTGTTGAATATTTTTCATTAGTGAGGGAGGAAAACTTGTCTTCAGAGCTGCTTTTTGTACTCAGGCCATCAGTGCTGCTGCCTGAGAACTTGGTGCTCTGGTGCTGCTGCTGCAGGTTCTGTGGTGGAAAGGACAGAGATGTTCTGCACACTCTTGAGATGAAAAATTGCAGCCCCCAGCTTTCACTGTGAATTTTTGGGGATTTTTTTTTTTTTTTTGCAATTAGTGTCTCTGCTTTGCTGAGGTTTATTTTAATTTGCTGCAAGAGCAGGTTGTGTAAGTGGGGAGTGTTGCTGATAATATTTTAAAAAGGAAAAGACAATTTTTCATTTCCTCTGTCAAGGGCATGAAGACAGGATAAAGCAATTTAGAAAAATAACCCATACATTACACATACAGATTGTATCCATGACATCTTTATGTGAACGTCCATATAGCTCTGGGGTTATTCCCCACAAATCCTTTTCCTTCGGAACTCTCAGTTCCTTTCCATCAGTAGAAGTCTTGAAAAATTCAGAAATTGGAGGGGGAGAATATCAGCACTACAACATCAGGATACGTAGAACTGTCTGAGAATTTGTAAAGCAGCTTGACCAAACTTCCAGATGACCAATAACTCCACAGCTTCCCTTCCAAGAGAGATGTACAAATTTATTTCTTTAATATTTTCCTGAAGTTCTGAGAATTTCATGTTCTCAAAACCCTGACTAGCGAGTTGAAATGACTCCAGTGCTTTGGGGGAATTGTGACACGCTGGCTGGACATTGACATGAAGTGACACTGGAACTTCCAGTCCCTTGCAGGGTGGCAGCACAGCACAGCAGGTAAATTTTTAAGCAAATTCCATCTGAGCTGGGCCAACCTGCTCCAAGGAAGCTGTAGCACAGGACTGAGTTGTTCTCCTGGGATCTGACCTGGGCTTTGGCTATTTAGCTGGATTAACTCAGGCACAGTGGAAAAGTTGAGTAGAAAATAAAGGTGAAATTTCAACCAGGCGTCTCTTCACACAGAAATATTTATTTACCTTCTTTTAATTTTGTTTCTGTTCGGTTGAGGGCTGTGTAATTTATTTTTGGTGGAATGAGGAAACTCTTATTGGTTTCTGGTTTAATTTGCAGTATTCCTAGTAAAGGCTGTACTACAACAATTCTATTTCACAAGGCTCAGGGAAAAAGAGCAATACAAACTAAGGCTCTGGTTTTATTTGTTTGTCTGTTTACTTATTTATTTTTAAATTTTGTGCACAACAATCCACAGAGTACTTCCTAGAACTTGGAAAATTGCTCAGATGCCTGAATCCAGCTTGGTCACTTTAGACAGTGTCTACTTACTTAAATCCTGTAATTTTAAGCTATTTTAGTTTGGTTTAATTATTTGTTTTCCCAGTATTTATAGGGACAGCAAGCCCACCCACCAGGCTACATCAGGAACATTATTCTGCCTCTCAGAGGAAAGTGCTTTCAATATTTAATTTTTTTTGCTTGTGTCTAAGTTGATAATCCAGTAACTGCTGAATATTTGGAGCATGGATCAAAGTAAATGTGTCTGACAATATTTAATGTACATGCTCAGGTGTATTCTAGTAATTTTAAATCCATCTTCCTGGAGTCTGTAACAGGAAGCAGAACAATTGAAGAGAACCTGTCCTTGGGCTCAGAACATCTCATCTTTCCAATCTTGTTACAGACTGATGGTGTGATGGAAAAGGCACAGCCTCTGGGAGCAGTGAGAGGATCATTTGGTTTATGGAATACATAGGATAAAATGTCATTTATTTTCCTCTAGAGGAGGAATTCTTCATTGCCACAAGTAATGTCTTGTCAGCAGTAAGGCCTTGTGGACTGCACGTGTGATGATTCCATTCCCTCACCTAAACTGGGAGGTGGAAAGGCAAAATTCTGAAAGATACCTCAAGCAATACTGATAAAAGTCAAGAGACAAAAACCAGGGGGGAGCTGGTTTTTTTCAGAGGCATTTTGGTCACTGACATTGCATACTGTAGTTTATAAAATCCCACAAGGCACAAAAATTTCAGTTTAGCACTGAAGTTTGCCTGAGAAACGTTGCAGTGGTCAGACACCTCACTTTCCCCTTCCTTTCCCAGTACATCAGAGTATTTCTGCAGGTTCACTGACAGGGGCAAGTCCCCAAACGAGCACAGCCAGCTTCAATAGCTAAATTCCACTGGAACCTTTTTTTTCAGTCTCTCTCCCAAGAAGTGCTACTAAAATTGTGCTGACGGGTGGGAACTGTACCTTGAGGGAGTTATGGGGGCTATAATCTTGCTTAGTCTTGAGAAAAATACCCTCTGCTTCTATTTCAATAGATTTGTATGCACTTATAAATAAAATGTGGTTGCCCCTTGGCTTGAGTGTTGCAAACCAGATCATGTATTTTTAAATTCAAGTTTCCTTTCCAGTGTTCTGCTGAGCTGATTGGCTGCAGGCCTGAGGAAGCTCCTTTATAATTGGCATTTGGTTCAGCTCTGCTTTACCCTGGGGATTTCCCTTTCACTCTTGGAGTTTTTTGGTGGTGAGCTGGTTTATCAGCCGACACCTTATCAATGAGATGGAACTTCCTCTGATGTTGCAAAACAGAGTCTTCAGACAAAACCTGGCAGGTTGCTCACATAAAAAGCTCTTTTTTGCTTTGCCTGTGCACAGAGGATTTTGGTAAATTTGCATTTAAGTGCCTAAATAAAAATGGTCTGGATCTTCAGAGCTGTAGAAATGGGGGTCGACCAGGATCACAGGGAAGGTTTGACCCCAAAGTTTTGGCTCTTTGATATATGATCACATAAGAGGAGGCACCGATTTTAGTTGTTTTATTATGTGAACATCAAGATTTGTGTGTGTCTCAGCAGAGCTCTTCATTATCTGTTTGATATTTATATCCATTTTTCCCTTCATAAACAGTGCATTTCTGGAGGCTGATGGAGAACCACTCCATAATTTCAGTTTAAGCATCAGTTTTCAAGTGTGTATACTTCCCTCAAAATTAATTTCTCCTAAGGGAGTACAAGTTGAAAACCTTGCAAAAAAACCTCATTCTCCTCTGATTTTGAGGGGATAAGGACACTTATTCTGTCTGAGCAGTGAGGGGGGCAGGAATCCTACAGATCCATCTGCTCTGTGCCAAATTATTCTCTGCAAAGCCCCTTTTGGCTTCCTGCAGAATCTGCACTGACAATTCAAAATCTGGATGCTATACAAGGAGGGTTTCTTTGGTCCATGGCCCTCTAAACATTCAGGATGCTGCTCCCCATCCTAAAAAATTAGGGAAAGAGCCACAAATACAGGAATGATAAGGGAGCAGGTGGTGGCTGAAGAGTTTCAGTGTTTGCTCTGCCTTCCTCACTACCAGTGAGATTTTCTCCACCCAAGCAGCATCCCAGAATTCCTGAGCAATCTGTGATCCCAAAAATCGAGGTGTTTTGGGGATGCTGTGGGTTTCAACCTGGTAAAAAGCTGGGCTCTTGTGCAGCTGGCACAGGGAATGTGTTTGGAAATAATCCCTGGGATCAAGGTAAGGGGCAAACAGAGGGTGATGATCTGAAAGGAGCCTCACAGCACATCCAGGTCCTTGGTGGGCAGGGGGGACTGGGTGAGAGGAAGAACAGAAAACAAAGGTTTGAGTGACTCATTTATTTATTTATTTGTTCAATAAAAATGTGGTCAGAGTGGGATAGTTTGTTCTTCACACGCAGTGGAATAAACTAATCAAAAAGAACTCCTTACACTGTCCAAGCCCCCAGTCTGGGCAACATTTAGATGGGTGAGGAGAGAAGCAAACCTGCTTTAAAAAAACCCAGAAAATCAAAGCAGGCAGCTGAAGATGAGCATCTGCAGTTACCAAATTTCCATCTGCTGGGATTTCCCCAGCACCCCACCCATGGCTGGGAGGTGGCCCAGCCACTCTCTGCTCTGAGCCACGAGCTCAGAAGGAAGCTGAGTGCCAAAGATGTGAGGTTTGAAGGGTGGGTTTGAGCTCAGTGCCCTCTGTGTGACTGGCACGAAATCCTGGGCTCAGTTTGAGGAGACCCTGAGGGGTTGTGGCTGTTTAGATGGACACACCGACTTTTGTGGGAATGCTGCTGCCTCAGTTTGACCCTGCTGCTCTCACACAGCTGCTCCATGAACGTGAGAGGGTTAGAGAGATGGTAGAACAAAAAAAAAAAAAAAAAAAGCTGGGAATAAATATTCCCAGACGTCCTGACTGTGCCAGGGTTCCTCTGCTCAGCCTCCACCTTGATTTTCCCTGGGCACTTGTGCAAAGTCAGCTCTCCTCTTGCTCTGAACAAAGCTGCAGTTTGGATAAATCCTTTTTTTTCCCCCTACAGATTGAATCATAGGTGAATTTAGGTTGTAAAGCATGTCAGGCTCTGCATGAATTTTTAATTTTTAGATGAAAAAAACAGCTGGAAATACTTAGTGTTATGGAGAAAGCTACAACCAGCAGGAAGCTTTGAGGGCTGACACACTTTAGCTACCAAAGCAGTGGCTCAGAGCACCTGGAAATGCTCTGCTGATCAAAATTCAGCATCTGGAAAACAAACTCCTGTTGGCAAAAGAGGGGCTGGTAGGTGAGTGCTTTGCCAGTCTCACAGCAGGGCAGCTTTTCTGCCTGTGTTGGGAGTGGAAGTGCTGATAGGAATGTGCTGGGATATTTCCAAGAAATGCAATGTGCTGTTTTTCAGGTAGGGAAGGATCACAGGAATTGCTCATTTGTTACACCTTCCAGAAGCAGGAATATGTGCTTTAGTTATTGTTGCACTCAGTTACAAATGGGACACTGCCTTCTGATCTTTTCTTTTTTTTTTGCAGAACCATCTACAAATTATTTACCAAAGCAATTTTGAAGTTTTGCGATAGGTTTTTTTTTTTTTTCCCTTCATTTCAAATCCTGCTGAATTACAACCTCTCTAATAGACATGGGGAAGAACATTATTCTTGTCTTTCCAGGATCGAGATTAAATTAAATGCACTTACAAGAAAAGAACAATTGCTGTTGCTTCCAAATGAAATATGGTTATGTTGTTCTTGGCATCTGGAGTGCATATAATGAAAAAAAATCTGCTGTTGGATTAATTGTTGGGGTGATGAATGACCCAAAAATGATCTTGTTTTGTCTCAAGAGCTTCCTCAGATCTGTAGATTTTTCATGAGATAGCAGTTTAAAAAATGGATTTGGCTTTGCAGATACACTAAGATCCTTTCAGTCCTGTTTTTCTCATTCTTGAATGTTGGCAGGATTCTTTCTCCAGACTTTCTGGGAATTTGATGAACTAAAACCAGGATCAAATACTCTTTGTTTTTTATCAAAGGGCATATTTTTTTAATATGGATATCTTTTCTATATACTGAATGACCTGTTCCTGTCTCTCCCTGTTTTAATGGAACAAATGCTTACATTCCAGCTATTTAAGGAAGCAATTACCATATTAATGTCAAAGATGTAGCATGGCAACCATTTAAAAATCAATATAATTGTTCTTTAAAAGATCAATTCCTCTGCTAATGATAGAGGAATGCCCTGGGATTGTCACTGAAATTTGAAGAACTCCTCTGTTTATTTTAATCAGCCTCTGGAATGTGATGGAGCCAGAGGCCAGATCCTTTTGGAATCTCTTTGTACCAGGTGCTGCACAAACATAAATTCCTCTGGGGAAGAAACTGTCCTGTAGGGAAACATTTTTGTTCTCTGTGAGCCATGGAATCTTTTAGATTGGAAAAGGTCTCTGAGATCATCAAGTCCAACCTTCAAAGTTAGTCTAGAGCAAAACAAATTCTAAATGAAAATAATGGAAAACTGCAAATTTAGGTGTTCCCAGTAAAAACCTGTTCTTATTTGAAACATTTTCTAAGTAATTTGTCACATTCCTAAACCTTTAATCACCATTTTGATTTGTGAAGGCACGAATTCCACAGAACTAGGCATCACCAGGTCACTGGTGCTGGGCTTGGAGTTTTCTGGGTCAGCTTTATTGTGGGCTTTAAGACTTTCATATTTATTTCAGGGTAGGCCATGAAGTTTTTTTGTTGCAGGTAACTAAAAGCCTGAAGCTTCTGTTTTACAAACAACATGTAAAAAAATCCCTTTTGTTAATCCAATCATGCCTTGCCTCCCGTGCCTAAAATACTTTATATAATAATTTATATTCCATGTAGGCACAATCTGCTGGAAGAAAGTTTTCATAAGAAAGAAATTTTCCTTGAAAACCTGATTTCACTTGAAATTTTTACAGGCTGGCTTTTTCTCTCCACCAGTGTTCCTGGTGAGCATTCCCAGTGTCCTATAGTGGCAGAGCAGAACTGGGACCAGTAACCAAAAATGTGGACGTTGCATCAAAGTGCAGGGAGGGGCAGGGACTTCCTGTCAGAAGCAGCAAACTCATGCAAATGAAGCAGGCAGGTTGCTATTTAAGAGTGGTTTTCTGTCAGCTCTGCTAAGAACCAGCCCTGGTGTGGAAGCCAGCACTGGGTGTGAGATGGTCACTGCCTCAGGGCTGGCTTCTGAAACTGGTTGTGCCATCAAGGCACAACTTAGGTTCATCTTAAAAACTTTTTATGTGCTGGCTGCAGAGAAAGAAAATGCTGCTTCACTTAAAACCTGACTTGGGAAAGAGCAAACTGACCACTTGTCATCTTTTCTGTCCAGGAAGAGGAAAAAAGGAAGGCAAAAGAAGAAGAGGAGAAGAGAGAATATGAAGAGTACCTGAAGCTGAAGGAGAGTTTTGTAGTTGAAGAGGAAGGGGTTGAAGAGTCAATGACAGAGGAGCAGGTACGTGAGGCTGGTTCTGCAGTTTCCCCTTCTCTTGTTAGACTTGCTGCATTCTGTCTGGTGTAAAATGAACTTAAAAGGAGGAGTCAGCCAAAGGTTTTTTGCTTGTGAAAGCTAAATTGTGTCTGTGGCACAGGTTAACCCTGGAATATTTCCTGGGGCATGCTGCTGTTCCTCATACCAGACTCCTACGGGTTATTTTAGAGTTCTGAGGGAACTTGCTGGAAATGAGTTCTGTCCTCCCTGTGTCTAAGAACTGAAATAAAACTTATTGTGGAATTCAGATAATCTCTCACTGTCAGCAGCTCTGCCTTACCCACAGAGACTGAGCCAGTAAAGCTGAATTTGGAGTTTGAAAGTGCCCACAGACCTTGGGGGCAATTACTTGGGTTTGGCTTTATTTTCTACACCAAGAGAGCTGCTGTGAAATCAAATTAAAACCCAAGTTCTTGTCTCAAAAGCCTTCTGATAAGGGAATCCTCAGGACAAACCCACACTGCTGCTCCTGTGGCTGCCTGCAGAGCTGCTGGGGATGGTGGTTGAAATGTGATACTTGACATAAAATCACAGCAAACCTGAAAAAGTTTTGCTGTTGTGGGAGGCAGAGTTCTTGTTTTGTCTGGTGTGAAAACCTGTTAGACAATTTATTTGCTATCACATCCTGGAATTGCTCTTGGGTTGTAGCTGCCAATTTGAGCTGTCCAGTGCATTTCTTGGGAAGGATTTATTTCAGAGCCATGTGTGCATTTGCTGAAGAGACTCTGGAATTAAATGGATTTGCTTTAGTGTGACTGAGAGTGGCTTTGAGCACAGCAGGTTGCGCCCAGTGTCAAGCAGCACTGGCTCATTACAGGTTCTCACTATGGACCCCTTCCCATCAAGAAAAATTCCTCCATCACACCAGGATTTAACACCAAGGGAAGTTCTGTTTGCTGATGAGGAATTCCCTAAGAGATGCAGTGAACAGCAAAACACACACTTTTATTGACAGTTCTTTCAAAAATCTGAACCTGTCCTGTTAGGAGATGAGATTATCCCCAAATATTGATGTGTTCCTCTTCAAACACCCTTTAAAGCTGGAATGTGTTGGTTGTCCATGTTCCTAGGATAAAGTGATCTCCCTCCATGTCAGAACAGGGAAGGGAGTTCCTCACCTGAAAGAGCTTGGCAGGCAGTTAATGATGCCTGGATCTCAACCTGAGATAACTTTGGTAGGGGTGGGGAGTTAGAACTTGAATTGCAGGTGATTTGAAAGTCACAGTCAAAAAATAATAACAGGTACAAAGTAATTTGGAGACAGCAGAAATGAGAAAGAAATTAAGTAGTCACCCTGGCCTCGTGGTGGCTGAAGTACTGAAGCATTTTAGTATCCTCTTAGAAAACCTGAGTTGTGTGCCTTGTGCTGCTGGGGTTGCTTGTGCTGAAAATCAAGCTCCTGACTCCAGAGCTCACCAATTAATTAAGGCTGATTGATTTCCAGGGTTGCAGAGTAACCTGATCTCCTTTTAACTTCA
Source organism: Certhia americana (assembly GCA_018697195.1). NCBI lineage: Eukaryota > Metazoa > Chordata > Aves > Passeriformes > Certhiidae > Certhia > Certhia americana. Next base: position 63,847,777 of record CM031860.1, on the reverse strand, counting down.
GTGCACACTGTTGGCATTGCCTCTGAAGTGGGGCTGCTCACGTTAATGCACTGGATTTCAGGTGCATGGCTTTGAAATGTTTGAGCCTCCATGAGTGTTGCACTTGGCCATCTGCAGGCCCTGAGTCATTCTGGGTTTTCCTCTGCACAAAATGTCCTTTGTGCCTGACTTAATGATGCTTAAGCTCACCCAGATGTGGTTAGTTCAGGGTATTTATGATTGGGAAGAATAAAAAATTGTATGATAACCTTTCAGGGAATGCTTAAATTGTACCTGAGCCACATTCTGTCTCAGAAAATACCTGTCAGAAGTCCCTTGTGAAAATTAAATCTAGGTTATTTTTCTTCCCAGTTCAATATCTCAATGTGTGTAGTTAAAACTTAGGAATTACGCAATCTAAACACTTTTATGGTATTTATACTCAGCAAGTTTTTGATGCATTTAATGCTCGTGAATTTAAAATATATGTTTTCCTTGCTGTCTCCAGTCTCGCAGCTTTCTAATGGAATTCCTGGAATATGTTAAGGTAAGGTACCTTTGTTTTTTTTCTCCTTAGATGGTGTAGAATACCTTCTGTTGAAGAGGCACATCTTTACTTCCTCTTTCATTTATTTAAAGATTCAACAAGTAACAAAAGTGATGCCTTCAATAAGTGTATTTACTGTGCACGAACACATCCATCGTTGCTAAAAGATTTTAATTCCAGCTGGATCCTGGGTTTTGGGGCAGGATGTGGCTCTTGCCCTGGGGTATGAGACAGGCCTGGTGGATCTCCCTCAGAATTTATGGAAGCAATGTTTGCTGTGGATTGGGATTTGGGGCATTCAGGCATTTTTTTGTTTGTGCCCATCAGATTTAAGAGCAGTCTCTCCATGTGAGACTGTATGAGTTGCTGTACCAGGAGGGTGTTTTGGGGCTTCCAACGCTGGCACTGGAAAGCTCAAGCCTGATTTTTCCTGTGATTCCATCACTTTTTTCTATGCATGCAGCTTCCAAAGTTGTCTTGATGTTTAAGAAGCAGCTCCCTTGTTTTAACCAGGGTGTGTCAGTCTCCCTTTCACCCCTGTTGGATGTTTAAAACCTATGTTCATGAGGCTTTGTGCTTTTGATCTGTGAGGGCCAATGCTCTCCATTATTGCTCTGTCAACAGTCAGATGCATTTTTCTTCTCTCACACCAACACTGTCATGCAAACCTTTTTTCTTAATGAATCCCTTTCATCCTTTACTGCAATCTGAACTCTCAGGATGTGTGAAGTGTGTGACAGGCTTCTCTAGCAAGCAAATTACTTGAATGCTTCGTGAGCTGCTGATCATTTTGCATTTCAAAATCTCACACTTGGGTCCGGTTTTGCACGTCCATTATCCCAGCAAAACCCTGGACTTAGAGCAGATTTATCTCCTGGACTTACAGCTTTGCCTCATGGACAACTCTCCTTAGGGAGTCCTTTGGAGTGATTGCCAGGCAGTTCTGCACAGTGCAGAGCCCTCCAAAGCTCTGCTGGGCTGCTCTCTGCCTCTCTTTTACCTCTTGTCTTGGTTTGGCCTGGATTGGCCAATTTCTAATATTGAGAGATGATTAAACTAATGAAAAAGAGTAGGTTTGCCTTTATGAACACACATTTAGGACCGAAACCCCGGGAATAGCTCTTTTTTGTAGGTAAAAAAGAAGATTCCAGTGTCCCTTGGGATCTCCCACAAATACTGGGAGGTTTCCAAGGGATGACACAGCCAGGGCAGGCTCTGCCCATTGCCCCAGGAGTTGTGGTGGATGGACCAGATTAGTCAGAAACTCCCAGTTCAGTGTTTCAGCACGAAGTTTTGTATCAGTCACTTCATCTTGACGTCAGAGAAAATTAAACTTGGGCTGGAAACCAGAGTCTGAATATTTGACACCTGATTTCCTCTGCAGAGCTGAGCTGCAGAAGTGGGGCATTGCTTTCTTTCATGAGTTTTAAGTATTTTTCTTTAATCTTGAAAGTGTGCTTAATGTATAGATTACGTATTGCCCTCGTCTTCTGTTCTGTTCACAGAAACCATTGACAAGAAGCAGTGCTGAGCTGCTCATAGCTGTCTGGAAAAATGTATAAATTAAAGAGTAATTGGCATTTTTTTTTAAAAATAAAATTGAATTTAGCTCTTCTGTTGAATAATTTCTTATGCTGGTATCATTGACTGGAGTTAGCTCACCCAATGCTTCACTCTTAAAGGTGCTGATAGCAAAATGCAGCTTCTTGCTCTGTTTCATCCCTTGCTGAGGACAGCAGCAGCATCACCCCTAAAATGAAGTGAATTCAGGAAAATGGGGATGTGTTTTTGTTGCTGTAGGAAGGTTAAGCCTGTCTTTACAATGTGATGCATGTGGAGAAGTGTTTTATTCCCCTGGGACCTCACCTTGTCTTGTATTCCAGAGTGTGGGGGGTGCATCCTAATCCCACCCCACCCCCTCGGGTTCTCATTCCCAGCAGGATCTGTCTTGGAAAAGCTTCCATTAAACTTGGTTATTGAGGAGGAATATCTTTAAGTGAAGGTTTAAGTCCTGTTTTTCTCGTTCACATGGCTTTGCACCAACACCCCCCCCAATCCCTTTAAAAGAAGATGTGACGAATGTTGGCAGTTCCCAGCTCTGAGAACTGAATTCCATGGACTGGTTCCAGTTCCATGTGTTCAGTCCATGGTATTCAGTTCTCTAGCTTGGCTGCATCGAACTTCACAACTGCTAAATCTGTGTGTGGCTTTCTTTTTGGTCTGGTTTTATTAATGAAAGAGATTAATCTATTTCAGCCTCTCCTTATTTCTTCAGTGGCCTCCCAGTATGCTCTCAAGATCAGAAACAAAGGACTTTATTGTTTGAAGTGTTTCATTTGTTAATGGAGATGCAGCTCCTGTGGCTGTACATACGTGGATTTTAGGAATGTAGTCCTGAATATTAACTGAGCTTTCCAACAGTTTTGTCTTTCCCAAGCTCCTTACAAACACTGTAAGCAACTAAACAGATGAGTTCCTAAAACTTTGGCAGAGAAGAACACAGGAACCAAGTAGTTCCAGACAAGCACTGCAGGTGTTTTCTCTGGAGCTACAGAGAAGCACAAAACCAGATGTGAGCAGTGGTGGCTGTGCCCTGACTGAGAAAAGCTGCAGGAAGAATCTGTCAAAAGCAAAATGACAATTTGCAGTTCCAACACTGACAATTTTAATAAGGTGTTGGCTTGCTTAGGAAGATTATTATGGCATTAATACACATGACATCAGTAAAACAGACTAAAGCACTTAATGCTGCCAGTCTTGCCTGGGTTTTGTGTAAGTGCTGATACACACCAGTGATCATTTTAAAAGGTGCTTTGAAACATCCCTCAAAGAAGAAAGGGATCTTGATAAAACACACTGGAAATTGAAAATAGCAGCTGAGAAACGCAGGAGGTGAGGGAACAGAGTCATGGATGCTCCTTGTGCTCATCCTAATGTAAGGAAAAGTCCAGGATCAAGGCTGGCAGATGTGTTTGAGTCTTGCCCTAAGTGGGTCAGAGCCCTCAGCCTTTCCACAGAGCTCCCTGCTTTAGGTAACTTGAGAGTTTTTCATCACAGGAAAGTGCTTACTAGGAAAAGTTACTTAGAGGGACAGGTGCTGCTTTGTTAATGCATTTTTCCTTTGGTTAATGCATTTTTTATTTGAATGGAAAAAAAAAATCCTAACTTTCTCATTCATCAGCTTAACTCTTGTTTGTTTCCACAGAAAACAAAAGTCATCCAGCTGGAGGACTTGGCTTCACATCTGGGTTTAAGGACACAGGTAAGCACTGACTTGTGGGGTGAAAGTACTCATTTTTGCTGGCCCCCTGCCTCCCTCTTAAACCAAAGCTCCATTTAAGTGTGCAGTGGGTTACTTAAAGGAATTTATCTGGTTAAAATCTAAATTATAATTTCCTTCTGCAGTCATATAACAGCAAGAAAAAGAGAGAGGTAGAACTGTAGAAACCAACACTTAAGGTGCAGTGGAACTGCATGCTTGGAGAAATTGTAGAGTAAACCCAGCCATAAATTCAACAAATTGTTGCTTTGGGTAGGTAGGAGAGGTTTGCTACTGAAAGAAGCAGGAAAAGATAGAAAAAACCACGGAATTTTTGAGCAAGGACCTTGGAGAAGGACCTCAGTGCACTTCATGGCACTGCACAGCCTTTCCACGGGAAGATTCCTATAACCCCTTGCTCCTTGAAACAACCAAGTAATGGCAATAAAAGTCTCTTTTAAGAGATAGAAAATTTAATTTGAACATCCCAAAATAAAAAAAAAATCATCCCTCTAATACCAAAGGGCTGATTGCATCTCTCTGTGTGGGAGTACTGAATTCCTTAACCCTGAGAGATTTCAGTGTAAACCTCTGTAGTTTACCTGAACACGTGAAATGTTCTTTGCTTCCCTTTTGATCAGTCTGTTATTCCTTTCTCTCTTCTGCACAGGATGCAATTAACAGAATCCAGGACCTGATGGCAGATGGCACCCTGACAGGTGACAGCCAAAGCACAAAGGGGATCTTTCTGTAGCTGGTGAAGAGGTGGTGGTGCAGAAAATGCCTTCCCTGTGGCAAAGAGAGAACTCCAGTGTCATTCCTGTTTTAAGGATCTAGTAGAACTTGCTAGCTAGATATTTATATTTTATTTATTTACCCGTCTGATGAAGGCTTTTTGGGGTTGCTGAGCAGCCAGCTGCAAATGGGGCCTTCTGAAATCTGAATTTGAGAGGATCACTGGGATGATTTGGGGTGGTTTCCAAGCCTGGTGGTTAAAGCCAGGACATGTGGGAGAGGCAAACATCCCAGAGCACTGCAGGATGCTGGAATCAGTGAAGTGCTTGTTCCCAGCCCTGTACCCACCCAGTCCAAGCTGGAATGGCAGCAGAGACTGAGCATGAACAAGGCTGGTTTAGTGCTGGGCTGTCTTGTTCTTTCCAAGGGTGAAGGAGGGGAAGGTGCCAGCACAAACATTTGTTGACCTGATCTTGTGCTCATGGCTAGAGAACAACTGTCTCAGCAAGTACATGTGGAAACCCTTTGAAATGCCCTAAAAGTGCTTAGAATCCAGGGGTGAGGATGTGTGCTGTCCTGGCTGGCTCAGCCTTGGTGGAATACATAAAAACAGAGTTCTATTCTCAGTCTGGTTGGAGCAGCAGAAATATGGAAACTGAGCTGCATTCCCTTTCTGAGGGGAAGCTGGAAAGGCTGAGCTGGGCCCCACAAGAGCTCTCAGTGCCCTCCTGGACCCTCCTGTTCTGCCTTTCTCCACCAGCTGCCTGAGCTGAGAACATGAGCACCAAAAACAAGGTTCTGGAGGGCACTTGGCTTGTTCAGCCTGAGGAAGAGGAGGCTGAGGGGAGATTGATCAAGTTCTGCAGCTTCCTCCTCAGGGGCAGCTCTGCTCCCTGTGACAGTGACAGCACCCAGGGGAACAGCTGGAGCTGGGTCAGGGGGATTTATGTTGGATATCAGGGGAAGGTTTTTCCCCCAGAGGGTGCTGGGCACTGCTCAGGCTCCCCAGGGAATGGGCACAGCCCCGAGGCTGCCAGAGCTCCAGGAGGGTTTGGAAAATGCTCCAGGGATGCACAGGGTGGGATTGTTGGGGTGTCTGTGCAGGGCCAGGAGCTGGATCCATGATCCTGGTGGATCCCTTCCAGCTCAGGGCATTCTGTGATTCCCATAAAAATGAGGTGCCTGCAGCAGCTGCTGTGGAGCTCCCAGGCAGCTGTTCCCAGTGCACAGAACATGTTCCTTTGAGCAAAATGAGCCTTCCCAGGGCCCTGGGCTGCTGGCACCAGGAGATAAAAACCTTCCTGGCTTAGATAAGAAGTGCTGCCTCAGCAGCTGGAACATCCCTTCCCAAAGCAGTGAGTGCTGCCTGTTGGGAAGTGAGGGGAGCCCCAGTGCTGACTGCAGGGTCCTGTCTTTGCCCTGCAGGTGTGATTGATGACAGGGGCAAGTTCATCTACATCACTGCAGAGGAGATGGCAGCCGTGGCCCAGTACATCAAGCAGCGAGGCCGAGTCTCCATCGCAGAGCTGGCCCAGGCCAGCAACTCCCTCATCAACCTCCAGCCTGACAGCAGAGCTGTGGCACCAACCCTGGCCTGAGGAAAACCCTGCAGGGGTTTAACCTCCCGATGAATAAACCACATAATGAAAAGCAAACTAGAACCTTCCAGGTCTGTTCGTGGTGCCTGAAGGTAGGATGCTCTTTTGAAGCATCAGCTGGAAAACTCAGAAGTTTTGCTTTTGCTAGAGCTGGTGTTAAATGGTGGAGTTGATTGTACAAAAGACTGGAACTCAAACGTTGCTGCACCTGTGGCCCAGGAAGGTCAGTAATTTATCCCTTGGCAGCCAGTCTCGTGTTGCTATAAACAAACTTTTTATTGTTTGCAAATTCTGATGTCTGTGTCAAATAGGTTAGGGGTTGATTGCATTCAGGATTCTCCAGGCTTGTCCTGCACTATGGAGCTGTTTAACTTTGTGCCATAGGTGTGTAGGTTTTGGCTGCTGTACCCAGACTGGAAGGAAAGAGTAAAAAGAAAATACTCTACGTGTGTCTTTGTTCTTGCTGAAATACATCCTGAAACTCTGGAAAGAATGGTTGCTCTGTTAAAAATTCCAGGGGCTATTTCAGGAAATCTTTGCTATATAAATATGTTTTCCTTGGTTTATGTAATATAAAAAGTTTGCTTGCAGACAAAGCTGCATCATTTCCCTGTAGCCAAGAGACAGAAACCCCTCCAGGGAAGGGCTAACTGGGCTCATTTATTGTGCAGGCCAGTTCTGCTGATACCAGCCAGATCCTGGTGATTCATCCTTTGAAGTCAGAGCCAGCTCAGAGTGTCTGAAGGCCTCAGACACCCCCACCCCATGGCCTCTGTGTTCTGCACGTTTGGGGGTTTTTAAATAAAAACTTCAGACACTCTGAGTCATGCAATGAATGTTCCAAGTTAATGATTATTAATGTATTAATTGTACGGGTCAGTGTATTTCCTGCATAAGAATATTTGGGTTTTTTTAATTATTTATTCATTCTCCTCTCTGAAATCAGCAGAATTTATGTGGATAAACAGTAACTGAGGAGTACAAGAGGTTTTGCATCTGCCAAACTTAGAGATAACTTGAGCAGACTGAAAGTTGTCAGTGGTCTGAGACAGTAATAAAACAATGGGAGGAAACATTTCTTTATAATCTCTGCACTGCTGCTGGATGTGAGAGTGCAGGAGAGTGGAGTTCCACCAGCACCAGTTGGTGTGAAAGATCAGCACATCCTGAGTGCTGTACAACCACAGCCAGCAAAGAGGTTATTTAACATTTGAGGCTTGTAAAGCCTCTTACTTAGAGATTTCATATTAAATTTTTTAAAAATATTTGGGTTTGCCTTTTTTTTTTTTTGTTCTGTCTTAAACTACTCTTGTAATAAAATCAACAATATTGAAGGAATTGCAAAGGTTTGTGTTAGAAAGGGGCAGGGACACAGCTGGGGTAAAACGTGACTGAGCTCTGCCAGCAGCTGCTCTGCTCTCCTGATCCTCTCCCACCATTTCCATTCCTGTTCTTTTTACCCAGCTGCATCCTCTCAGCACTCAGGAAAACTCATTTTTCTCTCATTTTGGGGTGCTTTGCTGCATGTAAATCGTGGGGCTGGGGGTTTACCTGAACCAGGAGAAGACAATGTAGGTAACAAAAAACACAAGTGGAGCTTCTAACTCTGCTGAAAACTGTGGAACAACCTCTGCTCCGCCTCGAAGGAATTGTTGCCCTTCTCTGAGTTTCCTGAGTGGCTGCAGGAGGCAGGGACAGGTGGGTGTTGGTGCTCTGACCCTGTGTTCTGGGGAACAGCTACCCCTATTCAACTGCAGCTCCGTTTTCTATTAAAGAAGTGTTTTGGTATTTTCTAGGAATTCACTTCTAAAGTCTCAGGAGGCAGTTGAAAGTCTGGAACACAATTGCTTCAGGCCATTTGTTTGGATGGTTTATAAATGAGGCAATCCAAACCTAAGCTGCTGTTTCTGTCTGTGGAAGTGGAGGGGGAAGAAAGTCAGGGTTGTGTCCCCAAAATTTCTTCACTGGCCGAATTCAAGGCACACATTTAATATATCCCAAAGAGACACCTAATGGGAAGAGAGTTACTCCCTCCCTGCTGGCACTGAAATAGGGAACACCCCTGGGTGTCCTGGCTGAGTTGGGAGTTGTCCCCAATGTCCTGGGTGAAGGATGGGGGCTGAGGGTGCTGTGTGGGAAGAGGTGGAACAATCTGGGGCTGCTGGAATGCTCTCCTCTCCTAATACCTAATAAACCCCAGTGTTTAGGTATTAAACTTTATCTACCTCCAGCCTTTCAGGGCCTAACACTCCAGGAGAGATGGAGAGGGATTTGGGACAAGGGATGGAGGGTCAGGACATAGGGAATGGTGCAGGGTTAGATGGGATATTGGGAAGGAATCCCCCCCTGTGAGGGTGCTGAGCCCTGGCACAGGGTGTCCAGAGCAGCTGGGGCTGCTCCTGAATCCCTGGAAGTGTCCAAGGCCAGGTTGGGTGGGGCTTGGAGCCACCTGGGATAGTGGGAGGTATCCCTGCCTGTTGCAGGAGATGGGGCTGGATGAGATTTAAGGTCCCTTCCCAAACCATTCCATCATTCTGTGGTCTCAAGCCGTGACTTTCCTCACTTTTACCCCAGTTCCCTCCCTCATCCCATTCCCTGGGCTGAGCCTGTGGCTCTGGGACTCAGCTGCCAGCTGGGGCTGAGCCCTGACAGTCAGGCACAGTCAACACCAACTACAGGGCAGTCAAACACTGGTAAAATGGTAAATCCAGTAAAATTCTGGGCAGTAGATTTTGGGCTCCTCACTTAGGGATGATCCTTATCCAGATCACTCATCAAAATCAGCCGTGGGCAAGGGCAGCTCCTGCCACTGCCCCTCTTTGCAAGAGGCAGGATGAGGTGATATTTTGCTTCCTGCTGCTTTATTCAATCTACTTTCATCAGTTTTAGAAAGGTGGACCATCCCCCTATTATCTGCCTTCCAAAAAAACTCCCTGTTTTCTGTTAAACTTTGCCATGTTTTATGCAGCATTTTTCTCCAGGTTTTCCCTCTGAAGTAGCACAGGACTCCCAGGTACTCTGGCTGTTCATGGAAAGAATAATAATAATAATAATAACAAGCTTATTGGAGCAAACTTGTCCTTATTTTTCCATTCCAGCCGAAGGCAAAGGGGAAAACCCAAAAAATATATTGAAAACCTTTTTTCTAGAACACACAAGATGAGATCACATGAAGGAAAACTCCAGCTTTTTCTCTGATGGAAGAATGGAGTTTATGCAAAGTATTTACAGGTTAAAAAATAAAAGGAACAACTGCCACAACTTTTCATTTTGTGTCTTTGTAATAGGAGCTTTTCTACCCATCACACTCAGGGTCTCTGAGTTTTCTCTGTAACTATGGATACTAGGAACAGATTTGGGGTTTTTTTTCTTGTTTGGGGTTCTGTTCTAATTCACGTTGCATGTTCATCATTTTAGGAAAATGTTAAATATCACAAGATGGCAGTGAATCACAAAGCTGTAATATTCCCCTCTGCACAGGAACAGCCACGTTCTGCATTCACAGATTTCTTTCTTTTTAACCCCACAAGCAAATCCAGATCATTAATACCAATCTGTGGCTGCAGGGTCCCTGCAAAAAATATAACAAAAAAAAAAAAAAAAAAAAAAAAGCTGATTCCCAGGGAAGTCTTGTGCCTGCAGCACTGCAGGGCTGGGACTTTAATTCTTTTCATCTTCTTTAATACAAAAGAAAAAGTAAAACAAAGGAGGGGGGAAATATCTCCTTCCTGCCTTAAAGACAGAAGAACATTTTATGATCTCTCTGGATACATCAAGCGTGACATTTTCTATCCCTGGGGACAAGGTGGAATAAAGAGTGACATCAGCTGCTGCTTTTGGAGGCTGCTCAGCTGGCCTGGGGTAAAACCCCTCACCTGGAGTGTCCCAGCCCTTCCCAGCCCACCTGGTCCAGGTTTGGTTTTGCCTTCCTCACCCATCCTGGTGTTCCAGGCCAGGCTGGACAGGCAGTCTGGGATAGTGGAAGGTGTCCCTGAATGAGATGGGCTTAAAGTCCCTTCCAACCCCGACCAAAATGATTCTTCAAAAGGCTTCTCAAACTGGGATGAACTGGTTGGCTGATGAGATTAGAGGAACAACTCCAGATTTATTCATTGTCCAGTAATCCAGTTCATTTCTCTTTTGGAGTCAAATACCTGCCCTTTCTGAAGTGAACCAGCTGAGCTGGTTATCCCTAAAACCCACAGGTCCTGCACTGTGAGATGGAGTCCAGCAGCAGAGAGGAACAATTCCCCTTGGTCTCTCTTTTTCAGGCCTTTTAGTGGCCTGAAATTTGTTTAAGAGCAGGGTTGGAATGATTGCAGAGGGGATCTTGCTGTGTGCTCAGATGTGAACTGTAGAAGGGATTGGCATCTCCTAAAACACCTCCTGGCCAGGTGGATCCAGGATTCCTGCAGAGGACAGAGATTTCTGGTTTGTCTTGGGGGGAAAATTCCTTCCAGCATGGAATTAAGAGCAGGGAACAGAGCAGAACAGTGGCCTTGAACCTGGCAGGGATTCTGGGATCAGGAGTGGGTGCCACACTCAGAGCAGGACATGGGTATCCTGGTTCTGCTGCTGCTGCCTTTGGGCCATCTCCCACACCCAGAAGAGCTGGGGGACACTGGTGTGGCTTTGTTTTTCCCTATCTCTGGAACGCTGTGTGTGAACTTCTCCCACTTGGCAGGAGCTCTGTGGGGAGGGCAGGGCTCTGAGGGGATCAGTGGCATTGTGGGGTCAGGATGTCCAAGCAAGAAGGCTGGGATGGCACAACCCCTGCAGCTGAGCTGGCAGCAACAATAATCCAAATTTCTCTCATCTGCTCCAATGCAGGAGCATTGGAGAAAGGGGGAAAAAAACCAAAACAAAACAAAAAATCCCACAAACCAAAAACTCAGGGTGGGACGAGGACATCCCACAGGAGCATGGCAGCTCCTGAGGACGCTTTTCCCTGGGTGATGGCAACTAAGCACAGGGTCAGGCTACACCATTGAAAATCATTTAGTACCTCAGTGTTTCTGGCCTTTAGCACAAGCCATCCCATGTCCCATCCATGTCACCCTGTCCCTAAAAGGGTCCGTCACAGCAATCCGCGCTATGTCCCTGCCATCCAACAGCCTGGCACGTGTCTCCTGTCACCTGCACGACCAGGGGCCGAGGTTTCCATGAGCTCCTGCTGTCAGGAGGGATGCGAAGGGATGGGAAAGTGCAGCAAAGCTGCAGCTCTTGGTCGTAACCCTGAGAAACGAGGCTGAGCTGCAGCTCCAACACATCCCACGCTCATTGTGGTGCCTCCACACAGGCAGAGAAAGCTCACACCCATCCCCTCCCATCTGCACCCTGCGCTGCCACGTTTATTCCCTTGCTGCCGCTTCCATCAGTGCCCCGAGGGTGGGATTAACTCCTTCGGAATTCTCTTCCTACAGCAGCCACCTCCGAGCCGCTCTCCATCCTGGGGCTGACCTCACCAGCCCTTCAGGGTCCTCCCAGGGAGGCCAGTCCAGCACAGGATGTGCCCAATGCTCCCAAAATACAACGTGGGCAGTTCTGGGCACGACCCTGGTTTGTCCCAGCACTGGGGTGGCAGCAGGGCCAGGGCAGTGCCCATCACCTGTGCTGGCACTGCTGGGGCACCTCCTGTCCTGGGCTGCTTGTGACAAAAAGGACATTGGGGAAGGGTCTGGAGCCCCAGGAGCAGCTGAGGGAGCTGGGAAAGGGGAGAAAAGGAGGCTCAGGGGGTCCTTGTGGCTCTGCACAACTCCCTGACAGGAAGGGACAGCCGGGGGGGATTTGGGATCTGCTCCCAGGGAACAGGGACAGGAGGAGAGGGAATGGCCTCAGGCTGGGCCAGGGGAGGTTTAGATTGGACATTTAAGAAAAATTCTTCACCGGAAGGGTTGTCCAGCCCTGGCACAGCTGCCCAGGGCAGTGACGGAGTGCCCGTCCCTTGAAGGATTTAAAAGCCAGGTGGATGTGGCTCTTAGGGACAGGGGTCAGTGGTGACCTTGGCAGAGCTGGGTTAATGATTAGACTGGATGATCTTTGAGGGCTTTTCCAACTTTTAATGGCTTTATGACCTGGGGTCATGGCCATTGGAATTGTTAATGTTATTTTTTGGGAGAGCCCGCAGATTCTGCCAGCATCCCGTAGTCCCAGGCGAGCTCTGCTGTGCTCAGACCACCCGGTACCGATGTCCCTGCCCAGGTTTGAGCTGAGCTCTGCCCGGGACATCTCCGACCTGCCCGTGCTCTTCCTACCCCCCCTTCTCCATCCCGGCTCCTCCAGGAGATGGCAGCAGCAGATCTCGCATCCCCCCCTCCCACGCAGCATTTCCATGGCAACGGGAGCCAAGCATCCCCCAGGACTTGGAAGGGGGACCACAAGGTTAGGGAGAACCATCTCCCGGGGCTCGGGAATGCCTGCTGCTCTGCTCCTCGCCCAGCGTTGCGACATCGAGGCGACAACCGAGGGTATCGGGCTTGAATTAACCGAGCTTGCCGAATTTTCGTTCTTTTAGCAGGACGGAAAAGCCGCCGGAGAAATCACGCAGCTCCTGGATGCACCGCAAAAGGGCAGGATTGACAGCAAAAGCTCTGCGGCATCATCAGAGCAGAGTGGCTCCGGGAGCAGCCGGAGCAGGGAATTATTTGCGAATTTAGATCCTGCTGCTCCTAAGGAGAGGCTGCGAAGTGTTTGGGAAGCTGGCTGCTCCCAGCCTTTGCACCCCGAGTAAGCTGCTTAGCGCTTGTGGTGTAATCCAGGGCCGGGCTGGTGGCAGGAGCAGCGCTGGGAGCTCATTAGCGTTTGTTAATGGGCCTTGATAGCAGAGCCCGGCTCAGGCAGCACCGAGAGCATCATCCCGGGGATTTGCACCGAGCCGTTCTGGCAATTAGGCGCGACATAACGCTGAGTTGTCGCCGGGGACGTGTCCCTCCATCTAATGCCACTCACAGCAGGCGGAATCCTGGGCAGATCGTGAGCCGAGCTCTGGGGTGCAGCTGTGACCTGTGCTGGAAAGCCCCAAGGAAGGGGTTTCCCATAAAATCGTAGAATTTGGGTGGGAAGGGATCGTAAAGCTCATCTCACTCCACCCCCTGCCATGGTCAGGGACACCTTCCATTAGCCCAGGCTGCTCCAAGCCTGTCCAGATTGACCTTGGACACTTCCAGGGATCCAGGGGCAGCCACAGCTTCTCTGGGCACCCTGTGCCAGGCCTCCCCACCCTCCCAGGGGAGGATTTCTTCCCAACATCCTATCTAAACCCTCTGGCAGTGGGAAGCCATTCCCACTTACAGCACAAACACGCCTTTGTTAATGTTCCTTGGAGTCAAGGCACAGCTCAAAGTGCTGCTCAAGGAGGGCAAGGGCAGTGTTTGGGAGGGGTTGTATCGAGTTCTCAAGGCTGCTCAAGGAGGGCAAGGGCAGTGTTTGGGAGGGGTTGTATCAAGTTCTCAAGGCTGCTCTGTTGTGTCAGCAAATTACATTTGTCTGCTCAGTCTGATGCTTTCATCCCTGGAAGTGTCCAAAGCCAGGTTGGAGCGGCCTGGGATAGTGGAAAGTGTCCCTGCCCATGGCAGGGGTGGAATAAGATGGGATTTAAGATCCCCTCCAAGCCAACCCCTTCTGTAAGCCCAGAGTTATTCCCCTCAGCACTGGGGGGGATAACCCAGCACCCCTGATTTATTCTCCATGTTGACTCACAAGCTGAGTCCTGGAGCTGGTTCATCCCTGTCCCCCCAGAGAGGGCAGGGGGAACAGGGATCCTGTCCTGGGGCTGCTCTCCAGCTGCTCGATCTTTCCCTTTGGGATTCAGTCCAGCCAGAGGTGCTGACAGTGCTGGTGTCACCCTGCTGGGACCTGACACAGCACAACCCTGCTGTTGTTCCAGCCCTGCTGACCAGCTGCTGTGGTTTCAAGTCCCAGAGACAGAATGACACAGCAGATATGGGCCCCACAGAAAAACACACATCATCATCATCATCATCATCATCATCATCATCATCATTATAATTATCAGGCCTTTGGGATCCTTAAGAATCTGCCAGGTGGCTCCTACTCTTGGGCAGTTTCAGGTTTCTTCTCCAGAAGGATTAACCTGGTTTTCTTTGGAAGTTTCACTGGTCAGATCCTGACTCATTTCATTTTATAATTTGATCAGCTCTGAAGGGCTGCAGCTTTCACCAGCGCAGCAGTGGGTGAGGTGCACTGTCCCAAGCCATGTCCCCAAGGTCTGGAGAGCCAGGAGTGGAGGAGGATGGCACAGAGGCAGGACAGGGACCTCAGCTGTGGTGTCCAGCTCCACAGGACCTGGAAAAGGAGAGTGGGAAAGGCATGAATCAGCTCTCCTGGGTTATTTGGTCGCTCTCCAGAGATGCCGCATGTCTTTGTCTCCTTTTTCCCCTTGCTGATTTTCCCTGCTGTCATTATTTGCCTGACTGGCAGAAGGGATTCACACTGACTTAGCAGAAGTATATTCACATGCACACTCATCCCAGAGAGCTGCCACTCACCAGCATGCCAAGATATTTTGGGTAAATTGAAATGAAATAGAATAAAGCCAGAATGCGAAGCAAACTGCTTGTGCAGACAGACAAGGCACCAGTGATGTTTGCAAAGGACCTTGGTATTCTCTGCTAGAAGGTTGGGTTGATTATGCCAGGAAAATCATCCAGCCCCCTGTCCAAAGCAACCTGAGCTTCACTTCTAATCTCTGAGGAGCTTCACAAACACCCAGGTCAGCCCAGCTGTCTGTCCTGTTCTTAAAACCCACCCAGGGAACAGCCCCAGGCTCTGGATCTGAGGGAGCCGTGGCCATTGGCCGTGATCTGACACATCCCCTCAGCCTCTGGGGCTCCCCTCCGTGTGGAAGAGCAGAAAAAGAAAAAACCCAGCACAAAAACACATCCCTAAAAATCTCATGGAGCTCTGTAGTGAGGATAAGGGGTCAGCCCAGGTTTCACATACCCAGGGATCATCCGCAGCAAGGACCAGGGGCTCCCTCCCTCACACACCACAGGGTTTGGACTTCACCAGCACCCTGCACTTCCCCACCCTTCCTCCCAAACCCAACCCCTGTGTCTACTCCAGACAATAATCTTGGACAGAAATGTGGCAGAAGGATCCTCTCCAGAGGGTTTGACTTGTGCCAGGAGTCCTGTTGTTCTCCCAACCACCAGAGCTCAATGGGGAACATCAAATCTTGACTTTGATGGAGCCTGTTCTGAGCCAAGGCCAGGAGAAAAAGAGAAAAAGGAGTTTTTCTTCCTCTGCTAGACTTAAATCAGGCTGTCAGGAACCACATCCCTCCTCTCCACCTCTGGATATTGAGGTGGATGTCCAGACACCTTCTGTGAGGAAAAATCCTACACTGAGTGGAGCAGCTGGGCTCCCGTGGCTTTTCTCCTGCCAACAGCTTTAAATAAAAATGTATTTTTTAACATACAAAGGGCAGGGACCCATCAGGATGGGAATGACTTGTGCCACCACGGAATCCAAGATGTCCCTTGGGTAGAGGGGGGATTCTTCAACGTTTCTGGAAGCAGATCATGACAAGAGGGTGGCAGGGCAGATCCAAGGGGGACAGAGGAAGGCTTCAGGTGCATCCAAAACAAAGGCTGTGCTGGAGGCTGAAATGCCTCTGCTTCACTTTTCCTCCCTCTCCACCTTCCTGGGAGAGTGTCTGGGTGTGCCAGCAGCTGGGAAAACATTTTGGCCAACGCTCAGGCCTCTTATTAAGATCCTATTAAGGAAAACGAGAGCTGGAGCCAACACTGGGGATGGAGAAGGAAGGACAGCAAGGGTCCAGCATGAAACAGGGTCTCCCCAGTGTGAGGGACACCAGCAGCACACCCCTCCGTGCCCACCCAGCTCCCCCCAGCCCCCTGGCTGCTGTCACTGGCTGTCCTGGGCTCTGCAGAGACGTGAGCTCACTGGCAGAGCTGAGCCAAGCACAACACGCTGGCTGAGCCCTTCCCAGCTCCGCCTGACATTTGCCAGAGGAGATTTCCAGCCCCGGAGCTGCCGTTCCCTGCTGAGTGCAGCATCCCCGTGCCTTCCTCTGGAGCATCCCCACCTGTATCCCCCCCATCGGGGACACCTGAGCTGGTTGCCATGGAAACCGGTGGTCTGCCTGACACTCTGCTCCCTCCAGCCGTGGGTATTTGTGGTCTGAGGTGCTCGGAGTGGAGCTTTCCCTGCATACCTGGCAGTGGAGCAGCCCCTGAGGCTGGGAATGTGCTCCCAGCTGGTGGTGCTGCTGGGATTAGTGGGAAGTGAGGGCAGACTGGGGTCACACTGGACCCCACGAGTATTTCCCAGCTCCAGGTGCTGTTGGCTGAGCTGGAGGCAGCGATTCCCAGCTCTCCCGGATCCAGGATTGTTCATATCTGCACAGCATGGATGCTGGTGGGGATATGAGTGAGCAGAGCCAGCCAAATATTACCAGGAAACCTCTCATTTAAAAAACAACCCTAAAACCCACCAGGATCCACCCCTCTACCCATCCCCAGTATCAGAATATTTAGGGATTTTTTAATAAATCTGCAGAGCGTGTTGAATCTGATTAATTTCAGGGGGGGAAATTTTGATGCTGTTGGACAAAATCCCATAGAACCAGGGAATCATAGAACCATGGAGTTGTTTGGGTTGGGAAGGGACCTTAAAGATCATTCAGGCAATTCCCTGCCACGGGCAAGGACATCTCCCAATGTCCCAGGTGGCTCCAAGTCCCATCCAGCCTGGCCTTGGACAATTCCAGGGATTTAGGGGCAGCCACAGCTTCTCTGGGCACCCTGTGCTCAGGGCTCAGCACCCTCCCAGGGAACAATTCCTTCCTAATATCCATCTAACCCTGCCAGATCAAAGCCATTCCATCATCCCTACACTTCTTTCATGACAACAGTTTGGGATTTCATTCTGAATTGTTGTTCTGGGAATTCTTGTTCTGTGATGTGCATGGCTGGGAAGAGGAGGCCAAGGCCTGTGGGAAAGCAGGGATTTCCCACCACTCAGCACCTCAGCTTTTATCCATCATCCCCAGGCCAAGATCCCAGGGAAAGGCTGTGCTCAGGGCACCCAGCAATGCCAGAGCAGCGCCTGGTTTGCTTTGGAAATGGGCTGAAAATTAGCAAAAACCAAAACAATGTCTGCCTTCAGCCACCATAAAAACATCACTCTGGTTTGTGGTGAGGAATGAGCGTCCAGCAACGCTCAGAGCATGAAAAAAAACCCAAAAACTTAGCTGCTTGAACCCTTCCTGGCTGCAGTGAGATGGGATGGGATGGGATGGGATGGGATGGGATGGGATGGGATGGGATGGGGAGAAAAGGAGGTGGGTGAGTTTGCACATGAAAGGCATGGAAGCAAGGCCAGAAGTGCCAGATGTCCCAGCAGATGTGACAGTCCCCACCCGGTGCTTCCCAGGATCAGCCACCCCATTTGGGGTGGATTTGGCCCCTCTGGCAAAGAGGAGTGGGGCCTTTCCTCTGCCTCCATCCCCCTCTGTGTTTGTCCCAAACACAGTTGCTAATCAGGGAGCCTGCTGTGTCTAATTAGGACTGGTGACAAAGTCCCCCCACCCAGGAGGATGAGTCCATCCCAGGCCAGGATTTGGGGACAGGTGCCAGCTCTACTTTCAGGCAGACAAACTGCTCCTGGCATTCCTAAAATCCCTCCTCAACAAGTTCTGGGAAGGATGAATGCAGCCATGGGATCCACCTGCCTGCCTGGTCTCTCTTTCCATCTCCTCTCATTCTCCAGGAGCTGTTGCCACCACCTGACTCCTCTGAAGCCCCTTTTTGGGGGGCTGCATCTGTACCCCACCCAAAACAGGGTGGGATTGTCCCAAGCAGGACTCAATTCCCACTCCTGCTCCTTCCTGCCTCCAGGAAACAAAAGGCAGGAGGAATTTGCCTCATTCCCACTTGGCACTGAGGCCAAGCACACAGTGGGAGCAGCCAAAATTTGGGAGAAGGTGAAAATGGGATCTGGTAACGCAGCAGCAAAAGGGGATGAGGGATCAGACCAGATCTCACAGGACACTCCAAAGCAGCTGCTGGCTTGGAAATGAGACAAATCTGGATGTTCAAGGAGACCTGGGACAGAGATCCACGTTTTTCCAGTAGGATGGAGCTGATACTTTACCAAAATGGACTGACAGTGGGGTTTTTTGACAGTATCATCCCATTTTTTCTAGGAGTGGTGCACCCTGGGAGTGGATGGGAATGAGTGGCTCAGTCAGGAGATTTATGGCTTTGGATGAGGATGGTATTTCCAGCTTTTCAAGGGAAAAACTGAGGGTGGATGTGACAGCAGCGTGGGTACAACTCATCCTCTCCACGGGGAGAAAAGAGCAGTGAGGGTGAGCAAAGAGTGGAATTTGGGGAGGAGGAAAAGACCAAACAGGAGCAGCCACTGGAGGAAAAGTGGCCCTGGAGAGCATAATTGGTCTCCAGGCTTTGTCAGGGGATTATTGTGCCATTATTTTGTTTGTTCCATTGCAGAGGGACATCTCCAGGTGAGACAAGGCTCTCCCTGACCTCCTGGGCATGGCTGGGTGGAGCAGAGGGGTGGCCAGAGGTGTCCTCTCCTCCACAGGGACATCAGCAGTGATGGGATTTCCTAGGAAGCTGCAGGACACCAACCTCCCTGTTCAGCTGGAGAAGTGGAAACCTTTCCCCGTGGCCTCGTCCAAAAGAGGCAGCTTTGGCTCTGCTTTAATGACAGCCTGAAACTCAGTGTGGAAAGCAAACATCTCCTCCCAAGGATTTGTTTTTCTTTGGAGAGAACTCCGTCAGTTTCTATCCAAGCTGCTTTTGCAAATTTTGCAGCACACACGTGTTTGTGTGACTCTGCCCAGCTCCAGGGCAGGGAAACTGAGGCACAGAGCAGGATGTGTCACAAGCTTACAGTGACACGTGGAGGCACCTGCCCAGGACAACCCAAAGGGGGAATTCAGGCAACCTCTTACATCTAAAACATTGCAATTGATTTCAGAACCATGGAATCACAAATTGGTTTGGGTTGGATGGGTCCTCAAAGACCATCTCATTCCACCCCCTTCCACAATCCCAGGTGGCTCCAAGCCCTGTCCAACCTGGTCTTGGACAATTCCAGGGATTCAGGGGCAGCCACAGCTTCTCTAGGCACCCTGTGCCATGGCTCAGCACCCTCACAGGGAAGAATTCCTTCCCAATATCCCGTCCAACCATCTGGCAATTTGAAGCCATTCCCCCTTATCCTGTCATTCCAGACCCATATCCAAAATCACTCTCTAGGTCTCTTACAACCCTTTCAAGTACTGGGAGGTGCTGAACAGTTTCCCTGGAGCCTCCTCTCCTCCAGGATGAACAATCCCAATTCTCTCAGCCTGTCTCCAGAGCAGAGAGGTTCCATTTTCTCCCCTGGTGGCCTTACAGGCTCCCCACTGAGCAGATCTCTGCTCTCCAACTCCTATAAAATCTGCTGGGTGCCTGATCCCTCGATGCCAGACCTCCTGAAGTCCTGGGATCATGCAATTTCCTTTTAGGAAGGAAGATTTGGTGGCCAGAGGGCAAGAAAAAAACCCACAAATCTCAGCTCTTATTTATCACCTCTCAGTATAATGAACCCCTCTCCGAATGAGCTGCAGCACTCACAGCCTGGGGGAAGGAAGCCAGAGGTGTTTCCTGGATTTCCACACAGATCCCCCCTCCTCTGTCCATCCTTGTGCTCCGGGGTGTCCCTGCAGTGGGGGTGACCTGGATAACTCAGGGTTCTCATTGCTGCTCTGCTGCCCTGGCCAGGCAGTGCCCTGATGCAGCCGAGGCTTGCACAAACTTTCCAGCTGCAGGAATTCATCTTCTAAATAGAAACACTGGGGGAAGGAAAAAAAAAGCAGGAAGCATGGAGGGCAGGCTCAGGGTGTCTGTCCTGGAGCAGGTCTGTGTGAGACAGGCTCAGCACACGTTGTTCTGGCTGCCTTCAGTGAACTTTGCTGACATTGAACACTGCCCAAGCACTGGGAGGGTGCTTGGGCTGCCCTGCTCCTTCTCTCCAGGCTCCAGCCGGGGAGAAACCTTCCTCCAGTGTCCCAGCCCATGGACAGGGTTGGAATGAGTTATCTTTGAGGTCTCTTCCAGCCCAAACCTCTCTGGGACTCCATGACCTGGTGTCTCATGGGTGCTGTCCCAAGGCCAGTCCTTCCCTGGGATTGTCTCCCTCCCTGTTCCTCCTCCAGACCCAGCAGATCCATGGGTGACACTGAAGGAGTAGGTGAAGGTCACCCAGGTGGGCAGCTCTCCTGGACATTGGAGTGGGGAAGATCCTAGGGGAACCTTACTCCCAAAAAAAGGACTCCAATCTCAGTGCAGCCCATCCTGTGGGAGTGGACACACTGACAGATCACCCAGCTAATGGTCCATCCTGCACAGTGTCCAACCTCTGAGAGCAGAGGCGAAGAGGGGAACAAAAATCCAACCAATGCAACTTCAAATTCAGACAATTCCTAAGGAAAAGTCACAGAATGATCACAGAACCACAGAATGGCTTGGGTTGGAAAGAACCTTAAAGCTCATCCAGTCCTATCTCTGCCATGGGCAGGGACACCTTCCACTAGCCCAGGTAGCTTTGAGCCTTGCCCAACCTGGCCTTGGACACATCCAGGGATGGCCACAGCTTCTCTGGGCACCCTGTGCCAGGGCCTGCCCACGCTCCCAGGGAACAATTCCTTCCCAATATCCCATCTAACCCTTTCCTCTGCCATTAAGTCATTTTAATGTCCTAAAGTAATTTTTTAGTCTGTTCCCCCTTGTCTTTGCCCGTGTAAAAAGTTGCTCTCCCTCTTTGTCACAAGCCAGAAGTTGAATCTTTAGAAGAACATTTTGGGATTATCAGGTGCTCAACTTTTGGGATCCACGTAAGTATTTCATGGATCCCAAAAGTTTAGCATTGCAGCATCCTGCAGCAATAATTCCCTGTTTAGCTGTACAGGTGATGGGGAGCAGGTCTCTGTTCTCTCTGACCTGTCCTACCCAAGTGTCACTTGATTGCTCATTTGTCCCCAGTTCTGTATCCTGGGGGATATCCAGAGGGGCCAGCAAGGAGTTATCCATGTCCTTTTTCCAGCCACCCTTAATTTTACAATTCATTTCAACCTCATTCAAATCCTCCTCTCTCACCCCCACCAACAGGAGCTCTCAATCTCTGAACCTTCCTCCGCTCCTCTAGGAACCCTCCCCAAAAATTCCTAACCAGGGGTGATCAGGACAAACCAAAACCCATCAG
Organism: Certhia americana; assembly: GCA_018697195.1. NCBI lineage: Eukaryota > Metazoa > Chordata > Aves > Passeriformes > Certhiidae > Certhia > Certhia americana. The sequence continues at coordinate 63,826,401 of CM031860.1, read as the reverse complement.
AGCATTCCCGGAGGAGGAGGGGCTGGAAGACCCCCTCGGGAACACGTGGGCAGCCCTCTGATCCCTTACATAACCACTGGCACTGTTTGTTTTTCCTTCCCCACTTCAATTCCGTGTGCGCTTCTCCCGCGCTCGCTGCTCCCAAAGCCGCTTAGAACGGCGCTAAACCCCGGCTTAGCCAGACACTGCTCTGGTCCTGGGTGACTCCCTTGCAAGAAGAAGCCTCCCCCCTCCTCCCAGCATCCCAAAAGAATGAGACTGGCTCTGCCACCCCCTTTTCTGTGTGCTCACCCACCGCCTCTGGTGCTGAAAGGTGGTTTTTTTCCCCCTCTTGCTGTGCCAGGTTCAGCATTTTCGTGGTTTCTCCCCTGTGTGGTGACTCTGATTTGGGACCTGCTGCCCGTGAGATGCTCAGCTGGCCTCCTCAAAGGGTTGGCCAAGGTCTTGATCATCCTCAGAAACAGCAGCCTGCCAAATCGCCCCCATCCCCCCAGAAAAATCAATCCCAAACTCGCAGGGGTACACGGCAGCTCAGGCTGAGTGTGGGAACGGGTGTGCAGGAGGCACTGAAGTCTTTTACAAGGTCCTGGATGTTTTTCTGACATAGTCTTATCTTGCCAGGGATTTTTTCATAAAACACAATGTGTCCTGCTCTTGCTTTTTGCAACATTGTCCTCTAAAACCTCAAAACACACTCAACAGATCACATAAACACACACATTTTCTGTGAAATCCCACCAGCTAAACTCCCCTTTCGAAGGCAGTTTGGAGCCTCACTGAAACCTCTTTGCTCTGCAGGGTGACTGTGTAGAAGCCCTGGTCTATCCAGGTCTTTCTTATCCATGCCTGTGTCTTTTTTGGAAAGCAAATGAATTGTGATGGGCCCTGGAACAAAAGCAGTACCTGGGCTTTGTGTCTTCTCCAGAAGGGCCTGACCAGTTTGCTACTGGGAGAATCATGGAATCTCCTGAGCTGGAAGGGACCCACAAGGATCACCAGCCCAACTCCTGCCCCTGCACAGGCCAATCCCAAAAATCAAACCAGGTGCCTGAGAGAATTGTTCTAATGTCTCTTGAACACAGGCACAGCCAGGAGCTGGCACACAGCAAGAGACTGAGGCAGGACATTTTTAAAGCCTTCCCAAATGCTGCAGCTTCTCCGGCCCAGTTCCAGACCCTCCTTCCCCCAGACCAGTCCCAGAGTGGTGGCTCCAAGGGCTCAGCTCAGAGGCAGCTTTCAGCTTTTCTCTTTGTGATGCTAAACATCAAGGAAGGGATAATCAAATTATATCCACACGATTACACGGACGAGTGCCCGGAGCCCCCCAGAGAGATTTGTCCTTTGTCCCTTCAGGATCTCTCAGAGAGGCCAAACCCCTCTGGATACTGAACAGGGTGATGGGAGGATTGATTTGACCACCTCGGGTTGCCTTTTTTGAGCACCCCTGGATGTGCTCACCTGGCTCCCACCATGACAGTGATGTCCCTTCCAGCTACTTCACCTCTCTGCGGAGTTTTTGGGATGCTGCACCCCATCCTGAGCCCTCTGCCTCGATCCACGTTGGTAGCCCTAGTTTCCCTCTGGAGGGGGGTCCCCCCCAGGGCACAGCCTGTGGAAGCAGCTGCTTCCCGGTTGGAGCGGCGCTGCCGGGGCTTACGCAATTATCGGATGAATCAGCAGCACATCTGGGCGCCTGATGAGGCTGCACAGTCACATTTTCCCTCCCATCCCAGCCCGATGAGCTCTTAAGCCCCGGGAAGGCAGCGATCCAGGCCGGGCTGCCTGGCTGGGAAGAGGGAGGGAGAGGAAGCCGGGCTGGCTTTGCCTTGCAGGGGAAATATCAAACGCTGCCGTCAAATAACTGGGTCATGTCCCTGTGTCTTCCTGAGCCGGGGTGAGAAATCAGGGCTGTGTTCTCAGACTGGTTTTTGCTTCCCTGTGCCCTGGACTGGGGCGTGAAGGGGAGACTCCTCTCTTCCTGGATGAACAATCCCAGTTCTCCTGAGGGATGCTCCTGAGCATCTCGAGGAATAGGGCTCAGGTCCTGCAGGGCTGGGATTTATGGGGCCAGGTCAAGGCCAGGGCAGCACAGACAGCCAGGGGCAAGCTCAGGGTGAGGAAAAGGAGCTGGGAGGCTGAGCATGGATAAGGAGAGGCTGGGTAGAGAGGAGAGGTTGGGGATGGAGAAGGAGAGGCTGGGGATGGAGAAGGAGAGGCTGGGAATGGAGAAAGAAAGGATGGGGATGGAGAAGGAGAGGCTGGGGATGAATAAAGGAGGTTGGAGACGAAGAAAGGGAGGATGGGGATGGGAAAATAGAAGCTGGGTATGGAGAAGAAGAGGGTAAGAGTGGATAAAGGAAAAATGGGATTGGGGAAAGGGAGGGTGGGGATGGGGAATCTGGGGATGGAGGAGGGATGGCTTTGCTTGCATCTAAACCACGAGGAGCTGCAGCCAGAATGAACAGGCACCTTCCACCCTCAACCACTGGGTGTATTCCCCCCAGCCCATCACCCCAACCCACAGGGCAGGTGAATCCCTGTCCCAAAAATCCTCCTGCCCCCCCAACACAGCCCCATCCCCGGGGGGACTCTCCCCCAGCACGCACCTGGAGCTTTCCTCCCAGCCCATTTACCACTCTCTCCAGCACACCCCAAACCTCTGGGACCCCTCAGCCCACCCGGCCCCGGGCTGGGGGGCTGGATGTGGGGACCGGGGCGCTGCTGGAGCAGCTGCGGGAGGGGCAGAGGCTGGCGGGGGCTGCCGTGTCCCCGCTCGCACGGTCGAGTGTCACCGCGCATCACCGTCACCCGGCACCGGCACGGATCGGCCACAAGCAGACAGGACCGCAGGCGGCAGAGGCGATGCGGGAAGAGAAGAGCATCCCTTCCCCCACCACCCCATCCTTCCCCGACCCCAAAATCAGCCCTTTCCCAGGATGCGGGGAGAAAAGGAGGCAGGGCGAGGGGCAGGAAGGTGTTTCACAGCTGGAACAAAGCCGGAGGGGGCGGTTTGGTGAGCGGTTCTCTCTTTGGGGGATGTCATTTCGGATGTAATTTCCTCTCCTGCCCCCTCGTTTCCCCTGTGAAGGAAATGGGAGATCAGGTGCGAAGTCACGAGATCAAGGCCAGAAGGAAAAAAGGAGTGTGAGGATCCCACACTGCCACGGCACAGCCAGCCCCTTCCACAGGGGGAAGAAAAAAAAAACCAACAAAACTTTTCCGAGGAAAAACGGGAAGGTGAAGGGATGAGTCTGCAAATGGAGAGCTGGTTCCTCAGTGCATTCCAGAGATGAACATCTGCTCCTTCCCTCTGCTGAGAGGCACCGAGAGCCCAAACTGGGCCCAAACCTTTCCCAGCAGGATTTGGCCTCTGTGAATTATTGCCCATGGGCTGCTTCAGCCATCCAGCCACACCAGTGGGTGATGGAGAGAAGGGGACACCAGTGGCACACCTCCAGTGGCCCATTTGATCTCATTACTAATCAGTAATAAATGGTTGATCCAGTGGCCCATTTGATCTCATTATTAATCAATAATAAATGGTTGATCCAGTGGCCCATTTGATCTCGTTATTAGTCAGTAATAAATAGTTGATCCAGTGGCCCATTTGATCTCATTATTAATCAATAATAAATGGTTGATCCAACGCAGCTCAGCCACCACCATCCTCCTCTCCCTCAAACCAGAGAAGGAAGGAGAATTTCTCCAGCTATCTCAGGTCACGGCCTGCCCTGATTTTTCCATGCCATTCCCAGATGGTTATCTTCAAAGTGTTACACTTGAAATTTAGAAGGCAAAAAGGCAGCAAAAACCTTGTGCACGGGACAGGGAGTCTGAGGTTGGTCTCATTAACCAGCAAACCACAACGAGCCACGAAGTTTCTGTCGGTGTTTGCGGTAACAAATCCAACACGCCGCTCCCAAATTATCCAATTACTGCTAATTCCCATCAATAATGCAATTATGGTGGTTACACACAGGCTTCTGAGCATCTCCTGTGCTCGCCCCTCCTCGGAGTCACCACAGCAAGTCGCCAGCATCGCAGGTTTTGTGCTGCAGGGAGGGAGGGTGGCCTGGTCTTGTACCTCACACAATAACCTGGGTCACAGAACCACCCCTTGATTTCAGGCAGACCCTCACTGGCTGGTTGAGTGTTTTTAGGGTGGAACCACGCAGTTGCAAAAGGCTTGGTGGAAGCTGGTGAACATCCTGACTGCTGGGCAGACCGGTTGCCACACCAGCAGTGCTCATCTGACCATTGGGCAACGTGCTGTTTCAGCTAAAATCAGCTGAAAAGGGATAAAAAAAGCTCCAGGACAAGCCTGCCAAGGTCTCCCAGGACCTTAGCCCTTGTCTTGCTAAGCTAAATAAGGAGCATGACCTAAAGGCAGTGACCACACCTTATGTTTGTGCTCCCAGGGCATAAAGGCAGCATTGTGATGTGTTATCCCTGAGTCCTCCCTGGAGTCTGACCTGAAAAGGGGAAATATAGATGAGATATTGGGAATAAGTTCCCTGTGAGGGTGGGGGGGCTCTGGAATGGATTTCCCAGAGAAGCTGGGCTGCCCCTGGATCCCTGGAAGTGTCCAAGGCAAGGTTGGACAGGGCTTGGAGCACCCTGGGATGGTGGAAGGTGTCCCTGCCCATGGCAGGGGCTGGAATGAGATGGGATTTAAGGTCCCTTCCAAGCCAAACCATTCCATGAGTCCTGCACCCTCCAGCAGCACCCTTGGGTCCATCCCACCCTCCATGCTCTCCATCCAACTCTTGGAGGCCACTTAACCTCCACTTCCCTCTTGGCCCCAGAAGGATACAGACAAGAAAACATCAATATTCACTGTGTTCCTACAGGATTTTCCTAAAATCCCAAATATTAAGGGACTTCCAGCACCCTTCAAATGCTAAACAACAAAGCTCTGGTTTTCTTCCTTTTTCAATTTCCTTTGAATATTTTGAATTATTCCTTTCATTCTCATCACTTTTGCACAGTGGGGTAAATTCTCATTTCCAGATACCCCTGCCTAAAAGAGCCTCAGGCTGCTGGTCCAGAGGATGGCCAGAACAGGGAGGGCTGGAGAGGCAGAGTGGGAAGGGTTGTCCCTGAGCTGGCTTGGAGGAGGATAAAACACTGCTGCAGTGTGAGGTAATGGCAAGGAGAGATTTTTTTTTTGAGCTTGTCAGTAGGAAGCATATGGCTGCCGCTGAGCTCCCAGGCTTATTTAGGATTTAGTGACTATTTGATCTATTTTAATCCAGATGTTCAGCTCATCACATAATGAGATCCCACCAGAGGAACTGTGATGCCTCCCAGACAACCCAGTCCCCCAAATTGCACTGGGGAGAAGGAACAGCTCCACCAAGGCTGAGCATCCCAGGAGAGCTCGTGGTTCCCACTGGGGTGACATCAACATGCCAGTGTTGGGAGTTCAGACAGCTGCCCACATCCTTCTGGCATCTAACCTAAGCAGCTTCTAAAATCTGAAATTTTATCTTGAGGGTTTGGAAATTTTGAAGGGTTTCACCAAAGATGAGATGTGTTTCTCTCCAGCCTCCTTTTCCCTGGACCATGGGCCTTCCACCCAAACACAGGCACCAATTCTTCTCCTTATTTTGGTCTCTCCTCACCTGAATGTTGGCGTTTGTGCACATGGAATGTGCCAGCTCCCACTGCAGCCTATGGATGAGGATGGGAGTCCAGGCTGGAGTCATACCACCACCAGAAAAGCCTCCCTAAGTGCTTTCCGGGAGAAATTATGGTTGGTTTGGAACACAAAATTTCTCTGATTTTGAAGCTGGCTCCCACAGTGGGCTCCCCAGAAGGTGACAAAACCACATCTCATCCTCCCAGGGCGACTCCCAAATCCCGCTGTCACCTTGAGATTTAAAAATCAAGATTAAAAAAGGCTTTTCCCAGGTGCAACACTGCCCCTGGCCAGGTTTGAGGCTGGGGTAGGGAGCTAGAGCAGGGGGAGCTGCTCCAAGGTGGCTCAGGATGTGGGTGGCCTGGCACAGGAGCCGTGTGTGTATTTTTGGTTGGCACTGGACTGCAGGAGGATGGGGGTGATGGATGTGTCCTGCCTGCTGCTTCCTGCTCTGCTGCCTCCTCTCCTGCTTCATCTCCAGGTCTCCTTGGGAGGACAAATTGTACAGAAACATCTTTTGGGAGTGCCAAAATGCACTCAGCATCCAGCCCTCCATCAGCTGAAAGAAAGAGCATCTGGCACCTCTCCATGTCGGACACTGCGTCTTTCCCAGGGAGATCTGAATGGGAAAGCACACAGGGGAGGAGGTGACTCCAGGGGACCCAGTGTGGAGAATCAGAAAAGGCTGGAAGCACCTCAACTGTGCAATTCCCATCCCTGGAAGTGTCCAAGGCCAGGCTGGACAGGGCTTGGAGCAACCTGGGATGGTGGAAGGTGTCCCTGCCCGTGGCAGGGCCTGGAATGAGATGAGCTTTAAGGTGCCTTCCAACCCAAAACAGTCTGGGATTTGGGGATTCTGGGATTCTCTGATATCCCCAGACCCCTGGAGGGTGGTGCCAGGCTGCCTTTTGCTGCAGGGAAGCAGTTTTGGTCCTTCAGGATGTCCCACACTGATGCAGGACAGGACTGGCTTTCTCCGGGGGTGATGCCCCAGGACCAGCCCTGGCTTTGGAGGTGGAGGAGCTGCACCTCAGGCTGTGTTTGGCAGATCACAGACCCATGGAGCCTGGTGGGAAGGTCCCATCAGGACCATCCAGTCCAGCTCCTGGCCCTGCACAGACACCCCAACAATCCCACCCTATCCCTGGGAGCTTTGTCCAAATCCTCCTGGAGCTCTGGCAGCCTCGGGGCTGTGCCCATTCCCTGGGGAGCCTGGGCAGTGCCCAGCAGCCTCTGGGGAAGAACCTTTCCTGATACCCAGCCTTTCAAATAAACAACCCAAAGCATTTCAGGAGATCCTGTCTGCATCTCTGTGATCACAGTTTCCCCACAATTTTCCTACCCACAGCTCCCCCCCCCTCTCACCACATGGTAACTCAGCTCTCCATGAATCTTTCCGAGCAGAGGGCACTTAAAAGGTGAAAAAACCACCCCTGCATATCTTGACATTTAATTAAAGAGATGTGAGTGGTTCATGGGGGATGCAGAGTGCACAGCACCGGGACAGGAGATGCCCTTGACAGAGCCTGGATGTGCTGGGCTCGGGAGCAGGGGGAGAAGGAGGAGGATGGGAAACCCATTTCAATTAAAGCCCTCCTGGCCTCATTCCTCTTTGCACTAATGACCCTGGATTCCCCTCCTCCATCCCAGGTGGCTGCTGGGAGGTTATGGCGCAGCACATCCTCCTGAGACAGGCAGGAGGAGAGGGATGGTCCCTGCCTGTGGCAAGGGCGTGGAACTGGATGGTCTTTAAGGTCCCTTCCAACCCAGACGAGTCTGTGATTCTGTGATTGACTGGTGGAGGAGGACCAGCTTTGCTCTTTGGTGGTCCTGGTGCCAGGGTGAATGTAGGAATGACCATCCAGAATCGGGGGTTTGCACCAGGGCTTGTGCTTTCAGGGGAAACACCGCAAATTAGTTTGTTTTCTTTTTCCCTTTTGTCACCTCCTGCAGGTAAACTCACAGTAGGAAAAGCACCTCTACTCGTATGGAGAAGGAAAAGTTGTGGCAAACTATCCCACTAATGTATTTCCAAGGATTTCTTGCTGGATTCAAGAGAGCCCGGTGGTGTGAGGCTGGTCCTTCAGCATCCTTCCCTCAGCTCCTGAGCTGTGAGGAGAAAGGAGGAGCAGCTCCCAGAGACACAAAAACACAGCCCTGGACCTACCCAATCCCTCTGAGAGCAGCAATCCCTGCTGGGATGGATTCTACAGGTGCCAGGTGTGTGTCTGGGGCAAGAAATGGCCTTTTTTTTCTGTTCTTTTGTGCCAAAATTTCCTTGTGCAGGGGAGGTTGATGTGCTCAGGTGGGCTTCTACTCCCACGGCCCCCAGTCCTGCTGCAGTTCATCTGTCCCTGCTGGGCTTGTGTTCATTCCTGATGGTGTTAATTCCTTCCTCACCTCTCATCTTGCTTCCCAAGGCCAGGCTGGACGGGGCTTGGAGGGATAGGGAGTAGGGAATAGGGGTAGGTGCCCGGCCCGTGGCAGGGATTGGAAGCAGAAGTCCCTAAAGGTGACCAATCCAGGATTCTGTGCTGATTCCCCACTGTTCCAATGCAAGCAGACGTGGCTGACCCCAAAACATTTAATCCCGAGATTTCCCAAAGCTCTGAGCCCTTTGTCCCCGTGTCCCCATCCACGGCACCCCTCAGCAGCAGCACCCCAGGTACATCCAGCACTGTTTTTTTCCGTGTCCTCCCTCCCTCCTGCCGTGTCCTCCCGGTGTTAATGAGCCGGGAAGTGCCCTTGGCTGCAGGAGGAATCTCCACCTTAATTACTGCGGACAGAGCTGTCCCCGGAGCAGGGCATGTTTAACGGAGGCAGCAATGGAGAGGGAAGGAGATGGATCATCCTGTGCTGATTCACATCCCTGGGAGGTGTCTAGGGGCGTGAGAAGTGGAAAGGGGATGGATTCAGTACCTGGATTGCCATTAATGCCAAGGATCACTGGGAATCTGCACAGCCCCATCCTCTCCAGAGCATCCCTCCTTCAGCACAGCCTTTCTCCATCTATTCCCAGAAGCTGTTTGGGGCTTATGTGGATCTCTGGGCACATTATAAACCTTGGATAATCCTTGAAAGGACACGGTTTCTCAGGAACGGCTGGTGTTCCCCACCAGTGCCAGGTGCTCCCAGGCTGCACCCCTGATAGAAAAGAGGACGAGTGGCCTTGGGTTTGTCTCTGATTTGGTCCCAGGGTCAGATGAGGTGACACTGGAGGTGGCATCCTGCTGGATCAGGCCTTCCCTGAGCTCCAGCAGGATTCAGCAGAGATTCTGCCAGGCTTTTAATAGTGGACTCCTTCCCCCAGCCGCCCCCAACCATGGCACGTGCAGATCATCAGCTAAAAGCCTGGTGTGGGCAGGCAGCCCACGGTTGTTTCTCTAAATAAACCTTCCCCTCCCTGGCTGACTCTCCATCTCCCTGCAACGGGATGGATTTTATTCCTTGGGTTCGGATCAAGGCCTGGGAGGCCTCTGAAGCTTTCTCAGCACCAGCCTGACTCCCTGGAAGGGACCTGCATCTCCTTGCTCCCCATGGAGCTCTCCTGCTCCAGCAGAGTCATTTCCTGCCTCCTCCCCACTGCCAGGGGACCGTAAAATGCTGGAAGCTGAGAAAACTCTTGGATCAGGCAAAAATGCAGCCGTGGGCTTTGATAAGGTGGGAAATGCCCCCAGGCTGTGAGTTACCAGCACGGTGGTGCTCCCAAAATCTCTTTTGCAGTGGCTGGACCCCTCCCAGCCCCCCAAAAACCCAGGGCATGGAGGGTGTGAGCAGCCAGAGGATGTTGGGGGGACCCCACTGGCCCCTCAGCACTGGGATCTCGGTGCCAGCAGCACTGAGGCAATTTGCTGCCTGAGCCCAGCTCCAGAATGAGATCTGTCATGCTTGACTTGACCTGTTGGCCGAATCATCATTACGTGGGGAATGCTTTTTTTGTTTTCAGCCGTGTAAAAACAAGGGAATGGGGGAGGAGGGAGAGGGACGGTGCCTGGCTGTGTCCTCTCCTCTCCTCACGTGTCCCTCACCATGGCCAGGCCACACAGAGCACGTGGGACCTGGTGGAGCATCAGCAAGAGCTTTAAGGAGGGGGTTGCTGCCCTGGATTTTGGGTGGGTTCCTGGTGCCCTGCTGGGATAAAGGCTGTGCTCCTCCACCCCGGGACCATCTGGGGCTGTTTCCTTAAGGAGGCACAGCCTGATCCCCCCACTCTGGTCTCCCTGCTGTGCCTTTCTTACAGTTCCTTGTGCCAAAATCACCCAGTTCCGTGGGTTCAGAGGGCAGACTGAGAAGAAGGAATGACTTTGGGAAAGGGAGAGCAGACAAGAGTCACCTCTGCCTCCACGTCTTAACCCAGTGCTGGTGAGCACTGGCATGGGAGCAGCAGCAGTGCCCCATCCCAGCCTGGCAGGAAGAGCTGGATCAAGGAAACACCTGCAAAAATATTGCAGTGAGCCCCAATCATCTGGCTCATCCCAAACCTGTCCCCAGCATTTCCCAGAGGAGGAGAAGAACAGAGAAATTCCAACAGCAGCTCTCCCAAGAGCTCTTGGCTGGGGATTTCTGGCCCGGCTGGGAACGTCAGGAGTTATTTATGGGTTGAGTCTTTTTTAGCCTGCTGTGATCAATAGGTGTGACCCATCACACAATCCAATATCAGATCAGCAGTGAGAGCAGGAGAGAAAAGATTTTCCTCTCTGTGGTCATAATGCCACACACCCAGCTGTCCTTCAAGGAGAGGGAGAAACAGTCATTCCCTTCAAGCTGAAAAGAAAAGCTGGGATTCTCCTCCCTTTATTCCCAGGGGTCTCCAACCTTTAGGTGCTTCAATAGACTTCCAGATCCCATCCTTATCACCTGGTAAAAATAATCCTGTGGGAAGATAACAAGGGATCCAGCAAGCCTGTGCTGAAGTGGGAGAAGGTGGAACACATCTGTGCTGCTGAAGCCCTGGATTGCCCTGCCATGGCTCTGACCTCCAGCTCCTCCTTGGATCAGCAAGTTCCTTCCAGCCAGCAGTAGCAGGAGATAGTAATTTGGGGAGTTATCCACATTTTTCATGCTCAAAAAGGTGCAGATAACCTGGATCTTGGAAAAGGGGTGTCCTGAGGGCAGGGTGCTGCTCCTGGTCCGTATTTGTGGGATCACAGAGCAGGAGGAGGCAACATTGAGCAGCTGTCAGAGGATCTGCTCCCAAGAGAGGGTCAGGCTTCCCAAAAAAGGACCCTCATCAAGCACTCACAGCTCTCTGGTCCCCAGCCTGGGTCTCACTGGGGTTCCCCTGCCCTGGACAGGACAGGATACTGTTCCTTCCATTGGGAAAGCAGATTCCCTGATGAGATGGGACCTCAGGCAGCCAGAGCTGAGACAATTTTTGGCCACCATCCAGCCTTAATGTCTGCAGTTTACAGGCTGTGTCACTTTCCTGAAACACCAGGAGTTATCTCCAAGTGGTGAAAGCCAAGATCTCCTTTCCTCTCCTCTCTCACTGCCTCAAGAGCAGCAGGAATTGCATCAGCAAGCATCTTCACCTGCCCAGCCACATTCCTTGGGTCAATCTCTTCCATCCCAGTGTCTCATTTCCACTGTTTTTACCAGGATTCCAGAGGTTTCTCCCCCATGGTTGCTGCCCTTCTTTTCTGACATCCACAGGCATGTTGCTGGAGGGATCATGACCCGTTGTTTCAGGGAACCTCCTGGTGTTGTTGTTCTGGACTGAGCCTGCACCATCCCCTGCTCCAGACTGTGAAGAATTTAGCACCCAAACACATGAGGAAGACAAATGTCAGGGAGCTGATGGATGGAACAGGGAAATGGAATGAAGCAGGATTTTGGCCAGAAAAGATTTTTAGCACATGGTTAGAGCTTGGTGTAAAATCCAACCCGAACTTGCCAAAGGCCACCAGAGAGCCAGCCCCTCTTACCCCTTTCTGATGGGGCACTGAGGTCCCCAAATGAGAACAGTCATTGGGCTAGAAAATTCTCTTCCATGGGTGAAAACTTCTTTCTCCCTGCTTGAGTACAGGATTGAAACCCCACAGGAGGAATTTGCACTCCAAAGCTCCATCACACCTCTGATTTTTCTTCAAAACCGCTGAAATTAGGAGCGAAGTTGCAACCTCACAGTTCGCCTCCCCCCTTTCCATGGTATCATCCTTGCAAGGACAGAATCCCTTTCTCCTTCCTGCAGTGGGGATGCACAGGCTCCTGCTCCCATCCCAGATGGCATACCCAGGAGCAATGGCTCCGGATGGACATGTCACAATAAAACCTCCTTTCTATTTATACAGTGCTTGTGACCTTCAGCTGTTGCTACACCGCTCTGGACGCAGCACAAACAGATTTCCAAACATCCTGGAGTTTGTTTCTGAGGGGTGCAGAGGTTCCTTGTGTTATCCAAGGGGTCATGAAGTGCAATGACTCCAGACCTTTCCAGAAAGTGGCTAATAACCTGATTTTTTTCCGTCTGTATCATCATTTCTGGGGTTAAACTCAGTATTTAAAAACACAGATGGGCTCAGTTTAAAGACTGGGAGAGGATCCAATTGTAAGTTGTCCAGCTGGTAAAACACCCTCACTGCTAAAAAACGGGTGAACTTGGGAATTCAGGCAGCTCCATCTTCCCATCGTTGCCTCTCCCCTGTGCCTTTTCCCAGCTCCTCTGGCAAAGCCATGAACCCCCCAAAAGGTCTTCAGAGCACAAATAGGGTCAGGTCATAAGCCACTCACCCCTTCCCCCTCCTTGCACAAACCCATCTGACCTCTCTGCATCTCTGGCCACCAGTCAGCTTTCTCAGGCCAGTAAAAATCTGGCGTTTTCCTGAGCTCTCTCCAGTTTTCCTTTGTCCCCTTGGAAGTGCAGGCACGGGAGGAGGATGCAGGACTGACCTTTGGTGGGATGTGGAGCTCTTGTGCTGGTGCATCCCTCAGCCTCTTGGTTGCCTTCATTCATAAAGTGTATTCCACACAATCCTGCATCAATTCATCCCACTAATGGGAGGGAAGCGTTTTCTCTGGGCTCCAAGCCCAGCTCCCGTCCTTGGGCAGGAGAATGTGTCAGCCTTAGCTTTGACTTCGTGGTGTTCCAACATCAGGAGCTACCTTTACACCAAGGTGGGGATGACAGGGTGTCCTCAGTTGCTGTTTTATCGTGGTTTTTTTAGGGAGATGCAGGAATGAGGCCGGGGAACAAGGTTTTCTAAGTCAATAATTGAAGTTCGTGGGAAGTCTTGTAGTCCAGATTCATGGAAAAAGCACTGCTGGGAGAGGAATTATTATAGAAATTAATATAAAGCAAGTTATGAGTGTTTTGGGGAGGGGAAAGCATAGATGTGGGAAGGCCTGGGTGTTTATTGCATGTTCAATAAGGAGCACTTGGAGTCAGGAAAGAAATCTCAGTTTTAAAGAGAGTGAGGGAGAATATCTGAAGATGAAATGAGTTTTCGGGGCTGACAAGGAGGGATTGGCTCTCCCTGCTTCAGCAGAGCCCTGGGGTGGTGTTTCCACTAAAAAATGAAGGTATTTTTCCCTCAAAGCCTGCTTGGCTCCCCTTGCCTGGCTCTGTTCTGGGGAGAGCTGAGCAGACAGTGCCCAGCAGGATGGGACACAGTGTGGGCAGTGGGCACTGAGCAAACCAACCTCTGGGGATGGCACAGAGGGCCAGGGCTACTCCCCTTCAGGCTGCTCGAGCCCAGGGCTCTCATTTAGGGACCCCTTCTTTGCCTTCAGCAGAGAGAAATCACTGAAGAGAGTGGTTTGGATCACGTTAGAGTCCTGCTGACTTTCAAAAGAACTCAGTTATTGATTTCTGGGACTGTGCTTCTCCCTGGAGGACTGGAAAAAGCCCAAGGCGGTTGCCTAGGATGCCTGTAAACTGTGACTCTGAGAACAGCCTTGTTTAACGAGGACCTTTCCTAATGGAATTTGAGGCCAAGGTCATTCCCCCAGGCTGCTCTCCAGCAAGCAGACTGTGAGGGACTGGAGGATCTGCCAGCCAAGGCTGCTCTCCCTGGAAGCAGATCCCAAAAAAAAAAAAAAAAAAAAAAAGGTAGAAATTGGGGTAATGATGTTTTCTCTCTGAAGAATTTCTGTGGCAAAGAGGCAGAGATTTCCACCTTGCTGAAGTGGCTGATCTGGAGAGCCCTGAGCCTACACTAAGAAGAGCTGGAAGATGTTCCTTTGCTACTCAGAGGCGTGGGGAGAGGTGCTCAAATGACCCCAGAAATCAGTCCTCTGTGCAGGGGGGTCCATAGGAAAACTGGTTGAGGCTATCTGGTGTGAGTGTGGATACAGGCACAGACCGTGTGGATGTTCTGGGCACAGGAAGCTGAGGTGGCCAAAACTCCATTTCCCACCTCATATAGATGGAAACACTTGTCCTAGGCTCACAGAATCATTCAGGTTGGAAGAGATCTCCCAGATCTAACCCACCCTTTGACTGATTACCCCACTCCCACTGAGACACATCCCCACATCTCGTTTTTTGAACACTTCCAGGGATGGAGACTCCACCGCTCCTGTGGAGCTTGTTCCAATGATTAACCACTCCTCCAGTGAGAAGATTTTTCCTAATATCCAACAAAAACCTCAGCTCATACAGAGCAAACAGGCAGTGCTGTCTCCAGCCAGGATCTCCACCGCAGGTGATGCCAATGGAGATCCCATCCCATGTCTGCCAGCTCTTAAACACCACTGGGAAAACTGAACTGAGCTCAGAGCAGCAGAGACAAGGAGCTGGGATTGCTGCTCACCTGGCATTGGTGCAGACACCAAGGTGTGGTCAGTGATACATCCTTGAGGAGTGGGCAGTCTGCACTCAGCAGTGTCCAGCACTGCAGCCTGAAGATCAGGGAATCACAGAGTCACAGTTGGAAGGGACCTTAAAGACCATCTCATTCCAACCCGGGGCTTTCCACTTTCCACTGGACCAGGAGGCTCCAAGCTTCATCCAGCCTGGCCTTGGACAATTCCAGGGATCCAGAGGCAACCACAGCTTCTCTGGGAAACCTGTGCCAGTGCCTCCCCACCCTCGCAGGGAAGGATTTCTTCCCAATAGAGCAGCCCTCAGTGCCCAGGTCTTTGCTATCTTTAACAACAATCAACCTCCCACTGATTCCAGCGTGATCCCAAGGATGGCCCTGCAGCCTCTGAGGCTGCACACCCCTTGCAACACACTCACAAATAAAAGGCCCCTGCTCTTTCTAAACGTGAACCCACAGAGGTGTAAAAACTGCCAAACCCGAGCCCTGCCTGCGGCTTGGCATGATGGATGGCAGGGCTCAGCTGGGAGCTGTTTAATTTGGGTGAAAGACACTGTGTGGGAAGCAGCCCTGCCTGAGCTCCAAGGTGTGTAGGAGCCAGCTCGGTTTCATCTCAGCTGATTCTAGCAGCAGAGTGTTGCTTTGGAGAAAAATGAAAATGCCAGGAGCTGTGGAGGGGGGATGGAGGTCAGGACAAATCCCTCCATTCACTTTTGCAGGGATGAGAGCAGCAGCAAAGCTTTCAATGGGAATGTTTCCGTGAAGGGACTGTGACAGATCTGGTGTGGAGCTGAAAGAGGAGAAAACCTGGAGTGTGCCTGCCATGGCCAGGCTGGGCACCCTGGATTCTCACTTGGAGGAAGCCCTGAGGCTTCTTCCTAGTAAACCCATCAGTGTTTCTTCAGCATAAAATCACAGAATGGTTTGGCTTGGAAGGATCCTTTAAAGCTCATTTTGTCCCACCCTCTGCCATGGGCAGGGACACCTTCCACAATCCCAGCGTGCTCCAAGCCCTATCCAGCTTGGCCTTGGACACTTCCAGGGATCCAGGGGCAGCCACAGCTTCTCTGGAACACCCTGTGGTGCCTCACCACCCTCACAGAGGAGAATTCCTTCCCAATATCCCAGCTAACCCTGTCCTCTGGCAGTGGGAAGCCTTTCCCCCTTATCCTGTCATTCCAGGCCCTTGCCCAAAGTCCATCTCCAGCATCAGTTCTTTAAATTCCTTTGGACTTTGAAAGAGAATTTTTGGTATGGAATTCCATACCCTAAAGATGTCTTCTTCTTTGCACAACACCCCGAAGATCTCAGTTTCTGCTCCTTCTCCTCAAAATCCAGCGAAACCATCAATATTCCCAAGAATTGCTCACAGACCTCCTGCATCTCCCCATTACTTGGAGAGACCTCCTTGGTCTTGAGCATGTTCAGCCTGCCATGATGAGACAGCCCTTGGCACTGGCATTTCTGAGCACCCCCAAACCATCTGCTCTCCTTTCATCCCTCTTCTGGGTCCCTGTGAGGAGGAGGAGGCTCCAGCTGAGAGAAAGGGACAGGCCGCCCACTTGTGCTGAGTAACCATTGCCAAATTGGATGCCAGCACACACACACACACACACACACACATTCACACACACAAATATTTCCACTGAGGTTGCTGTGAACAATGGTCCCTTGATGATTTGCTGTCTCAAACACTTATGCCTTTGGCAGCTCTCTGTAAGGAACAGGCAGTTCAAGCACTGACCCTCCCGCTCCTGGGCTGGCTCGTGGGCACCTCCACATCCAGCACTGCCCACTGAGGGGGTGTTCCATGGGTGAGGAACAGGACCTGCTCCCTGCCCTGGGAGTTTGCAAGATGAAGGCTGGCACGTGGGCAAGGGCAGAGCTGCGTCCTCATCAGTGCTGGGGAGAAAATTCCTCTGCCTCATCAACACTGGGCCTTCACTGCCACAATTTGGAAAGTCTGGCCATCTCCCTGGACACAACCCCAGCCCCACTTTGTTGCTGTCTTCCCAGACTTCCTCCAAACATTGCCATGGTGTCTACAAACCCATGGGAAGAAGTGAGGGGAATGTCCAGCCAAGGTTGATCAGTCCTTTTTTCCAAGGGTGTGACAGAGTGGTGACACCCTGAGTCACCCTGAGTGGCACCAGAGTCACATCCCGATGATGTCCTTCCTGAAAGGTGAACACCAGTGATGGAGAAAGCACTGGCAGATGGTTTGAACCCAGGAAAAGGGGTGAGTTGGGCAAAGTCCTGCTTACACAAGGCGAGAACGTGCTCACGGTTCAGGCAGTGAAGTCAGTGCTGGCTTTCCTAAAGCAAAGGGAGAAAGGGCTGAGGTTCTCAGGAGCAAAATGTTTGATCTGATCATTTTTTGTGATACTCAGAGGTCTTTGGCCAGCCTTTGACTCTCTTCCTTGCTGGTTCCTGCATGCCTGGAGAGAGCTTTCCAGAGACCCCATCCGTGCGCGGCGATCCCGGCTTTTGCTCCGTCTACAAATAGTTGGTGCGTGCTGAAAAGAGCAGATCTGAAGCCACAGTTGGCAAATTGCACCAACAAGCATATTCCCAGCGAGGCATTGTTCCAGTTTGTATATGTCTGAAAAGAACTGTTCAGGCATATGTTAAAGTTGGCACCTTCTCCCGGGGACTCGCTGCAAGCTGACGGCTGGAGCATGATAACCACAGCAAGGCACACAAAACACTCGGCAAATAAGGGAAAACAAAGTCCACTCGGGATGTTAGTGGGGCTGGGATGAAGATGAGGACTGGGGGAAGAGTGCTGTCCTCTGGAGAGAGAGCTCATCCCAGCCTGCCACAGGGAATCTGAACCTGCAAACACTTGGAGAGGGATTGGTGCAGAGGAGGAGAGTGAAAATCCTGCAGTCCCAGTGCTGGTCCCGGGATAATCCTTATCCAAAGGCTCAGTGACTGGAATGGAAGAGTGAATGGGGGGTCTCCTACAGGCTCTGGGCTTTAAGCCACCCAAGGAGGCAGCACCTTGCAATGGGGATGGACTCACAGCACATTGAGGGCTCTCAGGGATGTCTGGACCTGGCAAAAACCTCTCCCTTGGAGATGCTGGGAATGTCAAGGGGAAATATTGCCCTGTTTTTTGCTCTTCCTTGGGTGTCCAAGGACAGCTGCAGCTTGGGACAGGATGCTGGGCTGGGCTGGTGGAACTGTCACCCCATCACAGCATCTTAACCCAGCAGGGCTGGGTTAACTTTTGGACTCAGTGATTTTAGAGGTCTTTTCCAAACTGAATGATTCTGTGATTCTGATTCTCAGCTACCAAACTGGACCTGCCCCAGCCTAGGCATGACCCATTTTGGGTAGGGGGACACGTGCAGGCTCTCTGTTCATCCCCTCAGGGTGTCCAGGAGCACTCCAGTGCCCCTTGCAGAGGGCAGCTGGAGCTCATCTCCCATCAGGTGCAGCTCCACGCTGGTGCTCAATCCTGGAGGTGTGTGGTGGGGTGACAATTGGAGCAGGGCTCACCTGAAGCTGGAGCAGCACGAGGAGCTCCATGAGCTTCCTTTAGGAAGCCCAGGACCACAAAAAGGGGCTGTACTGCCAGGCTCAGAGCAGACCAGGCTGCCCAGGAAGGACAGGACAGGAACTCCCACCCACCCACACCCCTCCAGTTGTCCCTGCAGGATTTAAATTGCTCCATTGCCTGGTAGTGCTGGTGGGAAGCAGCAGAATCTCACCCACAGCAGAGGTGGCTTTGCCCAGCTGGTCTAATCCCAGTCCTCAAAGGTGACGGGCTGTAAGTAAATCAGGGAGCCTCAGCTGCCCTTTCCGTCCAAGCAGGATCACAAACAGCCCCTGGAACACTGTCAGCAGGGAGATGCTCACAGCCTGCAGTCCTGGGGGAGCAGCTGAGGGCCTGTCCAGTGCTATTAGCAGGAATAATTAATTACCCACCCTGCCACTTCACTGGAAAGTTGCAGAATTCAGTGGAAGCAATTCCTGCCTCTTTCCTCCCTCCTGGGACTCCCGACAGATGAGCAGGAGGGGTGTAACCTCCATATATCCATGGAAAAACCGACAGGAGAAGCAGAGTGTGTTGCAGGACCTTAGCTTGCTGCAGGACACCTAGTGCTGGGGTGAAGCTGTGAGCAGGGACATGTGCCACCAGCCTCTCCAGGGGCAGCATCATGGGTTTTTCCTTGTGCTTTTCCTTCTGGCACCTCTCATTTCTCCTTGGAGAAGACAGCTTTGTGCAGTGTTGCAGTCAGGTGCTGCCCTGCCTTCAGCTGGAGTCCTCAGCCATGTGGGTGTCCCTTTTTCAGCTCATCCGTGTCAGAGGGAATTTGGGGAGTTTGTCGTAGCTCAGGTCCTTGGATTCTCCATGGGATAGGAAAAGTTGTTTCCTCTCCCACACTGACATTACATCCCCATCCCACCCCCACTGGAGACCCCCAGGAGTCCAGGCTGTGCCTCCTCCACCCCAAAGGGCTTTGCTCCTGGAAACGGGGTGAAATAGGGACCAAAATAGTATTTTCATGGTGGATACAGGCAGACAGACTTGGTTCCCACCCCACAGCCTTTTCTGTCACCCAGGGGCTGCCCGTGCCCCTCAAACGCCAGCCGTGCCCCTCCCTGGGACACCCCCTGTCCCAATGTGGGCTCAGATGTATTCGGGGGCTCTTTTTGGGGGGGCGCGGGGGCAATGAGGCTGCGAGGGACAGAGCCAGGGCACCAGCAGACCCCGAACATCCCCTGTCCCGGGGGAAGGAGACAAAGTGAGGGAGGTCCGAGCAGCATCCCAGCATCCCCAGCCAGGTCCACGGGGACAGAGCCCTGTCCTGGGGGGGGGGTGGCGAGGGAAGAGTTAAAGGGAAGGCGAGCAGATCCTCCTCCATCCTCCCGGTCCTCGCTGTTAGGCTGCTGCTGTGACAGGGGGTGGGGTCGGGGCTGGCCGCCGTTTGCCGCAAGAAGGGGGGGGAAACGTGGCTGCGAATGTGTGTGTGTGTGTGTTGGTGACACAGGACAAAATGAGATGAGACCCCTCGGACGGGAGCGGCCGCCCGGCTGCGATCCCTGATCCCTGCCCGATCCCTGCCCGCTCCTGCGCATCGCTGCCATCGCTGCCGGGCACCGGCGCAGCCCCAGCATCCCCGCCAAGAGTAAGGCTCGGGGTGGGAAGAGACTGGGAGGAACTGGGAAGCGGTGCTGGGAGAGGGGGGAGGTGGGATGGGGGGGGGGGGGGGGATGGGGGGGGGGGGGGGGGGTGGAGGATGGGCTGCCAGCGCCGATTTCGGGTGTGATGGAGGGGAGGGAGCCGTGTTTGTGCCTAAAGTCGCAGCTGCCTGGATTTGGCCCCGCGGGGCCATTGGGATGTGACAGCACCCAAAAATAGAGTGCGAGGCGGGGAGGAGCGGCGGGGGGGCTGGGGGACAGACCTGTGTGCCAGCGCCGGGGCCAGGTTATTCCCCCTCGTCACCTTCTCCTCATCTTCTCTTATTTATTTCTTTATTTCTTTGGCAGTGATGTCAGGGAAGGGAGCGGTGGCTGGGGCTGGGGGTTGGATTCCCGGTTGCTGGCGGCCGAGTGATTAACGTGCAGTTGCTGGGAATTATGTCATCTGCCTCGGTGCTGGGTGGCCCTCGCCCAGCAGCGGCGGTGGGGAGGGAGGGAGGACGTGGGGGGACGTCATGGCATGGGGCTCCCCGGGTGAGGCTTCACCCCGAGAGGCTCAGATGCCTCCCCGGCTTTGCGAGGACTTGGGTACCCAGCGTTCTTCCCCACCCCGACGAGGGGATCCCCGCTTGGGACATCACCCGAGGAGGCAGCGGTGCCTCCCTGGCTTTGCAGGGATCGAGTCTTCCCCCGCGGCCCCCCAATCCATGGGAGCACGCCCATCCCACTGCCCGCTGCTCCTGCGGGTCCCGGCTCCACGGGCTCCATCCCCAGGCGGAGAGGAGCGGGTTGTTGCTCCTCCCGATGGCCCACGCCGCTCGCCGGCCCGGCAGCCGGGTTTGGAGCAGGAGGAGCGGGCGCTGCGATGAAGGGAGGGTGAAGGAGGGCATCCCCTTCTGCCACCTCCCCGGGAGACAGCGGGGCTGGAGCTGCTGCACTGCAGCACTGAGCCCCATCCGCGCCCGTGGGTGTGCCCGGGGGGAGCGGGGACCCTCTCTGCCACCTTGTCCCCTCCTCGGAACCGAGGCGACAGCCTGGGAACCTGTGGCTGCTAGCGGCCCCCCAGGCCAATGATCCCTCGGCTCCAGAGGAGGGTGTTGGGCTGCTCCACACCCTCCTGGGCATCCCCCTGGGCACTCCTTGAGTATCTCCCCCTAATCATCCCCCGAACATCCCCTGAGCATCCCCTTGAACATCCCCCGAGCACTCCCTGAGCACCCCCGAGCATCCCCCTCAGCATTCCCTGAGCACTCCCCGAGCATCCCCATCCTCTTCCCCACTTGGGGAGCAGGGGAAGGAGGACAAGGCCTGTCAGTGGGCCAGGCACGGACCCCGCTGCACATCAACAACCTCTCCTCTCCGCTCCACACCCCGTGAATCCCCGTGCAGCTCCACAAATCCCCGTGCGGCTCCATGCGCCACGGCAGAGGGTCGGACAGGGAGAGGAGCAGGCAGACGCCAGCGGGAAGGCTGCAGGGAGATGTGCACTGGAGGTAGGAAGGGCGGGCACAGCTGGAGCGGGGCATTTTCTGGCATTTTCTGCCCCACAGCACAGCCCACGGGAGCGGGAGGGGGTGGGGTTGGGGTGGGGAATGCCGACAGCTTCCTAAATTCCAGCTGGGAGCCAGCGGGTGCAGTCCCAACCGGGGGATGCCGCTTGCCCCGTGGGATAACCTTTGGCAGCTCTCCAAACGCTCCAGCACATCCTTCATCCTCAAACCTGCCCCGGCGGCGGATTGTGCCAGCGCTGAGCCCTCCAGGGAGGTGCTGGCATTAAGAGGGAACGCCAGGCACCCCCAGTTTGGAGCAGGCAGGACTGGGAGGCTGCTCCATCCCGCTCCCCTCCCTCGGCCGTGCCCTCCCCAGGCGGGCTCCGTGCGCCGGGGGTTTGTTTATGTGTGGCCCTGGTTGGAGCGGGCGATCTGCCGTGGCTAAATATAGCAGCGATGCTGTCATCCGAGTTCAGCCTGGCTGGGGAATTTATTTTCTGCAAAGGCTGGGAGGCGAACGGGCTGAAAACAGGCGTGGAAATGCCGGAGCGGTGTGATTCCCTGTCTGCGGTGTCCGGGCTCACGCAAGGGGAGCGGGCACGCTGTCCCGAGTGTCGGCCTTGTGATGGCAACGGGGAAGAGGAGGAATGTGTGCAGGGGCTGAAATTGTCCCCGCTGGTTCCCCGGGGGCATTTAAAAAGAGGCGCGGTGCCTGTGTGGCTTCACGTCTCCATGCAGGGAAAAGATCCCTTCCTCCTCAAACTCTCCCTTGCTGGGTCACCGAGCTGGTGTCCCAAGGGATCAGCTCCCAGCCCTCTCAGATCTAAAAGGAGCACAGAGACAAGCATCTGAAAGTCCAACCCCTGGCTGTAGATAACTGGGAGAGGGCAGCAGCTTGTCCTACAAGAGGTGGGATTGGGAGAGCCCCACCTTCCCTGAGGGCTGCAGCATCAGCCCTGGGCATCCCCTGCTGCTTCCATCGTGAGAAGGGCACTTTTGATCACCCATCCCGAGGAAAAACGGGAAAAGAGGCAGAAAGACAGGTGCTCTGACTTGCAAAAAAACAGGCAGATGGGGAGGGTGTTTTCCACATGGACTGTGAAAACCAGGTTGCATCAGCAGTCGGAGCCACTAGCTTCATGATAACTCCATGTGGATGGAGCAGGAATGTGGATAAACTGGCTGCAGAAAAGTTTCTGAAGGGAGTTATATCCCGACAGGGAAGGTTAACAGTTAAGAGGGTGTTGCTGGAGCTGTTGAAGGGCTTAAGATCTGTTTTCTTCCGAAGAGCAACTGAGCCATGCCCGGGGCTGTCAGAGAAATCCAGCAAACAAAGGGTGAAACAAGGAGATTTCTTGTTTCCCTTCACAGAGGATCTTTCCCATTAGTCATTCCTGTCACAGGAGCTGGCAAACACGGTTTTTATTTGAGGGATCTGAAAGTGAAATGGAGGCACGAGGCCAGGAGCCCAGACATCCCTGCCTTTGGGATTGGGGAACAGGCAGGGACGCCCCAACCCCTCTGGCTCCCCCACACCTCTGCTCCATGGGTAAAGCCATGCTGGGCCCCTGGATTCATCCTCTGCTTGAGGGAGCCCTTCTCAAAGAACTTGGTCTACAGTGTGGCATCCCTGGTCCCTTCCATCCCAAACCACTCCAGGATTCCACAGTTCCTGCAGGACGTGGTGGAACCCTAGGTAGGCTGTGATGCTCCACCCTGGAGGTAGTGGTGGACCAAGCACCTTGAGATCCTTCAATAATCCAGGTGGTTCCCCAAAGCACTCAAAGCTCAGCTCTTCCATCACCCCTGGGCACCTCCATGGGGGAAAGGACCCCACCGTGGGCAGGAAGAAGGTCCATGGAACTCCCTAAACAGCAAGGAAAAACGAAGATAACTGTTAAGGCAACTATCAGGAAAGTGGGATGGCTCGTGCCTTATGATCCAGGTTTGGCTGGAGCCAAGAGCTGCCCTGGCAGAGGGAGCTGAAAGTCCCTTGAGCCATGCAGGAGCTGCAGGAGTTCCTGCAAGCTGGGAATCAGGTTCACAGGGATTTTGGCTGAGTTTCCATCTCACAAAACTGGGGGGTTTTACCAAGAAGATGCATCCTGTTGGCTACCTGGTTCCTGGGTCAGAAGGATGAGTTTTGCCTGAGCCCATTCTGAGCCTCTTTTTCCTTCAGGTCCAAATCCCAATCACAGGTCAGCAAGATGCTCCAGAGCCAGCAGGATGCTCCAGGTTTAGACAGGTGTAATCCCAGAATCCCAGACTCTTTCAGGTTGGAAAACACCTCTGGGATCACTGAGTACCAACCTTTGACCAAACACCACCACCCCAGCTAAACCAGAGCACTGAGTGCCACATCCAGTCATTCCTTGGGGAATTCCAGGGACTGTGACTCCACCACCTCCCTGGCAAGCCCTTTCCAATGCTTAGCAACCATTTCCATAAAAAAATTCTTCCTGGTGTCCAACCTGAACCTCCCCTGGCCCAGCCTGAGGCCATTCCCTCTCCTCCTGTCCCTGTTCCCTGGGAGCACAGCCCGACCCCCCCTGGCTGTCCCCTCCTGTCAGGGAGTTGTGCAGAGCCACAAGGTCCCCCCTGAGCCTCCTTTGCTCCAGACTGAGCTCCTTTCCCAACTCCCTCAGCTGCTCCTGGGGCTCCAGACCCTTCCCCAGCTCCGTTCCCTTCCCTGGACTATCTCCAGACCCTCAGCATCTTCTTGTGAAGGGCTCAGAAGTGTCCCCAGGACTGGAGCACAGGGGATGTGCGCTGCCCTGGCCCTGCTGCCACCCCATTCCTGACAGAATCCAGGTGCCATTGGTCTCTTGCCCACCTGAGTACACCTGGGCCCATGTCCAGTCACTGTTGACCATCGCCTCCAGCTCCTTTTCCACCAATGCCCGTTCCCTTTGCAGGGAGCCCGGGAAAAAGGCAATCAGATCATTAACACATGCTGCTCTTCACACAACCAACCTCACAAATATTTATCAGCTGGAGAAACACACGGGCTCGGAAGTTGCCAAGTAACATAACAAGAGGCGCTTTTAAATAAATAGCTGTGCGTCTGCGGGTGATGAATTAACCAAATCCCTTGGTATGTGGCCCAAAGATATGTTTTCCTCTGGAAGCCCAGCACCAGTAATAAAAACAGTGATCCAAACCAGGAATGATAAACCTGGGATAAGCAGTGACTGGCTGGCGGTCCAGCACTGGAGGGAATTGGTTCCCTGCTGGGAAGGTCTGTGGAGTGATGCCCAACAGATCCATGCCTGCCAGGGACAAGTCAGGAGCAGGATGGGATTGAGGGGGGGTTATTTTGCAGGGGAGGTGACAACGAGCCCACGTGCCTCTCCTAAACACCCACAGGACTGATCTTCTCTGTAGGCTCAGGATTTCAAGGTACCTTGTTGTTGTGGAGTCTGTATCTCTCTCTGGTTCTCCATGTTCCCTTCTTTCCAGCCCTGTCCATTCCTTCCTCTCTGAACCAGCTGGATACATCCAGAAATCCAGCAGGAATATTGCTTGCCTCAGCCTGCCCAGGTGTGTTCTGCACTGCCCAAATAGCCAGGGCTTCCCTGTTTTTAAATCCCATTAAATCCTCGCTGTGAGGTCAGTTTGGAGGTTTTGGGGGGTTTAGGGGGGGGATCAGTGCTGCCAGAGGAGACCCAGGTGGGTTTGCAGATGGATGGAGATCTCTCACCAAGTTCCTTGTTCCATGGGGAAACTCTGGCTTGTGGGGTTGGGATTTCATGGAATCGTGGAATGGTCCGGATTGGGATGGACCTTAAAACCATCTCATTCCACCCTGCTCCCATGGGCAGGGACACCTTCCAATAGCCCAGGTGGCTCTAAGTCCTGGCCTTGGACACTTCCAGGGATCCAGGGGCAGCCACAGCTTCTCTGGGCACCCTGTGCCAGGCCTTCACCACCCTCACAGGGAGGAATTTTTTCCTAATATCCCATCTAAGTCCCTCTCCAGCTCTGCTGGAAACCCTTTAGGTGCTGGAAGGTGCTGGAAGGTCTCCCCAGAGTTTTCTCTTCTCCAAGCTGAACACCCCCAGTTCTCCCAGTCTGCCATCTCATTTGCTGGAGATGTTCCCACACAAATCCACCATCTCCCCACCATCTCCAGAGGGATTGGCCTGAGGGTTTTGCAAGCAGGTTCTCATTTTGCACCCATTTGGGGTCATTTTGGGCCTATTTGGGGTTTCTTGCCTGAACCAAAACATGAGGAGACTCAACCTGGACATGGAGCTGGTTGGCAAAGTCAGCTTGGAGAGAGGTTTTTGGGGGACAGACCCTGCCCAATCCCGATGGGCCAAGGTGAGGGGGCGAGAGGACACAGACTGGTCATGATGGTGGTGGCTGTAAGGTGCCCCATCCCTGGAAAGGCTGGAATGTGGGAGCTCCTCCCTGCATTCCCAACCGTGGCAGTGCCCCCAGGCACCGCTGGAGATGATGCACAGGGGGAGATCAGAGCTTTTATTAGCCCAGCTGCTGGAGCTGGGAAAAACAGCCCAGCTTTCGGGCACAGGAGCTCATCTCCTTGGCCCCGCTTTCTAATTATATCAGCTGATCTAGCACAGGCTCCTTCACTCCCCGTGGGCTGCTGCCTTCATTACATCCCCAGCTCTGCCCTTGGCGAGCTCTTGGAGGAGCAGCCAAGCCATCCCAGCGGGGATGTTGGGATGGCAGGAGCGGCTGCCTCACCTTCAGACATTCCCCTGCAGTGCAGTCCCTGCCTCCAGCACTGCCAGGAATGGCAAGGGGACAGGGGACAGGGGACAGGGGACAGGGGACAGATGACAGGGCCATGTTGGTGTTCGTTTTGGCCAGGCTGTGCACGCCACCTTTCAAAGTGTGGGATGGGAAGATGGAAAAGGCTGTGCCTGTTACGGGGATCGGCTGGGACAGCTCCTCAAGGTGGCTCAGAGACACCAGAGCAGGAAGGAGAGGATGAAAACGTCCCCCCAAATCATCAGGGATGCTGGGATGAGACAGGCAGAGCTGCATCCACACAGGCCCCCCATGGCTCTCCTGCCTCGTCCCTGGTGGTCCCTGCCCAGTGGAGGGGGAGCTCTGGACAGACCAGGATCTGTTCTTGGCTCAAATCTCTCCCCTCCTTCAATAAACACATTTCTCAAAAGGTCTCTGCTAGGAAAATCCACATCTCCACCCGGTGCAGCCAGCAAGGACATAAACACCCGTCTCCAGGAGCAGGCTGAGCACAGCCCATAAAGCTTGTGCCAGGCTCAGGGAGACCCTGATGTTCTCCCAGCTCCTCCAGTAATGTAAATAATAAATCACTGCTGCCGAGCTGGTGCCCAGCCAGCCACTGCACAGCAAGAGTTTGCTCCGCTCCTTCCTCTGATCTGCTGTGCTCTTCCTCCCTCCCGGTGCTTTTCCAAGCCCCAGGGCATGACCTCTTTGGGGATTAGGGTGTCCCCAACACGCAGGAGTGGTTTTAGTGCTGTTGAGTCCCAGGTGGAAAGTTTTTAATCTGTTTTGTTTCCTGCAACTGGCAGTCGGTGCCGTCCTTGGCACGTTCCTTAACCTCAGTTTCCCTCTGCCAGGCTGCACTGCAGCCTCCCAAAGGATTGCACAGAATGGGAGCTGATCTGGGGGCTAGGAAGAGGTATTTCAAAACCTGATCTTGTGGCTGAAGTGCTGAATGTGCCACCTGCACGTGTTTGGGTTTGGTAATCCCCCTGTCTGTTTTTCCAGCAGAGCCCAGACAAACTCATCTCCCACAGCTCCAGGAGGGCTTTGGGACCAGCCAAACCCACTCCCGGCCTGTTGACATTCCTCAGTGCCAGCCAAGAGCTTTGCCTTCCCCTCCACGCTCTCAGGGGCCCAAATTAGCTTTTAATAATAATATTTCTTAAAAAAAAAAATCCCCGGGCAAACAATCCAGCCTTGGCGCCCGCCGGGACAGCAAACACTCCCCGAGGGGCACCAGGTGTGGTGCATTCCTGATAGCTGGAAAAGAAAGGAGGGATTATTTCCCTGCCCATGCAATGTGCGGGGTGAGCAGGAGCAGCCAGCCCGGCTCCAGGCAGGGCTGGGCTGTGCCCAGCACCGTGGGAGGTGGGTACGTGGCTTTGGGAAGAGTTCCCTCAGCCAAGCCCCGAGCTCCAGAGCTGATTAACGGTGGCATTTCTTTGTTCCACAACGTTTCCTCCTGGCGGAGGTGAGGGGTTTCAGGCGATAAAAGGGATCTGTTTGTTTTAAAAACAAGCCCTGCGAGTCACCCGAGCGATCCCTGGGCAGCCACCCCGTGCAATGAATGCCCTCGTTCCTGGCACAGCCATCCCAGCATTTGTATGGATGCATCCACCACTCAGAAGTTTTTCCTCAAAGCTGGAAAACTTGATTTTCCCATCTTTAACGAAGTTTCCCATCGATCTGTTGGCGTCTTTCCCTCTCATCCTTAGGAGAGAAGTTGAGGACAGGCAGGACGTGGTGTCACAGCCCCAGCCCCGGCTTTGACTGGGACAGAAACCAGGGAAAACACTTTCCTCCAGCTCTCCATCCTTGGCTTTGGAGTGCAAAGCAATCTTGCACCCCTCCAGGGTTTTAAAAGAGATTTGGGCTGCCGGATAATGTTTCTCTGGGCCAGCTGCTGGGATAAAACCAGGGCATCTGTCAGCTCCCGAGCCGGGCAGCCAAACTGCTGCCCGAATTCCAGAGCAGCATCCCTGCGCTCCGAGGGACAGCGCAGGGGAGGAGGTGACACCCGCACAGCCCTGGGGACATCCCAGCGGGATCCCCGTGTCCCTTTCACGCCCCACTGCGGGGAGAAGAATCCTTTCATTTCCTTCGGTCGCTTATCCTCTGAGGATCTTGATCCCGGGGGCGAGAGACAAAAACACCCTTTAAATCCATCGCAGCGGGCTTAGGGGAGGATTAGCAGATGTCTCTGCAGGTTTTACACCAGGCTCCGGCCCCCGGGGTCCCACCCTCGCCGCCCCATCCAGCTCCAGGCTTGAAGGAGAAATGATGGAGCCAGCCTGGCTCTAATTCCCGTCGCTGCATCCCAGGCAAGCGCAGGCTGGCGATTGGCTCCCAAAAGTGGCGATCGGTTTTCACTGGAGAGCTGGTTCTGATGGGTGTCCTGTGGTCGGGAGCAGAGAGCTCTTCCCAGGGTATTTCACTCTGGAATTTTGCGGGAGGCAGAACCTCCCCTGCTCCCTCAGCTTTGGGGGATCCCTACGGAGGAGTCCGGATAATTCCCCAGTGAAGATCTGACTTCTCCCTCTCATCCTAACCTGGCCGGTGAGAATCATTCCTCTCCATCATCCCTTTTGTGTTTACAAGCAATTACCTGGATCACTTTCCATTCTCAACACTTTTCCTCCTTAATTTGTCCCAGCGATGGGGTTTTCCCTGTTACCCCCACATCCCTTTTACCTCTCCTCAATTCTCACCCCGAGGCCTTTTTCACCGCCAGGACTCGCCGGATGGCTTTCCTCCGGCACACACACAAGCTTGCATAATCGCTGTTGACACCGTAACTTCATTTGAATCGATCTTGTTTGCTAATTAGCTGATTGCGGTAATTGGCATGAATTACCTTGGGGGATTCTGCCTCCCTGGGGGTGGCCAGTGGCCGGCATGTCCCACTTAAGAGATGGGAATGGCAGCAGTGAGGTGGTTCCTGTTCCAGGGACACCTTTTGCAGGTATCCCGGTGATTCGTGGAGCTGCAGAGGAGCATCCAGAGGGGAACCACAGCCAGGTGCAGGGATTTTTAACTCCTGGAGTACCTCAGAGCCACCAAAATGTCCAGAGTAGCTGTGACAGAGCCTAAAATGGGTTAAAATCCCTGTTTATGGGGTGAAGGGATGAGGAGATGTGACTCCACTCTACCTCGAAACGCAACTGGAGATGACTCAAACACTGTGTTAAAGATAAACCAAGTGAAGCAGCTTTTCTCAGAGGTCATAATTCCCTGCTGAAAATTCCCTGCCAAAAATTCATGGAGGATGAAACAGCATTAGATTGAGCAAGGAGGAAGCTAGCAGTACCAGGGACAGTGTCCTCTGATGGCAGCAAACTTTTTGGGGGGATCCAAAGGCAACTTTGGGTGGGAGGCATTCCTGAAAAGCTCTGAGGCTCAGGGGAAATGGGATGGGATCAGTGAGATTCTCATCCTCCCAGTCCCTTTTCCACTAAGCAGCAGCTGCACAGGGAGGAGAGAGGCTGGGAGAACCATCCCTGTCCCACTCTCTTGGGATCCAGTCAAGATCCAACACTCCCCGAGGTGAACTTCAAAAGAAGTTTTTGACAGCAAGGGCAGGAAGTGAGTGCCAGGACAAAGGGAATGGCTTTAAACTGCCAGAGGGCAGATTTACCTTAAATATTGAGAAGAAATCCTTCCCTGTGAGGGTGCTGAGCCCTGGCACAGGGTGCCCAGAGAAGCTGTGGCTGCCTCTGGATCTCTGGAAGTGTCCAAAGCCAGGCTGGACAGGGCTTGGAGCCACCTGGGACAGTGGAAGGTGTCCCTGCCCATGGCAGGGTGTTGGGAATGGGATGAAGGTCCCTTTCCACCCAAACCATTCCGTGGTTCTGTGCTAACTCCTTTTTTAACCAGAATAACCACCACGCCCCAAACCAAAGCTCCTCACAGGGGCACATTTCCATCTGTGGTGCTGCTGGGGTCACCTGATCCAAACCTGCCCCTGGTGAGGCTGAAGAAGTCTGTGTAATGCTGTTTTTTTATGAGCTGTCTATTTATATTGACAGCTTCCCACGCTCCATCCCTCTAATCCTGCATCCCTTTCTACCAGGCTAAGCTGCATCACACCAACTCTTCTTCCCCCACCCTTTTTTTTTTTTTTTTTTTTTTAATTTAGCCCCATAATTATCATTTTTCCACTCTTCTGGGATATGAGAGAAATCCCAGGACTTCTTAGAGAGGATGAGCTGCAGCCCATACCTCTCCTCTTCCTGCTTCCACGGGTCCCTTGGGAGCAAATTAATCTGAACCCGCTGTTTAAAAATGTTTATCCTCAGGCCATGCCATTTAGTGTCTTCCTGGGTTACTAATGGACTAGAAAGCACTTCGTTGTCCCTGAGCAATATGAGAACATCAGACTGCTTTTTCCGAAGCCAGGACAGAAATTACTGAGCTTTTTTTTTTTTTCCCCTCCGTTTTTATCAGCAATTTTCTGATCTCCAGCTTGAGGACAGGCAATGCTGCTGCGGTTATTTTGCTGCTCTTAATTTTGTAAAATCAAATTAAAAGTCGCTGCCTCCCTGTCGTCACGAACATCCAGGAGAGACCTGATATGACCAATTGCAAACTGACTTGTGGAGTAAATTCCATGACTTTATTGAGCCAGAATGCCAGTAAGTTTTGCCTTGGTTGCCAGTGTTGGTACTTAAGTATTTTGGGCAGAAAAGAGAGAGCCCAAATGAAGACTGAGCTCTCCAAGACCCTTTGGAGGGTCAGGAGGCCACATCAGGTTGGATGTTAGGAAGAAGTTTTTTATGGAAAGAGTGATAAAGTGCTGGAATTGTCTCCCCACTGGGGAGGTAGTGGAGTCACCATCCCTGGATGTGTTTAAATAAAGACTGGATGTGGCACTTGGTGCCAGGGTCTAGTTGAGGTGTCAGAGCAGGGGTTGGACTCCATGATCCTGGAGGTTTCTTCCGAACTGATTCTGTGATCGTTAACCAGAGCTTTTATTCTTTATTTAAAGACATTGTAAATGTGCAAGAAGCAGCTGGGTCCATCTGTGGGCTCCACAGGGATTTTGTGGTGACTTTTATCAGCTGTAGCAGAGGGGGTGAAGATGCCTGAGGAGCCTGGGTCAGACCTGGATGGGATGGAGCTGCCCAGGGGATGGAAATCCCGTTTTTCCTCTGCGGAGGAGCTGTGCTGGTGGAGCTGTCACCCAGCAGCTCTGCGAGGGACAAGTGACATGAGTGGGGGTGGCTGGAAGGGCTGAGCCACGGGAGGAGCTGGCCGAGGGCTCAGCGGACAGAAACCGCAGCAGAAGCCGCTGCTTTTCCTCCCCGAAGGTTTGCAAGGTTGGACACAATGAAATTCCCTCCTCCCTCCCCTGCCCGAGGCTGCCACATCCCAGGAGGAATTCAATGCTGCCTCTGAGTCCATTCAAAACACGCCAGGGTCAAACCTTTATGAGGCAACAAAGAAAATAAACCCAAAGACAAAAAGCCATTCTGGAGGAGGGGAGGGGAAGGAAGTGGCTCCCAAAATATCGATGAGAACTTTTCCTTTAACCCCAGCTGTGGGATGGGGGTCTCTACTCCGGTGGGACCAAACAGGGGAGATGTGAGCACATCCTTCTGCACCTTCCTCTTGGTGGGAGAGGGCCCCAAAGTGACCAAAGTGCAGAGTTTTGGGAATGTTTGCTTAGGAGCATGAGGATCTAGGTGCTGGAGAGGGGACAGCTCTTGGTGGGAAGTCTCCTGCAGGGAAAAGGGGAACCAAAGGACTATGGACCCCCTACTCTGCCCCATTTCCTGTGGTCACCACTTCCCTGGTGGCTGTGAGGATTTCTGGGGTCACCTTGTGTCACCTTTTAGAGGTTGTGATGCTCCTGGTTGTGACCCCAGAGGCAGCTGGACAGACTCCTGGTCCCCACACCTCCAGAACTATTTGGGTTTTTCCCCTTTATTTCTGTTCTTTAGTTGGGAGCACTAAGTGAGGCTTTTTGAGAAAGATATTTTGACTTGTTCCCATGTGGGGTTAAAGCTCTGGCACTTGGGAAAGGATGGGAAGCTGCAGGAGAGAGTGGGAGTCAAACCAAAGACAACTGAAATCCTGGTCCCACTTCTTGCTGGGCACCTCATTCCAGAGGGGGAGGCCCCTGCAGGTACAGAAACCCCCACTGGGATAGGGCTGAGCCCCAGAAAGGAGCCCAGGAAATCCCAAAAGAAGCAGAAGAGGGGGAGGACGCTCAGCTCACCATCCTCCCCAGCCCATCCGTGCTGCCATGCTGGCATATCCCAGTGCCATCTCCCACCCCACCACCCCTGCAGGAGGGCAGGGCTGTCCTCCAAAGGTGACCAAGGGTCACTCTGGACACAAGCATGCTCTGTTTGGAACAGAGCAGGGAAGGACAATTTCTCCCCCCCAGCCCCTGCTGTGACTCAGGAATTTGTGGTCTGTGATGGGTGAGTCAATGTGAACGGGAAAAGCCTGGCTATTTTTAGGACCACTGACATTTGGGGGGGGGTTAACCCCTCTCCCTCCTCCCACAGAGTCATCTCAGCAGCGCCTTGCTTAGAGAAGGAAAAAAAAAAAGATCCTTTCCAAGGAAAACAGGTGCCAGTCTCACGGAGTGGTGCTTCCTGGGATGAGGAGATGAGGGAAACAGGAAAATGGTGACCAGGAAGAGGGTGCCAAGAGCCACAGAGACAGAGCAAGAAGCCATGCACAGAGAGAATCCCAGAATTGTTTAGGTTGGAAAATCCCTCCAGGATAATCGAGTCCAACCATTCCCCCAGCACTGCCAAGGCAACCACTGACCCCTGTACCCAAGTGCCACATCCACAGGGCTTTTAAATCCTTCAAGGGATGGGGACTCCAACACTGCCCTGGGCAGCTGTGCCAATGCTTGACCACTCTTCTGGGGTGAAAATTTTCCCCAATATCCAATCTAACCCTCCCCTGGCCCAGCCTGAGGCCGTTCCCTCTCCTCCTGTCCCTGTTCCCTGGGAGCACAGCCTGACCCTCCCGGCTGTCCCCTCCTGTCAGGGAGTTGTGCAGAGCCACAAGGGCCCCCCTGAGCCTCCTTTGCTCCAGGCTGAGCCCCTTTCCCAGCTCTCTCAGCTGCTCCTGGGGCTCCAGACCCTTCCCCAGCTCCATTCCCTTCCCTGGACATGCTCCAGCCCCTCCAGCCATTTCCCCCAAACTCTGCCTTTTACTTCTTTGAGTACTCAGAGGTCTCTCTGCACCAGGGTGACCCCCCTTACTATAAACGCACATGGATCAAGTTTTAAAGCTCCTCACCAAGTCATGGAGAGCTTTTCCAGAGTTTTCTTTCCTCCTGGGTCTAAGGGCCATGTGGCATCATCACATAGCATGATGGTCATGTCCCCTGAAGCTCCTGGGACCCCTCGACCTGCAAAAGTGACATCATGGGGCTTCTCCAGCTTCCAGCTGGGTCCTGGGACAGTATTTCCTCTCCTTGTGTCCAGGGAAACCCTATTTAGGGTGGCCTGGGATGCACCACGCTGTTGGTCCTGTTCTTATCAGGGAATTCAGGCCTCTAGCATCTCCTCATGGGATAAGCAGCCTTTTCCCAGGGATGCTCTTTCTTCCCACGGCTTGCCCAAAAAATCAGCCTCCATCTCCCCTTCCCCACCATCCCACCTTCCTGCTGGAGATGAATTTCTTGTCCTACTGTGCAGATTCAGCTACTTTCATGACAGCTAATCCATCCTCAGTGCAGAAAATTCCCTGGTTTCGTTTAGTTTAGCAAAATATGAAGGTATTTGTGGTTTCTATGGTTTGCATTTGGGGGGGCTTGGTTTTTGGGGGGTTTAGGGTTTTGGGGGCTTTTTGTTCATTTGGAGGGGTTTTGGGGATTTTTTTATTTGTTTGTTTGGGTTTTGGGGGATTTGTTTGTTTGGGTTTGGTGTTGTTTTTTGTGGAATCATAAACACAAGGACCTCTGGATTACAACAATTTAAATTTTCACAGCTCTTTCTGCACATTTCTGTTGCATTCCTGGGACACAATGGGGTCACTTAATGTTTTAGGGATGAAAATCAATATGAATTTTTGGACTCGATGATCTTAGAGGTCTTTCCCAACCTTAACAATTCTCTCAGCAATGGGCAGGGACAGGTGGAAAAGGGCCAGTGTGACAGACTGCTTTATATTCCCTCAATACACTCCCAAATCTGCCTTCTGTGCAATTTACAGCAGATCCTGATGGATTTCTGGTCCATGAACTTGCCAAGTTTCCCCTTAAACACTGAACATCAACTTCATCCCACAGCAGGGAGCCCTCCAGGCCACCAACCACTGCCTGAGGAAGGGCTTTCTTCCTTTTCTCCCTGATTTTTGCCTTCACCTGCTTCCCAATGGGGTTTTTTTGGGGGTTTTTTTGCTAAAAAACTGAAAAAAAGGAGACAGCTCCACATCTGTGTGTCATTTGGCTGCGTCTCTGGTCCTGTCTGAGGCACTGCCCCAAAGCCACCGACGCTTCTGCAGAGCCTCCTGGGAATGTCTGAGCAATTTGTCAGCCCGGATCCATTTAAAAAAATCCCCCAAAACTACCGAGGAAAAATGCTGGGAATACTCCTGGTGTCTGCACAGGCAGATCCCACGGCAGCCCCTGTCAGCAGCACAGGTGAGATGAACGGCGTGGGATTGCTCCCAGCTCAGACAAATTAATCAGGATGCTGTGCCGGGGTGAGTTCTGTCCCAAATATATGAAGTGCAAGCTTGTAACATGTGCCAAGCTCCTCTGGAGCTTGTTTCACAAGTGCTTCCCATTTTACATGCACGCCTGAGGAATTCTGCTTCCCCGAGCTCAAGGTAGGGATGAGAGGAAAGCAGAGGAGTGGAGAGAGCAGGTGGTGCTGCAGCCTTCTCCTCTGGCAAATCCTTGCACAAAACACCAGGAGCCTTTGCCTGGATTTAGGCCACAGATTCTGGCTCAGGATGGATGGAAAGCCCCAACTAGGAATTGCTGCATTCCTCTGGAAAACATAAACCCACAGAATGGTGGAGGTTGGGAAGAGCCTCTAAAGGTCATCAAATCTGACCATTAACCCAGCACCCCCATGTTTACCCTGAAACCACCCAAACCAGGCACGAGCTTGTTTTATCTGCTGCAAATCATTGACAAAGCTGCTTTCCCTTTCTCCCTGCTCCCACACCACCCTTCTCCACCTCTCTCCTTCCCACATCACAGGGCTGTGCTGCTGGGGTACCAATCCCCACCTTCTCCCTGGGACACTCCTGCTGAAGGGGGAAAATTTCCAAAGGAAAGGGTGGGGGTGTTTTTTTTAAGGGTTCTCCAGGAGCACTGGGATGGAAGCAGTGAAAAGCAGACATGAGCAGGGTTAGGGCAGAAGGGCAAGGCCAGCAGTTTTATGTCCTCAAAGGTGCAGCCAAACAACACAACCCCACATTCTGAGGAGCCTCATCAGTCCACGAGATGGTCTGCAAAGCTCAGGTGAGCAACGAAAGCCACAAAGGCTGTACCTAAAGGGGCTAAAAGAAAGCTGAAGAGGGATTTTGGATGTGGAGGCATGGCTTCAAACTGACAGAAGGCAGGGTTAGGTGGGATACTGGGGAGAAATCCTTCCCTGGGAGAGTGGGGGAGACTCTGGAACAGGGTGCCCAGAGAAGCTGTGGCTGCCCCTGGATCCCTGGAAGTGTCCAAGGTCAAGCTGGACAGGGCTTGGAGCACCCAGGGATATGGAAGGTGTCCCAGTCCATGGCAGGGGTGGGACTGGATGAGGTTTAAGGTCCCTTCCAACCCAAACCATTCTGTGACTCAGCTGTGATGGTGATTTTCAGGATGATTGGGACAGTGGAGAAAGGTTTTATATCAACCACGGGGTGTTGTAGAAAAGCACAAGAGGACAGCAGGGCTGGAGATATCTCAGTAGGGATATGATGGATTTTTTTTCATGCTTGCTTTCTGACTCTGGGTTTTCCTCTCCTGGAAAAGCCATTTCTGATCACTGACACATCCAGCAGCTCCTGAGATTGGTCATGAACAGGAGTAAAATGGTCCTTCTGGGCAGGTCTGGGTTGGTTATTCAGTCCTCACAGGGCAGCTCAGCACAGGTTTCATTAGATCTGACTCTGCTGAGCTTTGGAGTCCTCCTCTCTCCCCATCCTCCAGTCCTCTGCATCTTCTGAGTGGAAATAACACAAAACTGAGAAACAGGGAGGAGTTGTCACCACGCCACTCCACGAGGCCAGGGTAGAGAGGATGTTTTTCCACTTGAGGATGGTGTATCCAAGCTGCACACACACACGCTCTCACACACACAACACAACCGTTTTCTCACCGAGCCCTTGGGATTTTGGCACTCCCTCCCACTCTCCTGGTCGTGCACAGCCCCATTTTCCAGCTGAAGTTGTTGCTGGAGGAACCTCTTTGGAGGAGATGTGGATAAATCTCCTCACTGTTTTGTTTGCAGCCGAGCTGCTGGCGCTTTCCAGAGCTCCCAGGCTGGTTATGAGCAAATGGAAAACAGAAGGAAACTAAATCCCTGCCTCATTCATCCCCCCATCCATCCCTGCCCTTGCCGTGTCCCTCATGCTGCCAGCTTGTCCCGTGGCCATCCCCAGCTCCACATGAAAAGCCCTCCATCAAACCAAGAGCTTTGCAGCCTCTGCTTCCATTTCAAAGCCTCTTTTCCCTTTTGCAGAGGATCTGGAGGGATGGGAGAAGTGTTCAAAGCCCGAAGTTGGTTCTGAAGTCCAAAGCTGGGCGAGCAAAAGGGGTTTGTTTTATAAGACAGAGCAGAGAGCCCAGGAACCTGTGAGGGCAACACCTCCCTGCAAATCAGGTCATTTATTTAGCGAGGAAAAAAAAGCTTTCCCAAAGTTCAGAGCGTCAGGGCAAGAAATCAAAGAGTATTTGAAGGAGGAGGGAAAGCCAAGCCCTGGCTTTGCCATTCCTGTCCTCCTGCTGGATCCCCATGGCCCAGCAAGCACTGAGGGACACTGGGAAAATATTTCACTCTTTACACACCACTTCAAACCCTCAGAGCCGCCCTTTCCAGGGGGACTGGGGTCAGCTGCCTCCACTAAACTCCACACTAAACTCCAAATATTTTCCTAGCTGTCAAGCGAAAAAAAACCCCGTGTGTCTGTGCCTGGCTCTATAGCCAACGTACACGGAATGATAAAGCCCCTGGCATACATCTTGCAAGAGCTAATTATAGAATTTGGAAGCCAACGTGATAATATTTTCTTTAGATGTGTGGTGCAGATGTAATTACTTCTCCGGAGATGCCAGCCGCAGATGACGCAGGATGCCCTTATGTAATCACCTTTATTATGCAGCTATGGAAATTTTCCCTCCCTGGCCCATCCCCTCAACTCCTTCTTTTCCTTCCTCGCCCTAAACCCTCTGTGGCTCATTCAGAAGGGTGAGGTGCACAGGGCAGCTGGGAGCACAAGGGCAGCTCCAAAGAAATCCCGTTCCTGGGTTTCCCCATCCATCATCCCTCCAGGAAGAAGCAGGAGTTGGTGGCTGTGCATTGGCAGGCTTGGGAAAAGGCCCCTCTGCACCTGGTGGACTGGAAGAGGGTCACCTTGGAGCCATCCCTGGCATCTCCTGTGCCTTGGACAGGAGCCAACTTCTCCATCCTCCTGCTGTGGAGGAGCATCCTTCTAAAAATGGGTTGGGGGATGCCAAGGATGCAAGGGGACTGCAGAGGAAAGCTGGTTTGTCCCTGCAGGGTGGAGGCTTGGTGGGTCACCAAGCTTAAGTTGCTCCAAAGGTTGCTCCAGAGTGCAGGAGGATCTCTCAGCTGATCCACGAAGTCATTCCTGACAGGGCAAAATCACAGCTTGATCACAGCCAAAAATGCTTCCAATACAAGAGGGATTTCTGCCTGGGGATCCTTTCTGAGGTTTTCCTTCTTGCCTGTGGATCCTTTCTGAGGTTCTCCTTTTTGCCTGTGGATCCTTTCTGAGGTTTTCCTTCTTGCCTGTGGATCCTTTCTGAGGTTTTCCTTCTTGCCTGTGGATCTTTGCCAAGGTTTTCCATTTTGTCACTTCGAAGTCACTCTGTCCCACTGCCCACAGGCCACTGAGGTCCAAGCCATCTCCAGGACAGAGCCTTCCCTCACCACCAGTGCTGCTTGGGGGGGACACAATCCCCTGGTATGACCAGTAAAACCCTGCCTTGGCCACAAATATCCAGGGAAAAGGGTTGGAAAGCAGTCTGGAGGCATCACCCTGTACAGGCAGCACATATTTTGGCTGTGCACTTCTGTGCTCCTACCCTCTTCCATCGCTCTTCCTGGCCAAACCTGGATCCTTCCTGGCTGTTTCTAAGGATTAATATGTGATGCAGAGGGGTGATTCCTAGTTCTGGGCCATCCTGATTCTACCAAAGTTGCAAATCTGAAGACTTTTCCTTCTTTTTTTCTCTGCATGGCGTCCGAGCCAGGGCATGGATTGAGGAGGATG
This sequence comes from Certhia americana, assembly GCA_018697195.1. Taxonomy (NCBI): domain Eukaryota; kingdom Metazoa; phylum Chordata; class Aves; order Passeriformes; family Certhiidae; genus Certhia; species Certhia americana. Next base: position 63,788,215 of record CM031860.1, on the reverse strand, counting down.
AGCCTGGAGATGAACAAGGCTGAATCCCTCAGTGGCTGGGAAGCAGAGTTCAGAGTTGGGAAATGGGGGAATTGGCCACCCAGCCTAAAGAAAAGGAAGCCAAGGAGATGGTGGCTGGAGCAGAACTGGAGGCAAAATCATTGGTTCACCCACAGTCACAGATCAGTGCCAGTGACTGCAAAAGAATTTGTCCTCAGGGCAGGGAATACCCGAATTCCTCTGAGGACAAAGAGCCATGGGGGAGGCAATACCTGGGGGATGTGTTTGCAGCACTCAGGTCATTTATTAACTGCAAATTCCAAATTCCCAGGAATCCAGGGCCATCATTCAGGTGGCATTTCAGCCCCTGCTCATTTCCAGACAGCCAAATCCCTCCCTGTGGTCCATGGGCTGTGTCAGCTGAGTCCTTGTGGCCTGGAAAGGCATTGTCAACCTTGTGTCCTACCCAGAGACGCCTGGGAGCCACCAAAGGGGTGCTCCAGGCTTCCTGCTCAGTGTTCCACTGCCCCTCCAGAAGATCTTTCTCATGACTTGAGGATTCTCATGGCTCTGCTTCTGCTGAAGCCACTCAGCCAGAAATTCTTCCCCAGAGCACAGGTTGGCCACGATGGAGATGGAGATGAGATGGAGATGGAGATGAGATGGAGATGGAGATGGAGATGGAGATGGAGATGGAGATGGATGGGACAACATAAGCACTCACAAATTAGTCCTGAGCCTGATGTTCTTCCCTGACAAAAACCTCCCACCCCAAGCCAAGGGGGCTGTGACAAATCCCTAATTCCTGATTTGGACAGAAAGGGCACTTCCAAACAGGATCCTTGAACACCTCTGGTGATTTCAGTGGAATTCTGGCCTTCCTGGCTGCAAGCTCATTTGCTTCAATTTATTTTTACCAGGCCTGTCCTGATGCTTTGGGACTGTGAATGGGAGGTTTGATTCCTTCATTCTGGATAATCACCCAGCGATGCTTAAGGAATAGTTTTAAACTAAAAGATGAGAGATTTAGATTAAATATTAGGATTTACCTCCCCTCTGAGGCCCTGGCACAGGTTGCCCAGAGAAGCTGTGGCTGTCCCTGGATCCCTGGAAGTGTCCAAGGCCAGGCTGGATGGGGCTTGGAGCAACCTGGGATAGTGGAAAGTGTCCCTGCCCATGGCAAAGGGTTGGAACCGGATGATCTTTAAGGTCCCTTCCCAATCCAAACCATTCCATGGTGATTCTATAATTCCACTACTCTCTCATCTAGACATTATTTGGGAAACCTGAGAATTCACATCGTCCCCCCCAGGCAGCTCAGACCTGACCCAAATCCCATGGCCAGGACACCCAGCACACGCTCTGGGCTTCCAGCACCCACAGGTGGAGATGCAGGAGCCTCTCCTGATTTATGGCAAGACCTGGCCCATGCACCAGGCTGTGGCATGCCAGCACTGCGAGGCTTTGTCAGCTCTGTGCTGGTACAGGAGGAGACAGCTTATTCCAGCAGGGATGTTTTTTTCCAGAATAGGAAACCATCCTTCTAGATGACATAAACCAGAGTTTTTTGGCTTGTTCTTGCTGGCTCAAGCTGAGCAGGCAGATGTCATGGATTGGAGATGGAAGGTGTCCCCTGCTGCAGCAGCTGGCATCAACCCAGCTTTTGGGGTCATCCCAGCCTCAGGACCCTCTGTCATCTTCTGTGGCAGCTTGGAGAAGGTCCTCTCCCATCCCCAGCTCTGTGTGGGTATGAAGAGGTCTCACACAGGCTCAAATTATTCCACTTAATGAGCAGGAAGGGCCTTTCCCAGCATTTTAACTTCCAGACCAGTGGGATATCCCTGTGCTGGTGAACCCCCAGGTGTTTATCACATTTGTTTTATCACATAACCAGTTTCTTCTTGCACAAACAAACTCTGGGTGTCATCCTTACATTTCTTCTGGGAGCTCAGCCACAGAGCCAGCTCAGGCTGTGCAGGCTGCTGGGGATTTTATCACCTTTCCCCGTGGAAAGGTTGGATTTCCTGGCATGGGGCAGTCATGCTCCCCTACCAACCCCATCCTGCACTTTGGCTGTGGTCCCTGTGATCCCTGCAGGGCACTCACAACAAATCAGGCAAGGCAGCATTTCTCCATAAACACAACTTGGATGCTCCCCACCTATTGACTGTCACAGAAAATAGAGTCTTCCCTCTGAAAACCAGCCTGGAAATCTCTGCCTTAATAACAGAGAGTGGGAAGAGCTTCAGACAGAGCCTGGCAAGGAGGTACTGAAGGAATTCTGGTTTCAGTGTCCAGCCTGAGGGATGTCAGGCACTTACAGGCACAGTGAGTTGACAGCTGAGGTCTGAGCTGGGCTTAGGTTGTTGTGGTGCTGGTTGGAAACCTCTGGAGGCCTTCAGCACAAATTCAGAACTGTCTCCATCACCAGACCAGGCTGGCCTTGCATTGCCCAGCCAAGGCACTCAGACACCCTGGGATGGAGATGCCACTTCATTGATGGCCTCAAAGTGTGTTCAACAGCCAGGATACCCTTATTTAGGGGTTTTTTTCTGCTTCTCAAAGCTTTAAAAATTATCTTCCCTCTAAATAAAAGAGCCTGGGTGAAGAGAGCAGGGAGGCTCTTGCGCACACTGGGATATCTTGTACTGAAAAGCAGCTCCCCAGAGCTTTCAGGGAAGAAATCCCAGTGCAGGGAGCTCCTGTCTCTGTTCCCATTCCCATCTCCTCCTCCACCTTGCCACATGCCCGAGCACATCAGTGCTTTCCATCCGTGTTCCCTGGGGAATGGTCCCAGACCACTGATACTCCTTCAGACCTCACAGCACCTGATGTTTTCCTCCTTCTCTGATCAGTGCAAAGAACACTGAACCAATCCTGCAGGTGCAGTCCAAGGACCTCAGAGAGCTTGGGGATCTTGAAATGGAATGGCTCCAAGAGAATGGAAATCACCCAGCCAGGGGGCTGCCACTCCTGCAAGGAAAGGGGGAAAGGAAACAGAAGGACATTGGAACAGAGAGTTTGGACACTGGAAGAGTAGATTTTTTCCTTTCTTCAAGAGGAAGAAAGCTTTGGGTGGATGTTCAAAGCCTCAGCCCCAAGACAGAGTGAGGTGATCATGGCTGGGTAGGGAAGGCTTTTTAGGTGGGTAAACCCAGCCCTGTAGTATCAGGCTTGAGGTCACCTCAGGTGGTTGGGTCTGAGTGACACAGTTTGACCATGGCCACCCAAAAAGGGCAGAGCAGAAAAGGATAAACCCCACAAAGGGCTGAGACCAAGTTCTGGTGATTGTGTCCTGTGGGAAACACGGTGGCCTGGGTGCCACCAGCTGTGGTGACAGGAGCCCTGACACAAAGGGGTGCTGGGTGAGAACAAGGGGATCTCTGTTGGCTCTCAGAGGTGATGGAGGGGCTCTGCTGGAGGTGAGCTGGGTGGGCAAAGATGTTCCTGGCTCAGCCACCCGAGCCCTGGGTTAGAAATGGGAGCTGGGGGTTCAAAAGTTTACGCCCCACCTGAGAGCGCCAGGAGCACGGGTTATTCTGGATTTTCCAGCCTTCTCCAAAATCTCTCCTATCATGATTTATTCATCTGTGGGAAGCGCTAAGACATAACTCAGCTCCCAAAGGGAGCATGAGCACGAACTCCACCAGCTGCAGTGTCAGGAAACTGCCTGTCTCCTGTGAGATCTGTGCCTGCTGCAGCTCCCTGCCAGGCAGCTTCCCCAAAATCCCACTGCTGGGAAGGGTCCACGTCCCAGCAGAGCTCCTGAGCCAACTCTGCTTATTGCCAGAGCAGAGCCAGGGAGGGAGGAAAGGGCTCTCTGTCTGTGTGGCTACTTCCAAGGTTTACACAGATTCCAAACCCAGCCTATTTGTCAGAATTCTCTGCTTCTGGAGCTCAAGGGCGAAATTAAGAGCTTGAATCTCCACAGGAATGCATTTTGGTATAATTTACAGCTTCCCCGTGCACCCCAGCAGTGCATTTTGCCCTGGTCTAAATGCACATTAACCCATATTTGATTATTCTGGCATTATTGCTGTTTTACTGCTCTCACTGTTATTTGCCCACCAACACCGGCGACTCCTTTGATCCCCAGACATCCTGCCAATAGAAAATTCACTTGAGAAAATGTGTCTAAATTAGTGGTAGCTTTGTGTGGATTTATTTCCCTCCCTCCACGACTGCAAATAATCCAGGGTAAGTGCTGAGGCTGGACGGCCCCCGATGGGAAGGCTGATTGCTCTCCTGCCGCAGCGCTGGCAGCTGGGAAAGTGGGAAAAGGAGCTCTGGGCCATCAGGGCTCTGCTCTGAATAATGGAAAGGAAGGAGGGCAGCATCCAGGTCCAGTTTTTGGCCAGCTGGGTGGAGTTTGGAGCAACCTGGGATAGCAGAAGAGATGTCCCTGCCCGCGGTAGGGGTTGGAATGAGATGAGGTTTGAGATCCCGTCCTTAAATTCTGGGTTTCTATGGCTGCTTCATCCCATTCATCCCATCCGTCCAATTCTCTGAGAGAGTTCTCTGAGAGTGCTTCACAGCCTTTCATTTCAGCCACACAGCTGGGAAGCAGCCCCAGGAGGATGGGAAAGTTGAGAAGGGTCTCCTGATAGAAAGATCCTAAAATTTGTTTGAGTGAAAATGAGCTGTTTTGAGCAATCCCCACTTGAAAAAAAAAAAAAAAAAGCCCAATTTGACAGAACCCAAAATTCCGTTTGAAAAAAGCCCAGCTGTTAAAGCCCCAAATCTCTACTAGTACCAAAACAAGCCCCCAGACCCTAAAACTCCCTTTTGAAAAACAAACAAACAAAAACCAAAACAGGCAGTCAGACCCCAAATCTCTGTTGGAGGAAAACCTAGCTGCCAGACCCCAAAATCCCCCTATAGCCAAAATAAGTTACCTGATCCTAAAATCTCCATTTGAGAAAAACCAAGCCATCAGATCCCAAAATTCCCTTTTTGAAAAATAACCCAAACCCCAGCTGCCTGATCCCAAAATCCCTGTTTGAGCAAATCGAATCTCAAGTTCCTTATTTGGGCAAAACCAAGTTTTAAGAGCCTGAAATTCCCTATTTGAGAAAAGAAGTGTCAAAACAAAAGAACCCAACAGTCAGATCCCAAAATTCCAGTTCAGCAAAACAAGCTGACGGACCCTCAAAACTTTCTCAATGCAAAATCAAGCTGTCAGACCCCGAAATTCCCATTTGAAGAAAAACACATGGTCTGACCCCAAATTGCCTGTTTGAGCAAAAACAAGCCCCTGAAACCCAAATCCTTATTTGAACAAACCCCAAAACCTTCTAAATCCACAAATCCCTATTTGAGCAAACCCCCAAAACCTTCCAAATCCACAAATCCCTATTTGAGCAGAAAGAAGCCGTCAGACCCCAAAATCCCCATCTGAAACTAGAAAAAGGCCAACTCCAAATCCTTATTTCAGGAAAACCCAGCGTCCGACTCCAAAGTTCCCATTTCAGCTACAACAAACCACCAGCCCCAAATTCCCTTTTGAGGAAGACGGAGCCATCCCTTCCCCAAACCCCTGCCGGAGGTGGGCACAAAGAGTTAAGCTCCTGCGGGCGCCGTGGCCAATCCCACCGAGCGAAGGGCAGCCCTTGGCCCCAGCCCAGCAGCAGGTTGCTCTCCGCAGGTATTATTTTGGACTTTTTCCCGGGATACCACGCCGGGAAACAATGAATTCCGCGGTCGGCGGAGGATGGGGAGCTGCAGGATGCACCCCTGGGCTGCCCAGGTAAATCGCGGTGGGTGCCGGCTTTTTGTGGGATCTTCCCTTTCCTCTCCTTCCTCCTCTGGCTGGGTGTCTTTGTTTGGGGCCGGGCGGGGGAGCGGAGGAATTTCGGTGGATTAGTGCAAGGCTGAGCTGGTGGGACCCTTCGCAGGTGATATTTTTTGGGGGGGACACCGAGCTGCGCTCGCCGCGGGGGTGGGAGCAGAGATGGGGTGCGCGCAGCTGGGTGGCTCAGGGTGGGGAAAGCTGCGGTTTCCCCTTCTACAAACCCCCCTGGGGATCCAGCTGAAACCCCCCCCAGCACCGAGACCTTGCAGCCCGGCGGATTTTAGGGCATCACTCCGCTTTGGCTGATTCCGGCAGTGGGGACGAGCCACCATGGGGGCTTGCTCCAAGCTTGGTGTCCGGGGAGGAGCGAGCACTTCCCGGGCTGGCTCCACGCCCAAGAAATTCCTTGGGGTGAGTTAATGATAAATCACCGCCGGGCTGGCGGCGGGGGTGGCGGGTGGCAGCCGGTGGCGGGTCCCCTCGTTGTCCTTCCTGCGGGGACAGAGGTTTGGACAAAGTTTGGGGATTACAGAGCCAGGCAGAGCTCGTGGGGACGGCTCCTCGGAACAGCTCTGGGGGTGATGGCTCATCCCAAAAGGCAGGATCAGCCTCCCCACAAAGAACCCCGCTCAGGGCAAGGGTTTAAATCGTGCAGGGGGGGTCTGGTGACAAAGAGGGGGTGTCCTCCTGGCATTTGGGGACATGGAGCAGGGGAGCACATTGGGATCCCTGAGATTTGGGATGTGGGGACGTGTGAGGATGCTCAGGCAGATGTGGGGAGCCAGGGAAGGGATGGAGCTCTGTGCTGGGACACTTTCTGTGGTGATCAGGAGCTTCCCCATATCCCCTGTGCTGGGGAGTCCCACGGGCTCATCTGTCAGCATCTCATCTCCAGCCACCTGGAGATGAAAATCCACCACAGGATTTTCAGTGGATTAAAGCAAGGCTGAGTCAGTGGGACCCTTTCCAGGTGTTTTTTAGGGATGGGATGTACCTGCTGGGCTCTGCTTGCACCAGGAGGTCAGAGCAGAGATGGGGTGCACAGAGATGGATTGTTCAGGGTGGGGAAATCTCACCCTGGATCCCACCGGCAGCCCCTTAACAAGGGGAAACTGAGGCACACAGGGCATGGATGACCCCAAGCAGTCCAGCCCATGGCATGGGGCATCCCAGACCCTCAGGGCTGCAGCCAGCACTGAGGCTGCTCCATCAAACTGCCTTTTCCCTGTGCTGTGGGAATCCAGGGAGCCACCAAAGCTGGTGCTGTTCTGGGCAGGGGTTGCCATCGGGACCTCACTGGGGACAATGACACAGCTGGCCCTAAGTATCTTCTGGGGGCAGTCAGATGAGACCATGGATGAGCCCTTCCTGATGGACACATGGGATTTGGGATGGCAGTTTGGGCTGAGCTTGAAACCATCCTGTCCTGCTGCCCCTTGGGATGATGGGGACAGATAAGGTAGGTCATGAGAAATCCTTCTTATCTGCCCTCAGGTGCATCCTGGAGGATGCCAGCCTGGATCCAAAGCTCTGAGAGCAGATGGGGAAAAGGGGGAAGAAATTCCCCCTGAGGATGAGGACTCTGGCCAGGGGAATGCTGGTGGATATCCAGTGTGGCTTGCAAAAAACTCCATGGCAGGACAATTCCTAGTGGAAAGGACCCCAGGAGCTCTCCAGGTCATCTTGCTGCTGGTGGGTTCTGCCTGGTCCATTCAGGGCTTGAAAACCTCCAAGGATGAGACGAAAAAGCCTCTCTGGGACTGTACAAATGTACCCTGTCACACCTCCACATCACCTGCCGAGGTTTCTCTGGGGCTTTGCCCACCTCACTGCAGCCTCCAGAATAATTTTGATTTCTCCCTTTACTAGAACAGCTCAAGACTGGCACAGCCTGCCAGGTGCTTGGCTTTTAATTCCACTCTGCCTGCTTTTTTGGATCCAGAAAATCCTGTCGATTAAAACTGGGCACACCCAGAGATGAGGAGCTGGGATAGAGGAGGTGGGCTTGGGGCAGGTGGAGCAGCTTGTTCAGGATGAGCAATAGCCATGCCCAGATTGATTTACTGTCAGTAAGGGTTTCCAAGAAGCTGTGGCAGGGTGTCCATTCCAGGAACACCCTCAGGAAGCTGAGAGGGAAGGAGGGACAAGCAGGAGGGCACAGAGCCAAGGCCATGTGCCCCACAGAGCAGATTGTGGCTGTGCTTTGCCATGACTCCCCATCCTGCCACGTCCTGGGGTTGGGGACAGGGCGGCAGCGGACTGTGTCCCTTAAACACAGCGACCAACTGAGGGAGGAAAACTGATAGCAGAGTGGGAGGACTGGCCAGGGAAGGTGGAGCAGGCTGCACTGTTCAGGCTTTGTCGGGGAGAACAATGGGGCCTTTATTGGGGAAGGGAGGTGGCGAAGCTGGCAGGGACAGTTTGGGACACAGAGAGTTCCTTGGCCAGCTGGGGGACAGGGCACCGGCATGTGGGATGGGACAGTTTGGTACCCAGTGTTCCCCTAGTCAGCTGTGGGGACAGGGAACTGGGACGTGGGGTGAGGCTGGCCAGCTGGGGGGATGGAGAAATGGGAAATGGGAAATGGAAATGGGAAATGGGAAATGGAAATGGGATGGGACAGGTTTGTAACTAATGCATCCCTTGGCCAGCTGGGGGAACAGGGAAATGTACTGGGACCCATCAGTCTGGTACCCATCATGTTCTTCAGTCAGAAAGTGAAACAAGGAACAGGGATATGGGATATGGGATATGGGATACGGGATATGGGATGGGACAAGTTGGTACCCAGAATGTCTCTTGACCTCAGCTGGAGGAAACTGGGACACAGCAGATGGGACAAGGGACGGGCCAGTTTGGTACCAAACATCCTCTGGTGGTGGGGCTCATCCCCAGGTGCCACTGTGAACCCCACAAATGCTGTCATGACTCTCCTTGATGTGGGTCGGCATTCATGGCCACCCTCCCAAATCCTTTGGCATCAGGAATTGCAATGAGAGGTTTAAGAAAGAACTGGTTCTGAGGATCCTGGGGACCCTCACAGCTGAGAGCAAAGAGCATCCCATGCTGGGGACATCCTGAATCAAGTGCTGCCACCCACTCCAGACCTGAGGAGCTTTGGGATGCAGGAATCTGTCATCCTGCCGGGCTGTCCCTTGGCAGCTCAACAAGAGCTCCCCCGAAGAGCTGCCTGGGTCTTTTCATCTCATCTCCTTTGTTTCAGGCTTATTATGTAAATAGCTGATGCGGCCCCCATAATGAGAAAGTAGTTTCCCAGAATACAAAAGGCTGTAATTATCTCATTAGCAGGCGGAAAGGAAAAGGAAATGTTTCTAAGCCGGCTCACTTTTATTTCCCACAGCAGCCTGAGGAAGCACAGCCCCCAAAACTGGGACCTGCCTGCCCCTAATCCTGCCACCCCCTCCTGATGCTGCCACGTTTTCAGGAGAGAAAAGCGAAGCATGGTCCTCCTGTCCCAGAAATGGGTTTGTTCTGGGAGGGCTGAGGCCTTTGAACTGGGCCCAGTTATCCAGAGGATGCTGCAGATCTCTGTGCAGATCCCTCAGCGCTCCCAGGTGCAGAGCTGGAAAGTGGAAGGGGGTCACAGAGGGACAGGACAGTCCCCACATTCCCAGATTGGATGTTCCTAGGCAGGACTACCATGCTGGGCAGTCCAAATCCAACCTCCCTGCTCCAGCAGGGTGTCCTAGGGCATGTTACTCAGGATTGTGTCCAAAAGTAAATCCAACCATAAATCCTTTGCACAGAAGGATGGAAAATGTGCAGATACACAGCAGCCCCACAGCCCAAGAGGGTAGCTGCAAGGATTTGCCACTACTTGACCCTCCAACCTGCCTTCCTGAGTTTGCCTTTTAGCTCTGAATGGGGAGAAGCAGATTTGCAGTGCAGGGATAAATGGGAGAAGAGAGGCCTGTGTCCTCGGGAAGGAGCAGGAGTTGTTCTTCTGACTTCATGTGGCTTTTGGCTGTGGAAAAAGCTTGTGGTTGAAAAGCTCGAGATCTGCATGTTTTTGCAGACAGGTTCAAGTGTGTTTGTGCTGTGTTCCAGTGGTGGAGGAAAACCTGGCAGCCACCAAGCCAGGATAGGGGGAAAGGAGTAGGAGGAAGTGCAGAAAAGAGCCACAAGGGTTACTTGAGGGCTGGAAAAAATGCCTCTGAGAGACAAGAAAAGCTCATTCTGTTCCCTTCTTCAGAGTGAGCAACTTGAGAAGGGTGTAGAACAGGAGGCACTGGAACCAGGTGGGAGGGGAGCTGTGGTGTCCCTGCCTCTTGAATCAATCCCAGTGGAGGAACTCTCAGACAGGTTTGGGTCCAGCATGGCCATAAGGAGGTGGCAAGGGTTGGCCTGGGACACACAGGAGGCAGAGCAGTAGCTGAGTGGCCTTTTTGGAGAACATGATGTACAAGAAAAGGTGAGGAAGAGGGATGTGACTGCAACCTGCATGTGAAACTAAGAGGACAAGAGGGAACAGCCTCTAAACAGGAGAGGTTTAGACTCGATATTAGGGAAAATTTCTTCACAGAAAGGGTGTCCATCCCTGGCACAGCTGCCCAGGGCAGTGGTGGAGTCCCATCTCTGAAGGGATTTAAAAGCTGTGTGGATGTGGCACTTGGGCACATGATTTAGTAGTGGCCTTGGAACAGTTGGACCCCATGGTGTTAGAGAGTTTTCCCAACCTGAATAATTCTGTGACTCTATGATTCTACAAGTGCAACTGCAAGTTGTAGGTTTCAGTGGTGGTTTTTCCCCAGGGCTTGTTAATGCCTCACAGGACACAGATGATTTTGCTCCCTACGAGGTCTGTGTCCTCACTGCTATCATCCCGTTCCTGTCCTCTTCCCACTCCACGTATCTTCCTGGATGAAGCTGAAATTATCACAGCCACTCTTTCCCCACCATTTCTAACCTGTTCCACCACCCCAGGACACGCTGACTTTTTCTCCTCCAGCCAAACCAACCCCTTGGCAGCGCTGCCAACAAACTGGGAGAGCCAAGCCCAGCTGTACCCACAGGGCAGGTGTAGGCCCTGCCCCTATAAAAACAACAGAACACAGCACGGGTTTTATGGTGTCAGTAATTGCTGGCTCGTTAAAGCTCACACAAACAAACCTGACTGATGAAGGTCAGGGGCACACCTGTTACCACAGTTGGCAAGGGGGGCAGTTTTTGACCTTCAGATGCTTTTGCTGCCCGTGCTGCCAGAGCCACATGCCTGGGATGGCGCCTGTGCCAAGGCCCTGCCTTGCTCTGGGGATCTTTGCTGGAGCTTTCCATGCCCAAGAGTGATGATTGATTCCCTTCTCCCGTGGTGGCACTGTGCCGAGGTATGTCTGTCTGCCTTTGTTAGGAGAGTGTTAACAATTAACCTCCCCAGGCAGAAACAGAGCCAGGCCTCCATAATTTAGTCTTAGTTAACCATTCAGCTGCTTATCTCAGAGCAATTTTTCTTCTCTCTAACTGGAAGGCGTTCACGGAGTGGTTTGGCTAGAGCAAGTGCGAAAATGCAGTTGTTATTTTACAAATTATTGTATTTATAATAACACTTAGGAGCGTCCTAACCTTGGTAAGATGTGGACATGTGGAGTTTGCCTGTCACAGCTGGGGAAAAGGACATTTCACCCCAGATTTTCTGCATCAGGCATCAAAATATTGCTGTCTCTGAGGCAAGGCTGCTGCAGGAGAGGCCAAGGGGCCACAGCAGTTGGGTGGGATGGGGAGGTGGTGCAGTGTGGAGTGTGTGGATTTCCAGTGTCCCTGGTCACAGAAGGTCACCCAGCCATGCTCGAAGGTGAGTCCTCTTCCTTCTAAAGGATGGACTCGGGAAGGAAGTGCTGGTAAAGGCAAACCACTTGGCTTCCCTCAGCCTCCCTGTGCTCATAGACAGGCTCAGCACCCTTGGGAATCACCCACTTCCAGTTCATGTTCCCACAGGAAGGGGGCAGTTATCATGGAATCATAGAACAGTTTGGTTTGGAAGGGACCTTAAAAATCACCTCATTCCACCCCCTGCCATGGGCAGGGACACCTCCCACCATCCCAGGTTGCTCCAAGACCCATCCAGCCTGGCCTTGGACACTTCCAAGGATCCAGGGGCAGCCACAGCTGCTCTGGACACCCTGTGCCAGGGCCTCCCCACCCTCAGTCAAGAATTTCTTCCCAATATCCCATTTAACCCTGCCCTGTCAGTATGAAGCCATTCCCTCTTGTCCTTTTGCCCCAGAGGTGATGTGATTTAAGGAGAAGAAATATCCTGGGGAAGTTTTTAGTCACATATTCCCCCAAACCTGGAAGGAGGAAAAAAGACTCTCCTGCTCTGTGCTGGAGCATGGCAATGTTATTCCTGTGCTCAAATTTTGATTTCACAGTTTGGCTGAGGAACAACCAGTGTAAAACCTGACTGGGAACTGGAGCTGGCCAGAAGATACAAAAAGATACAAACCCAAAGGTTGTTGTTCTCGGAAAAAAAATGGCCCTTTCTGGCAAACAAAGCTGTACTGTCAGGGATCTGTTGGCACTTCTGGAATCTCCTTAATAACATATTTGTAACACTTGTCTGTATGCTCTGTTTATCAGATCACGGGTTTGCAGTAAACATAAGCTAAGAACAAGGTTGGGGTTTTTTTCAGAATGTTTTCTTGGATGATTTCCAGTTAAAAGAAAACACTTGTTGTTGTGTTGGCCTTTTTTTTTTTTTTTTTCCTTTTGGAAGGATCAAACTTTCCAGTGACCTCATCCTGCCCTCAGAGAGTCAATGTAAATGTGCAAATGTCACCGTGAAATTTACCCAGTGAGGGAAAAGTAACCTGGATTGCTTCCTTGCTGGCTGGGGAGCGCTGCAAGGAGACAATGCCATTTCCTTGTCTGGAGCTGAGATCTTCCAGCACATCCCTCCTGTGGTGCCTGGTGTCCCATAAAAAGAAGACACAGCCTAGAAAGATTCCCAAAGCCATTGAAAAGCAGGTTATTCCTAAATTAGGAGGACAAAATGTCTTCTCTTGACTCATAAAGTCCAAAGGCACCGCTGGTTGCAGCTTCAGGTGGGTGTTCTCCATCCTTCCTCATCACTCCACAGCCCAGCCAAGTCTCCAGGTGCTCAGCAAACACCTGGATTAACCCCTGGGCACAGTGCACTCAGGAACTGTCAGTGGTGACGTTCTTTGGGACGTGTCTTTAGGGCATGACGGGGTCAGGAGCCTTTGAGAGCTGCTCAGAGCATGTGACCAAATGTCACATGCCAGGTACGTGACCAGACCCTGCCACTTCTTGCTGCTGGCAGAGGTTTTCGTCACCTGTGACCAATAAACACTCGTGTTTTGGCTGTAGTGGATCCGTCCACATGTGATCCTCCTTTACTGCCTGGTCTTTAGACTTTCACCAGGGAATGCCATGAGATCATCTGCTGGGGACAGAGGTGCAGGGTGTCCTCATCAGGGAGCACAAAGTGTTCACTTCATGCTCGTTGATCATAAAATCCCAGAGTGGGTTGGGTTGGGTTGGGCTGGGCTGGGTTGCCTTGGAAGGGACCTTAAATCCCATCTCAACAGCTCTATCCTCTCCCTCTGGCACAGCAGTTGCCACATCTGCCACTCGGGCTGTACTTTGGGCAGGGCAGGATGCTGGGAAAGGGGGAGGACAAGAAATGCAGTTTAATAAAAGCAAAGTTGAGCAGCACAGACCCTGCTTTAACCTTTTTAATTCTTTTTCCATTCCATTATTAGTGCAAATAGCAAGGCCCTGCGAGACACCACATGAGAGCTGAGCTCCAGACCTCAGCTTGCTCTCCAGGGAAATAAACCCAGTTCTGCTTTACTCAGGGAGGGCTGAATGAACATCCCTACCCCAAGGAGAGGGAAATCCCCACTGAAATGGGGATTTTCTCCATCTCCCCTTCCTGCTGGTCCTGCCTGACCTCTACCATTCCTGAACCTTTCTCCAAAGGGCATCACTATTTTTATCCCATCCACAGGGAAACCTGCACCTTGTTGTCCTTAGGTCCTGCTTTAATCCCCACGCTGCCAGGATGGTTTATCCTGGAAAACCTGGATCTGAGGGTGCCTGAGACAAAAGAAAAGCATCAATTTTGGCCCACAGGGACTGACTCAAAGAACTCAGTAGAGCCAGGTGGACAGTGGCCAGCTGAGTGGCCACAGCTGGTTCACTCACTCAAAATTTGCAATTCACCTTCTCCCTTCCTTCACGTAGTGAGATCCTTAGCTGGTACAGGTTCAAATTGTCCATTATTCAACGAGGCAACAAAAAAAAACAAGTTATTGTGTGTCTTTTATCGCCTTAAATAGGATTTTTACACCTTTGTGTAAAAGCTGATGAAGAGTATCTAGACACATGACAGTTGGTCCCAAGGATAATTGGTCCTAGGACAATCTTAGTGAAAGACAACTTCTGAAACCATTATTTGCATGTTCTCCATGTCCCATGGCCTAGTTTTGGCCAACTTAAGGCACAGCCCAAGTAAGAATCAAATGGAGAAGGGGAATAAAAATGTAAAGGAAAATTTAGGATGACACTTGCACAAAAGCATCTTTTTAAAAGCTCAAGTTCAGGCAGGCAGCAATCCCAAGAAAGTGTTGGAAATTGTGTTGCCTTAACCCTGTGGTGTCATCCCTAAGGGATGTGCTGAGGGAGCACTTGTATGAGCCAGGACCAGGGATGCAGACCTTCCATTCCATGGGAACACAAACGTGCTCAAACCTGGGAAAAGTGACAGAAATTATTAGAGCTTGGGCACAGCAAACAGTTGCGCCTCACCGATGCCATAGAGCTACTAAAATCCATGCAACTCACTCCCCTGGGAACCACAACCCTTGGATTGAGGAGATTAGGAGCCCTCTTTGATAACATTGGGTGGGATTTGGAGAGTGCTGCTCCTCTAAGGGATCTGGGAGGGGGGGGGTCCATCAGAAGAGGAGAACCCCATCACTGGGACACGATTTCAACCCGCAAAGGGCACGGCAGACAAAAAAGCATCTCTTTGACAACCCTTTCCCCTCCTTGTCCCAGTGCCACTGAGCTGTGCCTCCACCTCACCCCGACGCTGCCATGGCCACGCTAGAGACGCTGCCCGTCCTCAGTGACCCGGCCTACCCCAGCCCGGAGAACTTCCACGGCTTCGTCCCCCGCTATTCCCAGACCATCCCCAAGAGCGCCATGGGGAGCGTGGGCAGCGGCGTGGCCAACGATCAGGAGTTTGCCATGAAGAGCGTGGGCACCCGGACGCAGAGCAGCGGCCGGCAGACGGAGGGGCCCCGCAACGGCTACTCCGCCCGGGAGATCTCCAACCGCTACTCCGGCGAGGAGAAGACCTACAAGTCGGAGAAAGTCTCCAACTCCCTCTACATCAACGGCGACCTGCGGAAGAGCGAGAAGGTGAAGATGGACATCTGCGGCAACGTGACCACCAACAACGAGAAGAACCTGCCGCCGCCTCCCCAGTACCGAGAGCCCGGTAACCCACCAAAGATTTTGCCGATCTCCGGCAAACTAGACCAGGTGAGAACCTCCTGGAGCAGCTGGGTGGCCTTGGTGCTTCTCTGGAAGCACAGGCCTCTTGGGCAACGGGGCAGTCTTGACGGTCTCGTTTTTGGTTTGTACATTTTTAGGTAGGGATGGATGTAATTCTTACGGCTTTCCTCTTTCTTGAGGAAGAAGACCACAAGTCTTCCAGATATAACTCATTTAAGCCTGTATTTAAGTCACTGGCTATTCCAGCTTCCCTGAGAGGTGCCTACCTTCTTGAAGGATGGGGAGTGAGCTGGAGCTGGCTCCTGTTTCAGTAGGTCCAGCATCTGAGTCCCACTCTTGTTTTATGTGTTTTGTGCCTTTTATAGGCAGTTTCCAACCACCCACTGCCACCTAAAGCTGTTGCTTGAAAGCAGCCATGAGAATCTGTTTGCAATCCCAGTGCCCCTTGTGAGGGAAAAGGCTTGGGAACTATCCCTGTCAATGTTATTTCCCAATCCAGCCCAGTCCACATGGCTCATATTGGCTTCAGGGAGCAAAATCTCCCAGGCCTGGAGGAAGAGAGTCTCAGAGCCAGCAGTGTTTTATGCAGCCAGCTGCTCTGCTCCAGTGACTTCCATAATTTGTGTCCAGTATTATTTCTGCAACATTTGGTGGCCCTTTCTCCTGGGCTGTTAATCCAACAGCTTCTGCAGTCCATCTCAGTCTCACACTTGGTCTCCAACCTCCAACCTGTTCAGTGGGGCTTATTCTGTTTCTACTAAAAGATATTTTCAAAATACCTTTGCTTCCTCCAGTTTAATTTTCACCTAAAGTCCAACCTGCAGTAAGGGAGACTCAATCCCATTTTGAGGAAAATTTTGTTTCCAGTGGTGCATTGATGGGGTGAAGAATGCTCAAGGTTTTAAAATCCTTTCTAAAACCCTTACAGCTGTGGCCTGTTGTTCCCCAGCATTGCTTATGCCACTGAAAACACAAATTTCAAACGAAGAGCAGCTCCAGCATGTTCCTTGCCTGGTGTCACTGCTGTCACAGCTCCCACCTGCTCCTGTCCGAGGACAAGCAGGGCACGAGGTCCCCACAGGCACCGGTCACTGCTGGAAGGAGGGAGATGTGATGTTCCTAAGGCAAAAGGGCTGCTAACCCAAGGGTTCAATTCAGCTTTCAGCAAAAGGGGAATGCAACCTCAAGGCTAGAAATATAATCAGCAAAAATTAGAGTTATTTTGGTCAGGTCTGGTAAGCAAGGGGCAGCCCTCCTGGTGAAAAGCACTAAGAGAACCTAAGGGGTATTCTAGGGAAAAATCATGCAAGTTTGGGATGAGTCAAGATGGTTTCCTTTCAGCTGGGGGAAGGGAAGGCAGTCTTGCCCTTCAAGTGACTGCAGGTCCCTCACATGCAACCCCAAATGGTCCAGGGTGTAACAAGGTGGGACAAGGAGCCAGCCCAAGCTGCATCAGCCCCACCCTGTGCCTATGTGTGTCTTTTGTGTGTTGTTACCGAGCCTCCTGCTGTGTTTGATGCCTGGTCCTTTTTCCTTTTTGCAGAGCAATGAGCCCTTAGTTAGACCCTCAGCCTTTAAACCAGTAGTTCCTAAAAACTTCCATTCCATGCAGAACCTCTGCCCGCCGCAGAGCAACGGGATGGCAGAGAACAGAAAGAGCTTGAACCATGCCAACAGCAATAGCCCGTCCGCACCCAAGGGTGGACTCGACAAGAGCAGCCTTAACAGGACTACAAACCAAGGGGGGGGGCTCTCAGATTCGGGCCGTAACTCGCTAACGAGCCTGCCCACCTACGGGACGGGCTACAGCCAGCACGTGGGCCCCATGAGCGCCTCCACCAGCCACATCAACCGCATCGGGACCACCTACGTGGAGAAGAACATCGTGGGATACAACGGGATATCTACCTCAGACAGCGGGCGGTCCTCGAGCAAGAGCACCTCGTCCTTCAACAGACTGAACCATCTCAACGAAACGATGCCTTTCCACTCGCCCTCGACCGACGACATCATCCAGGACCTGGAGGACCGGCTGTGGGAGAAGGAGCAGGAGGTGCTCCAGATGCGGAGGAACTTGGACAAGAGCGAGGCGGCCATCTTCCAGGTGTTTGAGGAGAAGCAGAAGATCTGGGAGAGGGAAATGGAGGACCTGAGGCAGAACTATGCCAACAAGTTGCAGCAGGTCTCCAAAAAGGCACAGCGGGCTCAGCAGGCTCTGCAGCTCCAGATCTTCAAGCTCCAGCAGGAGAAAAAAAAACTCCAGGATGACATGGGACAACTCCTCCAGCAACGAGAGGAGCTGGAGAAGAAATTTGTGGCTTTCAAGAAGGAACAGGCTGAGTTTCTCCCGAAGATTGAAGAGACCAAGTGGGAGGTAAGGGCATTGTTTTAACAGACCTTGAGTGAAGCTTCTACTTTGGGTCTGGTGACCCAAAGTACCTCCCACAAGCCCTAAGTGGAGCCCACAGATAACAGCTATGGGTTGGTGACCTCCAGGTAACAGGTGACACTTGTCACCTCACTTAGTCTGAGTCCCAGGCCTGTTGATTTCAATTAAGCTAAAATAAGCACAACTTTTTGTGCACACCCTCCTGTGCTGGTTAATAATTTTACTTCACAGTCTGGTCACTCCAAGTCGTGACATTCAAATCCAGTTTCAGGGAACACAGGTCTTTCCACACAGGTACTTGTGCCTGCCAAAAATGGGCTTAAGTCTGTTTTAATTAAATTCTTTTATCATTTGGCATTTGGGCAAACCTTGAAACTGCTTTCTCAAATATTTGAGGGTTTTTTAAGTTGAAGATATAAAAGCAACTGAGCTAAGAATGACATCGATAGCTACATCTACCTCATGCTTTCCATTGTAATACACTGTTTTCAGTTGTTAATAAGTTTATCTCTCTTACAAAGCTAAAAGACAAATTCCTCTTTCTAGTTCTCCTGTTGAGTCCTACATAACTTTTTCCTACTGTTCCTATTTTTAGAACATTTTATCAAGGTCTGTTTGTATAGCTAGTGCTCACATACCTTTTTTTTCAGCTTGATCATGTGAAGAATTTTAATCCTTCCATGCACAGGCTAGAAACTTTAAATTTATTAAGAGTGCAGAGGCAAAACACAACTCTAGAATCCAGAAGACCTTATTCTGCTAATCCTGATGGAAAGTCAATGAAGCTGGGATTAACTGGGCTCTGAAATGTGCCATTTGCAGATGCTCAGCAGAAGGTTTGGGATTGAGCCCTGCGGGTTTGTGGGAGGAAGAGTAAGATGAGTGCAGGAGCGAAGCATCACTGGTGGGGACTGCAGCACTGGGCTTGGCTGTTTGAGCAACTCCAGCTGGGAACAGCATGAGGTCCCTGAGAGCCAGGAAAAAACACGGACATGGGGATAACTTCTAGGTCTGTGGCATGGTTTGGGTCCTGGTGAAGGCTGGGTCCTTGAGCAGGGTCGTTTCACGGGCAATGCAGGGGACAAGCAGCTCCTTGCTGCCATCCACCAGCCTCACGGGTGCTCTCCCTCCCACAGGTGTGCCAGAAGGCAGGTGAGATCTCCCTGCTCAAGCAGCAGCTGAAGGACTCCCAAGCCGATGTCTCCCAGAAGCTCAACGAGATCGTGGGACTGCGGTCGCAGCTCAAGGAAGGTAAGAACTTCCTACGGGAGAAAGAGGAGCAGATCCTCACCCTGAAGGACTCCTACAGCTCCAAGAGCGTCAACCTGGAGATCTGCGAGGGCGAGCTGCAGAGGAAGATGAGCGAGGTCCAGGTGCTGAGGGAAAAACTGAACCACTGTGAGCTGGAGGTCTCTGGCCTGAAGCGGACACTTGCCAGCATGGGACCCGCGGGGTCTTTTGGTGGGGACCTCGGGGAGAAGCTGCGGGACCCGCTGGCCTGTGAGAGCGACGAGGCCAAGATGCAGCGGCAGAGCGAGGACAGCGTGAACACCCTGCGGAGGGAGGTGGAGCGGCTCCAGACGGAGCTGAAGCTGGAGCGGCAGCAGCGGGAGCAGCAGGTGATGGACTTCGAGGAGGAGCGGCGCACGTGGCAGGAGGAGAAGGAGAAAGTCATCAAGTACCAGAAGCAGCTGCAGCTGAACTACGTGGAGATGTACCAGAAGAACCAGCTCCTGGAGCACAAGGTCAACGAGATGAACACAAAGGCCACCAGCCCCCCGCACACCGAGGAGAAGAAGACATGGACTCCCTCCAGACTCGAGCGAATAGAGTCCACCGAGATCTGAGGAGGGACCGAGGCGACACCACGGAATTTCCTATTGCTGTGCATGTACCACCTACTCAAGCCAGTGATCTTCCGAAGGATAATGCGCCCCCGTCGGAGCGGTGCGAGCGTGCTCCCACCAGGCTCCGTCACCCTTACTCTCCACTTCTGTGCTCTGTAGGTAAAATAACTGTGGATGTGCGTTGGTTTTCTATCGATAATGCGACATCTCGTCTGGGGTTTTTCCTAGTACGGCTGGTGAGAGTCAATTGGCTCTTTTGTAATCTGCCCTGACTGTTACTTCGCTAGAGGCTGCCAACCCCCTCTCCTACAATTCACCCTTCTTCGGTTGGTTGTTTTGGAGGGTTGTATTCAGTTCCTTTGGTTTTCCGAGCATTTACGTGCAGCAAAACAGTTCAAAGTGGCAGGTTTGTTGTTTTTTGGGTTGTTTTTGGGTTTTTTTTCCAGGACGTTTTTAGCCACATTGGCTAATGGAGCAAAGCTCTCGGGATCATGAGCAAACTCAAAGTGTTCTGCATCAAGTATCCTGTCTAGACGGTGGTCTTAGTGAAGTCAGTGCAAGCTTGGCCACTGATTTCAGTGAAACCAGACATATCTCTACCAGATGACTCCCTCTTGCCCTGGTTGCAAGAGGTTAGGACATCCTTGAGGAGCGGGATGAACCTGTCCTGGTAACAGAAGCCAACAAGGAATGATGTCCCAGCAGGAGCCTCTCTGGAGGCTCAGCAGAGCTTAACATATGCTGCGTTTTCCAGCATATTTTAACCACTTCCTTGTGGTTTCTTCCTGCAGTTCCACTCCTCTCCCAGGTTGTGACCAACCCTGGGAGCAGAAATACCCTCCCACCTCTGCCTTGGTCCCCTTACTCTATACCTTGCTACAGCAAGAAAAAAAGCTTGGAAATCCAAGCTAGTTTCCCTTCCCAACAGCCCTCTTACTTCCCAAAGTCAATGGAATTGAGGTTTGGGGAAGCCTCCAAACCCAAGGGATGTTTATGCAAACTGAAGCTTTAGCAATCTGCCCCAAAAGCGGGCAATTGTGCCACCCTGTCCCCAAACGAGTGACACTTTGGTGCACTCTCTTGGTCCAGGGTTTGCTTAAAAACAGCACTTGAGCCTCACTCAGGAGTTACAGGGGGGGCACAGCAGCATCACGGCTGGATTGCGACAGTCAGCCTTCAGTACTGCCATTCCAAACTGCACCCACAGCCATCCCACGGGGCATCCCACACTCCAGGGATGGAGATAATAACTCGCAGGCCTAGCTCAAGAAAATACTCAGCTACTAACTCTGAGCATGAAAGAAGTCATAAGAGGGGGGAAAATGCTTAAGATCACGCAAGTGCTTATGCCCTGGCAGAATAATAAACCAAATCCTACGTGCACAGTCACCGAGGCAGCAAAACCTGGCATTCCGCTTGAAAACTTGGGCAAAGTGAGCTCAGTTCTTCCTGTTATGGACAATTTTTTTACCACGAGTCACAATAAAGAGAAGAAAAACTTTGCAAAGGGGAGTTTGCACTGGCCAAAGGATCGATGGGAGTGAGGATTTTGATTCTTTGCCCTGGGGAGCAGCTAGAAGAGAAAAGTTAGAATTAGCACTGGGGTGTCTTGAAACATCTGTGAGGTGACTCCAGGGCGAGTTTGGCCAGGTTACATTTCATGTAACCAAGGAAGAACCTTGAGGCATTGAGGGACTGAAGACCTTCCAAACGAAAGCCCTGAAGCTGCACATTTTCCATGTTCTGTCTCCCCAAAATTCTCCTGTTCTTGACCAGGTCTGACCTTCAGTTTGAGAACAAATACTGTTGTGATGAGCTCCAGGCTGAGCAGAGTGGAGACTGCAGTTAGTTCCCACCAGCCATCAGACAGAGCCACTGGCCAGGAGCTGGTGGTGGCTGCCAGAGATCCCTGGAGCCATTGAAAATGGAAAAGTGCAACAAGACCAGGGCATTTCAAGATCCCAGTTGACAGTTCCTGTCTTTTCCCACCACTTCTGCCCATGTCTTTGGAGCTGGAGGAAGACAACTCATGGAAAACACCAGGGCAGCTCAGGCTAAGCCTCTTTTCCCTGGACCAGCCATAAGTGGGGGATTAGGTCAGGTCTGATTTCTGATGGGTGTGGGAAGAGTCCCACTGCAAATCCTGAAGATGCTCCACCACTCCTGGACGTCAGCCCGTGCACCCCAGCAAGGAAGGAGTGCAGCTGCCTGCCAGTGCCACAGAGCTGCAGACTTTGCCATGCCCAGGGAGACATCCACATGCACCTGGCCAGGCAAATCCTAGAGCTTCCTCCATGTCATACTCCAGGCCTTCCAGACAGAGCCAAACATCCCACAGTGTCAGGGTTGGAGATCTGGTGCTTTGCACCATCTCAGCTTTCTCTTCACATCAGACAAGCTCACGTTGTCCTCCCTCCCAAAGCAGGTGTTTGGTGTCTGTTCTTGGTCTCTGATTGTTCATCTCAGAGGAAAGGCCCACTCCCTCCACCTTCTTCATCACATCACATCGATCCAGAGCTTCAATCCAGCTCTGAGAGACCTTGACTGTGGACATTCCCTGGATGACAGACCCGTTAAGACACTCTGCTGCTGCTGCTGCTGGTTTTCCCTCTCTCGGGATTCTCCCACCCAGGATCCCCCAAGTACCTGGCTGTCCTGCAGGAACCACCCCACCCCTGCAACTGTGACAGAAAATACAGATGGTTTTGGGAGCCAAACTGCCACAAAGGATTCCTGTGCTTCAGGATTCCTCCCCACAACTGGATGTGCTGCTCCCCATCAAGTCCTCTCCCCTGTGCCAGCCCTCTGCTCAGCAGAGACAGAGCAAAATGATGGTGGGACACCTGGATTCCTGCTGGTTGTGTCCAGGTGGGAGCTCACCTCGCTCCTTCCAGATCTTTACACTTTCACAAGTTGATGAAATCTCTCATCAAAAGCTTTATTGAGGCTCTGGGGTCTCAGTCCTGGATTAGGACAGCCAAGGGGTCCCAGGCTGGTGTTTGGGTGACATATCCTGGGAATGGCCAAGGAGGCTGGCAACATGTCTCTTGGAGGCTCAGGCAGGGCTGATGAATTGCTTCTGTCCCATGAAACTCCACCCAGAGTTTGGGCTTGACCATCCCCCAGCTGTCTCCTCCACCTTGGAGCTAGTGGAATTCTGCATGATGTCCTGGCTCTCGTGTCATTCTCCAAGTCCTGCCCCCAAAATCCTCTCTAACTGCCACAAGCTGTGGCCATGAGGGTCTCATCTCAATTGCCCACACACGGGGCCCACAAGCATTAGAGATGCTCTGGGATACCCAACACATGCAGCTGGACAACATGAGCCAAGATTTTTGGGAGACCCAGGCCAGTGGTGGCAGTGCTGGAGCAGCTCTGATGTCACAGGACCCCCATGTCCAGAGCCCAGCCATGCTCCAGGCATATCCACACAGCAAACAGAGGACACTGATCAGCTCCAGTGGCCTCCATCCATGAGGATGTGGGCTAAGCAGGCTGTCCTGGTGCCGGGGAAGGTCTTACTCTGCTGTGAGCAGGGCTGTTTTGCTCCATCACCATTCCAAGGCTGGCTGCTACCACTGTCCCAGCAAGCCCAGCTGGGCTGATTCCAGCACTCCCCTCTCACCCCCAGGGTGAACACCACAATCAGGGCACGTTGTTGTGCCTCACACAGCCCCACTTAGCTCCTGCCACTCTCTGCTGGCAGCTGGTGGCCCCAATCCTGCTGCCACTGGTGGTGGTCGCTCACCTCCAAGTTTCCACGCTCCAGAGAGGAATGGAATTGTTGCTCTTACGCTGTTGTACAGAGAGAAGTGTACTTGGATGTAAATAAGAGCCCAGCTCTGTATGTTGATGATTAAACGGAGACAAGAAGGCTCTGTGGCTTCTCTGTTGGTGAGCGGGGCCGAGTGCTGAGCGCTGCACACAGGGTGCTCAGCACCCCGACCTGAGCCTGGCTGCAGTGGGAATCTGGGCTTCAGCACCCCCCAGGAAAGCAATCCACTTGGGATTAACTCAGCCTGGTGTCACTCTGTCCTGCTTTGACGCTTGCTGTCACCCTGAGCCAGGTTTGCAATTGCCCCCTGGTTAAGGGTGAAATCCCCTCTGCCCATCTGGTGTCACACCCAGACTCCATGCAGACAGTGGTTCCCAGAGGTGTCCCCCTGAGCTCTGCCCATGGAAAGGACCATCCTGCTCCCCTCCTGCCCCATGCAGTGGCACTTTATAGCTCGCTCAAGGCAGCGAGCTCACGAGCAACATGACCAAAGATCTCCGGAGAGCATTGGGCTGCATGCTTGGAGCTGTGTCCTGGCTTTCCTGCAAAGAGATGAGGCTGGTGTGGGCTGGAAAAGGGGAATGAGAGCTGGCAGGGGGACATGATTTTTCCGTGTCCCACCTGGGAATGTTTGCAGGTCCATAAGGGCCTTTCCTGTGCGAGATTGGACAGGATAGAAAGGAGTTCCTGGGTGAGGTGATCGTCCCCACTTGGTGACACCACCATCCTCCACAGCCATACCAATTAGCTCCACACATTTCCCGTGGAGAATGTGGACCAGGGGCTGTCCCTAGGAGTTGGGATGGATGCTATTCCCTTTCTTCTTGAGGAGAAGAGAGGATGCACACCAAGCCATGCATCTTCTTGTCTTCAGGCAACTTCATGCCTCTTGTCTTCAGAGCAATAGGTCTCCTCTAGGTCAGCAGCAGACACCACTACAGGACCCAGTCAATTGTTCTGGCTCAGTGGGAATTGTCCAGGAAAAAGAGCATCCTAAGAGCTGGTGATCCTGCTGGCTGCCCCCTTGGTGTCCTCTCCACAGCTCAGCCCAGGGCATCCTCAGCACCCTCCTTACCAAGGAACCAAATTCCAAGGTGAAGGCCGCGTGTTCTTCACTTCTCCTGCTTGGGGTGCTCCACCCACCTTTGCTCCGTGAAGGCTCCTGGGCCTGGCAGGAGGCCAGTGGGAGATCTGTGCTCCTGCAGGTGGGTGTTAAGGTGGGTCTGGGCCTTGGACAGATGCCTCTCACTGTGCCTCTGCTCCCCAGCCATTCTCAACCTTCTTCTCCACTCCATCCCTGGGATGGATAGAGCCCAACTCACTGTTGATTTAACCCAAACCTTCAGTTTAAGCATTGAAACCCCTTTATAAGGTACTGTTCACCAAGAGCCCTTGCTAAAGATCTGTTTGTGTGTTTCCTGTGCCCTGCTGTTCCTCTGCTCCAGCTCTCCAGGCTCTCCTGCCTCCTTTAGATCATCCCCATCCCACTGGAGCAGTCAGTGCCTCTCCCAGTGCTCTCCCAGGTACACCTGGACAAGCTAGAGCTACAGTCCCCACTGAGAATGGGTTATCCCAACCCTGCTCTCAGGAGCTTTCCAGAACACTGATCCTCTCCTCTCAGACATTCCCATAGCAGCTCCATCAGCCCTGCTTTACCTCCAAGGACAACCTGGCTTCCAGTTGAAGGACATTCCCATGGCCTGCAATCCTGTGGGATCACTGCACAGGGATTCACACCATCACCACCCAGCTCTGGGACTCCCTGGTCCTCCCACCCTCTGGAAAAAGCAGGGATCTGAGGGGCCTGTGAGGTCCTTAGGGGCACGCAGGACCCCGCAGTGTATCAAGGGGTTGGGATCACATCCAGCTGTTTGCAGATGTTGGCTTCCTAAGAGGATGTTCCATGCTGGCAGTGCAACTGCCATCAGCACCAAGCTCCTGTATTTTCAGGGTAATCCTCCTCCCTGGTTCTCCCAGTGATGGGGATCGGGTCAGGTCTGGAGCCCGGGACCAGGCTGTGTCTCCACAGCTCTTTCACAAATCTGTTTTCTGTGGCAGGAAGTCTCTGCTT
Source organism: Certhia americana (assembly GCA_018697195.1). Classification (NCBI taxonomy): domain Eukaryota; kingdom Metazoa; phylum Chordata; class Aves; order Passeriformes; family Certhiidae; genus Certhia; species Certhia americana. Next base: position 63,762,862 of record CM031860.1, on the reverse strand, counting down.
TCTGTCCCAAAGCAATAGGTTTTTCCAGGGAGATCTAAAACTTCCCAACTCTGACACCTGCAGGCAAGCCAACATTCCCTTCATAGCTCCAGCCCTGGCCTCAGCTCCTTTGGAAAGGGATGCAAGGTCCAGTCTGGCTCTAAATAACCACAGTGGTCTTTTTTTATCCGGAGAGCCCAAAGCATCCCACATCCAGCAGCCTGGACACCCTGGAGGTGTGACCATCCCCTCCTGGTGCCCATCCCATGGCTGTCACCCTGTCCCTGCAGCGGGTCTTCTCCATGCAGGCGCCACCGGGTTGTCTGAGCTCATGGAGTGACATTTGGTGACAACCAGTGGGGACACCGTGGCTCTGCCATTCCTGAGAGCCAGGCTCGGAGGAAAAGGCTCCCTCCATCCCTTTCCCGTGACTGAAAGGAGCAGAACACGTGCGGGCAGAGCTCCAGCACCAGCGCAGGAGCGTGCCAGCACCACCCAATGCTGCACACCCGGCTGATGTGTCTATGCAGTCCCTTCCCAGGCAGCCGTGTCCCCGCAGAGCCCAGCCCGGGGCCGGGGCTCCTCCAAGGTGTCTTCGTTTGCACTCTCCGGGACCTGGTAATCGCTGTGAGCCCACAGGAGCCGCGCTGGCCTTGGCCTCGCTCCGGGCACCGCACTGGGGAGGGTTCTCCTCGCCGAGTCGTCCGTTCTCCAGCAGATCCATCGCTGTCCCCCCAATGCCCAGCTCCCCAAAGGGAGGAGGGCAGGGTGGGCGAGGCTGCTGTCTGACTTCACCAGCAATAACAGGAGCCGTGCCCCTCTGCAGGACCTCCTGCGTGAGACCCCCGTCCCATCCTGGACCTCCCCGAGTGTAAATTCAATCCCAGCCTTGTGCTTTCTTCCCTCTCGTTTCCTGACGCCTCGGTGTCTCTCTCTTTTTCTTTCTTTCTCTCTCTTTCTCTCTCCTCTGACTGTGAATTCAAACCAGAAGTGTTCTGAACTCGACTCCGTTACTGTTCTGTTTCTGCGTTGACTGTTGCTGGTTCTCCGAACTGCGTTTAAACGAGACTTTGCAGAAAAAAAAAAAAAAATTAAAAAAAAAACACTTAAAAAAATTTAAAAATTATATATATATATAAATATATATATATACACTAAAAAAAATAAAAATATTTAAAAAAAGAACTCCATAAAGTCGGGTGTCTCTCCTGTCCACTTGTCCACTTCCAAACACTGTTGTCTTGACTTTGCCTCTGGTTAAGTGTGTTTAAAGACAAGAGGTTGAAAATAAAAATAATTAAAAAAAATTTTAAAAAAAGGAAAAAAGAGGTAATACTCAGCATTCTGGGGTTTTTGTACAGCAAAGGTGTATCTGTTTCAGAGGTTCTTGTTAAAACTCCACCACACTTCCCAATTCCCTGCTGGTCTGTTGTCTGTTCCCATTGGGTTACCCAGATGTGATGAGCTACTGCCTTTGCCATTTTCTACGGTGAATATATAAATATATCTGTACAGAGGTATGTATATATATAAATAGACATGCAGATCTATATGTATACGTATCTCCAACTCTCCTCTCTCGACCTGACTGTGAAGGATTTTTATTGGGCAAAATAAAATGGAGAAAGGCCCCGTTTTAAAAACAGGACTGCGTGGCTTATTTGGTTGTGTGACAGCTGGGAGAAGGGGGGAGAACCGTGGGGGATTTTGGGGATGGATCCACAGCTGGGCTGGGGAAATGGGGGGAAAGGTTCAGCCTGGGTGTTCCAGCAGGCTCCAATCCAGCTGCAGTGGTGGGAAGGCAATTCCCCTTCCATCCCGTGCCAAGCCCTTGCTTGGAAAAGCCACATCCCCCACTGGAGCATCTCGAGGGGTTCCCTGATTTCCCCAGCACGAGCTCCTCTCCTAGCTAAAGGAGTGGAAAACGCTCAAAATGCATCAAATTTGTGTTGGATCCCAGATGTTCGGGGTGAGGATTTGGATGCAGCCCCCAGGCCGAGGTCCATCCCCCTTCCCTCACAGCCAGGGAGGAAACACCACATCCAAAACCTCCTGCAGGCTTTTACTGAAATGAAACCCACCCAACTCTGTCAGCGTCACTAAATGCAACAGATAAACGCTGGTTTTCTTTAACAACCCAGCAATTCCAGCAGTTTTCCCGATGGCAGCTTTACTACAGAGGTCTCCTGCCCTCTGGTGACAAAGCTGGTGCCTCCCAGGGCAAAGTGAGTCAGGAATTCCATGAGTTCCCTCAGGTTTAAAGCCTGAGGTGCCATCAGCCAGCATGGTTCTCCTCCAGACCTCTGTGGCCTCCTGAACATGGGATTTCCTCACTTGCCAGGGAATAAAATCCTGATCTGAAGGAAGAGGTGGACAGGAAATAAACCTGGTAGAAATATCAGGAAGGGACACAAATGCCAAGTAAGGCTGAAGGCAATATTTAAACAGTTTGCCAGTGCTGAAAGCCTGCAGTGAACATGAGAAAGACTTCTGGGAACAGTGGAACCATGATTATTGGAAATACTCAAAATCTGTGTGGACACAGGCCTGGCCAACGGGCTGAGGGTGGCTCTGCTGGAGCAGGGGCTCAGGCCAGACCTTCACAGGTCCAGAGCCACCTGAAACCCCCCGAGTCTCTTGGGACAGCTGCAGTGACAGGTGTGAGCCCACAGCTCAGACATGAGCCTCCCACACACCCCACTCACGACCCCAGCCCACACCAGCGAGGGGGCTGGTGCCTCCCTGGGGACACAAAAAGGACATCCCTAGGTGTGCAGGTGCCCAGCGGGTTTCTGCAGCCAGGAAAGGTGTCCTGTATCCACAGAGGCATGGAATGCTTTGGGTTGGAAGGAACCTCAGATATCATTGAGTCCAACCCCCTGCCACGGGCAGGTGATGCCTTCTGGAGGCTGACCTGGAACAGAGACCAGCCAGAGCAAAAGGATAAAGCAGGGATTTATTAAAAGGCCTCAATGGTATATTTGGGCAGTACAAGAGCCCGGCCGGGCTACACACAAGATGCCCCCAAAAATGGTCATAAAATGGATGCCAGATCACGAAGTCTCACACTTTTATAAGTTCTGGTCCATTAGCATATTGAGAATTAATTGTCCAGTTACAGCTTCAGGTTTTGAAGCTCCATCCTCCTCGTTTTTTCTTTTCACTTCCCCATTGTTTTTATGCTCTTGGGCTTGAAAATTGTATTGCTTGTCGTTGGTGGCAAGCTAGAAGAGGAATTGTTTTGCTTCCTTACTCTGTGAAGAGAGATTAGCAGCACTTAATACGAAACTCAGAACCACACACTACAACAGCCCAGAATCTGAAAAATCTAAAAGCTAAAATGAAGCCATCACAGGGACACCTTCCTTGGAGATGGCCCCAAGCCCTGTCCAGCCTGGCCTCGGACAGTGCCAGGGATGCAGGGGCAGCCCCTGTGATAAACAAAATTCCCTGTTTGTTCTTATTCAGTAAGAGTTAGTTGTTAATGTTGTGGTTATTTGTTACCAATCATTGTTAAATGTTGCTTTCCCAGTTGTTCCCTTTTTACCCTAGTCTGTGTTTGCCAGTTTCATGTTTGTATCCCCATGTTCCCAGAATCCTCCCGTCGGAAGCTACATTTGTTGCACCCCAACTGCTGCTCCCAGACGTCCTTGTGCACTGACTGTATGCAAATAAGGGGCATTTGGCCTAAATCGGACTCCCAAAACCACAAAACAACGTATCATAGAACAATAAAAACAGCAGCACTACTCTGAGAAAACCTCAAGGAAGCATACACCAAGAACTGAGTTCGGCTGTGTTGCCCTAAGTGCAATAGTTCCTAGGCAGAGAGACACCCTAGACCGACGAGCCATCATCGTCTTCTGGTGTTCTCGTGAGGATAGAAGCCCCAGCTCTGCCTGCATTCCTGTGGACAAAGCTGCTTTCCTCCTCCTGTGTGCCACCTCTGGGAGCAGCGGCGGTGTGTGCGCGACCCGTCGGGCCCCCACCTCGAGCTGATCACTAATAAAGGCATTAAAAAGGAGAAAAAGCTCCTGCCCTTTTTCTTCAGCCCCGGCTGCTCTGGCGGGTCCCAGAGCTCGAGTGTCGCGGAGCCCCCGCGACACTGCGGGGTTACCCCGGGACCGTCATGGCGGCGCCCATGTGTCCCCACGTGACTGCGCGCTGTCACGTGCTTCCGGTCACGCGACGGCGCGGGAAGGCGCGCGCCGCGCACCGCTGGCGCCCCCCGCCGGCGGGGGGGGGGGGGAGCCGGAAGTGGCGTCAGCGGCGCGCGCCCGGAAGCGGCGGGAGGAGGCGGCGGGGGCAGGAGGAGGCGGCGGCGGAGCGGTCCCGGTGAGTCCCGGCCTTGCCTGTGCCCCTTCCCCTTCCCAGCCCCGTCACGCTTCCCCTTCCCCTGTCCCAATCCTCCGCTCCCTGCCCGAGCCGCCCCCTCAGCCGGCGGGGCCGCCCTCGCCCTGCCCTGGGCTGCCTGACCCTATACATATATATATATATATATAACTGTATATACGTCTGTGTGTTCATGTTTATGTGTTATGTGTCTGTAGGTGCAGCCGGAGGGGGGAGCAGTGGTGCCCTGGAGCCCCGGTAGGAGGGAATGGCAGGGAAATGCCGAGAGGGATGGAGCCCCTGTGCTGTGGGGGAGCTGGGGGTGCTCAGCTGGAGAAGGGAAGGATTCAGGGACACCGCAGAACCCCTTTCAGGGCATGAAGGGGCTCCAGGAGAGCTGGAGAGGGGCTGGGGACAAGGGATGGAGGGACAGGACACAGGGAATGGCTTCCCACTGCCAGAGGGCAGGGATGGATGGGATATTGGGATGGAATTGTTCACTGTGAGGGTGCTGAGCCCTGGCACAGGGTGCCCAGAGAAGCTGTGGGTACCTCTGGATCCCTGGAAGTGTCCAAGGCCAGGTTGGACATTGGGGTTGGAGCACCCTGGGATCATGGGAAGTGTCCCTGCCCACGGCAGGGGGGTGGCACTGCATGATCGTTAAATCCCTTTCCAGCCAAACCATCCTGTCATCTCAAAAGAGAAGGAAAAAGCACAAACAACCCAAAAAGTGATAATTTTGCACCCTGACATCATTACCCACTGGGGAGATAAAACCCCTTTTCTGTTGCTCTCCTCTCCAGCCCGGGCACAGGAGTTCACTTTGGGCTGCTGCCCACGAGGAGCTGTTTTATTTCAGACCCTCTTCTCTCCTCACACACCCCAAGGAAATTCCCTCTGCCCTTTGGCTGGCAGTGAGAGCACAGGCTGAGGGGTTTCCAAAAGCCCCTCGGAATGTTCCAGAGCGAGCAAAAACCCTGACAGCATTTTGGGATTCACCACCATCCCCTTCCACAGGGGCTGAGCCCTTGGGGTGGGTGACATCCCTCTGGGAATGTTCTTCTCCAGGTTTTTAGTGATGCTGTGACACTTAAACAGAGGCCTTTCCATGCCTGAGCAGCTCCTCAAAGGACATTCCCAGCCTGCATGGCCCAGCTCCAAAACTCCCTGGCTCCTTGGGGGCCTCTGGAAGTGAAAATTTTGGAGAGACCTGCCCGGAGGTGGGAAGGAGTTTGGCTGTGTTGGGATGTGAAGTGAGAGGAGGAAGGAAGGAAGGCAGGCAGGCCAATTGCTCAAGGTGAGGAGAGGCAAATCCAGGGAAGGTGTGGGTGGATTTGGAAGAGAAATGGGGTGGAAACTGGAAAAATCACAACGATTTGGGCTGGGGGTGGGTGAAATCGTGGAAAAATCACTTGGAGCAGCCCGTTGCCCTTGAGGGCGCTTGGAACTGTCTTGTCCCATCCCATCCTCGCTCTGCTGTGCGTGGTTTTCTCTTTTTTTCCTGGATTTGGAGCAAAGGAGGAGAGCAGCAATCTCTCCAGTGCCTGGATTCCCAAATGTGTCACAGCTCCACAGTCAATCCGTGCGGGATATTCTTAGCAGCACGCGGCGCTCGCCTTCGGAGCCTTCACCAGGGCTTTGATTCCCTGGCTTTGAAGTGGGGCTGTTGTTGCTGGGAGGGGTTCTGGGAGCAGCAGTGCTGGATGTCCTGAGGAGGATCACCTTTCACAGCAGAGACAGGTTGCTTTATATAAATAATCTAGGTTTTGTTAGCAGAAAAATAGATAAAGACGCTCGAAAGTCGAGTCAGACAAGGAAATGTCTGGATAAACCTCCTCTTGTTCCAGGTGAATTTTGGAGCTTGGCCCAGCCCCTCTCGTGGTCCAAGCTCTGTGAGGTGCTGGAGGAGATGTGGAGGGGATTTCTCCTTCCCCCAGGCAGGTGGAATCTGAGCTTTGTCCCCATCTCCAGCACCTGTCACCTGCTGCCACTTCAGGCTGGACACCACAGCCAGCAGAGCCAGGAATGATCATTTTATCACACACTCCTTTGAGCTGAGCAGGAGAGCTTTGAAATCCAGCTCTTGGCTTGGATTTTCCTGTCCAGCTTCTCCTTTCCCTGCTCCCCAAACAGGCAGGAAGGGGCAGAATCTCTCCTGCCTGGCACGATTTCACTTCTCCTGCTGAGATGGGATATCCATGGCCTTGGAACAGCCTGGGGTCTGTGGCACAGAGCCTGCTCTGCTCCTGGGACTGCCTCAGGGTGTTTGGAGGTACAGATAAGGTGCCCAGTGGGCTGTGGAGCAGCTCACAATATTTACTGATCATGCTAAAACACAGTGGCCTCTCTTGTACCCTCCTCCTTGCATGGCTCTCCCCACAAATCCACATTTCAGTTTGCCTTTCCTTCCCCCTAACCCCTGCAGAGCCTTTTGATCTCCAGCCCAGTTGGTTTTTTCACCTCTCTGCTGGGTTGGTTTCTGCTCCAGCAGCTTCTCCTCCCTCTCTGGCTGGTGTTTGCTGCCCCAAGGCTCTGTCCAGGGAGCAGAGGATGCAAGATGTCCTCATCTGCTTCAGTGGAATGGGTTGCCCAGAGAAGCAGTGGATGTCCCATCCCTGGAAGTGTCCAAGGCCAGGTTGAACATGGCTTGGAGCAACCTGGGGTGATGGAAGGTGTCCCTGGATCATGGGAGATGTGGGGATCCTTATACACCAAAAAAAATCCAGTTTTTGCTCAGCCAGAGCTGCACGTGAGCCCCCCATCCCACTGTCCTGCTCACACACCCCAAACCCATTTCCTCTGCCCCCATTTTGCTGCAGCAAAGCTGAGTTGGCCTGCACTGAGCCCATGCTTTGCTCCATCCCTGATCAGGAAGCCGTGGATACAAGCAGAGCTCCGAGGGGTGTCCGTGAGGATTTATTTCCCCGAGGGGTGTCCATGAGGATTTATTTCCCCGAGGGGTGTCCGTGAGGATTTATTTCCCCGAGGGGTGTCCATGAGGATTTATTTCCCCGTGTGAGAACCACAAAGCATGTTGCAGTGGTTTGGCTTTCCTGATTTCCCAGCTCCCTGTGGTCCTGAGGGATTTTAAGGAAGTGGATAACACCTGTGTGATGGATATTTGGGTGGGATAAGGATTTGAGAGAAAAAATCTGACCCGGTGCTTTATTTTTTTAATCTGCATCTGAATGGTGGTAAACAGGGCTGGTTTGGCAGCCAGTGCAGGCTGGCAGCACCCAGCTGGACTCCTACGGATTTCTCATCCTCACCCTCTGAGCTGGAGCTGCTTCAGGCAGGAGTTAGGAAGGCACCAGCCATTTTTTAAGCCTCCTGTACCCTAAAACTCAGGGAAATGCTCTCAAATCTGAAGCTTAAAGCTCTGTTCCCTCTGGTTCTCAGCCAGGGATGTAGCATCACGTAATGATTTGTGTTATTTCTCCCCTGCTCCTCCCTCTTTCGCTCTGGCCACATTTTTTCATTCCTCCATCCTCCATCTGGGCCTGTTTTTACTCTCTGCACTGGTTCTGTGGAGACTCTGCTCCATGTCCTGTCTCCTGGTGCAAAGGGCAGGGTGGAACCCTGGATATTTGGACAACTCAGGTGGTGGTCAGTGATTCAGACTACGATGACCAAAGCAGCAGAATGCTCTGTCTGAACACATAAAGCCTCTTGAAGCTGCAGCTCTTCTGCAAAAACACGTTTTCATTATTCAGAATGAAAGAAAAGCAGCTCGGGTCTCTTAAAAATGAAAAAAACAATGTTTGGTTTTTTTTTTCTTAACTCTCCTAGTCTGTGCCAGGTTTCTTGTGTCTGCTGAGTAGCAGGTCATGCCTGGCTGCCTTCTGCTCCAACCCCAGGTCTCCTGGGTGCTCCTCCTGAGCTGCCTTAGCATGAGGTGACATTTTCCATGGTGGCTTTGCAGGGTCCCAGCTGCCCTGGCCAGGGGAGGCACCGGCGCCGCCTCGCTTTCGGTAGCGATGTAAAGGATTGATTAAAACGTGCTGCCTGTGAGGTGGAGGCCACTCACTCTCCGTCTGCCCTTTTTTCAGTACCTGGAAGCAGTTCTGAGCCCCAATAATTTGAGATCCATGGCTACGGTGCTAATGTGCCGAAGATGCCCCAGGCTGAGCAGGGTGACAGCGTTCTCCACCACAGCCGAGCACAAGGCCAAGCATGAAAGCAGCAAAAGGAAGAAGGAAAAGCAAGATAAGCCAGGAGCAGCCAAGACTGGGACTGAATCTGGAGCTACAATCCAGCTGCTGAAGCCACAGGACTACAGAGTGTTGTATAATCCAGCTGCCTATGTCAAAGGCAGGGCTGGCTCCCAGCAGCACGTGGCTAGGGACAGCAGCCAGGCCCTTGGTGACACGTTCACTGGCCCTGGCACCACGCAGGCTCCACAGACGTTCCCCACTGCCTCTTCCCAAGCTTTGTCACCTGTCAGGAATGCCCTGCCCAAGCCCAGGTCCAGCATACTCCTGGAGCAGAGCATCCTGGCCACGCTATACAAAGAGGAAGCAGAGAAGATAAAACGGGAAATGCACGACTCCAAGGAGGATCCCCGCATGTTCCAGAAGGGGAGGCCTGAGTACAGCTCTCTCAGCTGTGACAGCGCTGAGCCAGCACAGACCCTCTCTGCAGAGGAAGGGGACTCGATTTTGCAGAGCGTGGCCGGGTGTGAGGGCAGCCCAGGAATTCTCACGGATTATTTCCTCAAGCTGAGCCGTTTGCCGGCGGAGCGACGCGCGGCGCTGGCGTCCGACCCCGGCTTCAGTGCCCTGTGTCACCACGCTGTCACGGCCATCAGGCTGTTCAGCACCCCAGATCTCATCCAGATTTTAAAGGCTTGTGTCCCTTTGGCCGTGCCAGCCTCCCACCCCCTGCTCAACGCGTGCGAGGCCGAGTTCTGCCGGCGGGCGTGGGACATGGGCCTGGAGCAGCTGCTGCTGGTGGCGGATTGCTGGCGCTGCCTGGACCGCAGCGTGCCCTCCTACCTGAGCATTCTGTTCAGCTATGCCAACCTGCACTGGAAGGAACTCACCTTGCCCCAGTTCGTGCAGCTCCTCTACATCATCGGGGAGGGTCGGAGGTCGCCCGCAGACTTGGCGCAGAAAGTGGAGAGCACGATCCTGAAGCACTTGGATGCTTTCACCTTGGAGGAGCTGGGTGCCATCTGCTTGGGGCTCTTCAAATCCGTCAGTGGGATTTCTGGCCACGTCATGAGGAGGATTGCAGACAGGGTGTCCCTGCAGATGGAGGACATGAGCACCTACGCCTTGGTGAACGTGCTCAAGATGCTCCGCTACACCCGCATGGATCACCTGCCCCTGATGAGGGAGCTCGGGAGGGTGATTCCTCCTCGGATTCCTGAAACAAACATCCAGGGCATCATGCACATCACTCTTACTTATTCATCCCTGCATTTCTTTGACGAGGATGTTTTGACTGCTGTAGCTGCCTCCTTGCCTTCCAAGGTGTCCTATTGCCGGAGCAAGGATGCTGCCAAATTCCTGTGGTCGTTTGGGTGTCTGGACTATGAACCTCCCAACGAGGAGGAGTTTTACTCCAGCCTGATAAAGCAATTGCATGCAAAACTCCATGAGTTTAGCAAGTTTCCAGAGCATCTCCTTACTGCTCTGCTTGGCCTGGCGTTTGTCAAACGCTTCCCAGAGGAGCTGATAGACTTTGCTTTGAGGGAGGAGTTTATCCAGAAAACCAGAGGTAGCAAGTATGAGCTCAACAAGGACCTGTTCACCCTTGGTAAGAGCGTTGAAATCGAGTGCCCGAGTTACCAAGGCAGCCGCCTCTCACCTCAGCTTTGTCAGGAGTTCACTGAGATCGTTTCAAGCTTTGCAGAGCGGGAAATCTACGTCAGGCCTGAAATTGTGGAAGCCACATCCCTCCTCGAGAACATGTTGGGAGGCCCTGAGTATGTGAAGAACCACATGATCCTGCCCCACACCAGGTCCAGCGACCTGGAGGTGCGTTTGGCCGCGGATGGACGTCCCGTTCCTTTCAACTTCAAGGATCCTGTGGCAACCAAGAGGCTGAAAGACATGGGAGTTAGTCTGACAGATGATTTAATGTCTCAGCTCCTACAGGGGAGAGCTCATAACCGGAGTCCCACAGAAGTGGGAAATGAAGCCAGGATTCCCAGGCAGGAGAGAGGGGATGCAGCAGGAACGCCGTGTTTGGGTGATGCCCTTCCTGCAGGTGCCAAATCACAGGCTGAGCCCAAACCAGGGTGCTGGCAGCCTAAGGAAGTGAGGCTGGCACTGCAGGTGTCCAACAGGAACCATTTCTGCTACGGCTCCAAGCGGCTGCTGGGGCTGCACTGCCTGAAGCGGCGGCAGCTGCAGCTGCTGGGCTACGTGGTGGTGGAGATTCCCTTCTGGGAATGGTTCCCTCTGCTCAAGCGCTCGCGTTCTGAGAAGCTCAGCTACCTCCACTACAAAGTGTTCTGCCCAGCCCTGCTCACCAGGAATGGATAATGGGGGCAAGGGCTTGCCTAGAACCTCCCCAGTTCATCTCCCTGGCTGGGTACTGGGTAAAATGGTCTCTGAGTGTTGGCTGAGTTTTTGGCAGGTGCTCTGTGTGGCCGTCTCTGCTCTGGTGACATCTGTACTTCCCGTGCTCTCCTTTGTTACCTGGATCCTCAAATGCTTCCACCACAAATAAAATCTACTAACGGTTCATTTTCCTCTGTGATTGCTTCTTTCTTCACCCTCAACAAGTGTGGTTGGGTTTGGTGCCTCTGTGAGGGCAGGAACAGAGGATATTTAGTCATGAGGCTGAGCTGGGTGCCAGGAACACACAGAGCTATTTCCTCAAGTTTCCATCCCCATGGGGCTGGGGCTGAAAGCACAGCCTGGGTTTCTCCTTTAGGATGGAATGTGGATACTGAGTGGGACTCAGGGTTGGAGTGCTCTGACCTCAGGACAGATTCATTTCATGCTCCAAGGACTTTGTTTTGGTGTCCACCGTGCACATTCCTTATGGCAGCAGCTTCACAGTGCACATAGGACACCAGGAAGAGTTGTGGTGACAGAACTCCAGACTGTCTGGTTTAAAATTCCTTGTCAAAAACCACTGAGGATTTTTTGAGATCACTGTCTTTCGCTGCCTCTGTCCAAAGATCCTGGTTCACCTTAGGGAAGGCACACACTGAAGAGAAAGGAAAAAAAAAAAACCAGACATGGGTAAAAGCAACTCAGTGACTCAACTTTTCCATGAGATTTGTAGCAGAGTCTTTCAGCAGAAAGGAGTGCAGTGACTTGGAAATGCAGAATAATCCATTTTCTTACTGAGGTATTGAGACTGGAAAAAATAATCCCAGTTAAGTCCCTCAGGGTCACAAACAGGTAGGAGAAAATCCTGCAAAATACCCATACAGAGCTCCTCATGTGGCAGGAGAATTCTTTAGTCCAGGAAAGAGAGGAGAGCTAGAACAGGGGGAGAATCTTGAGTTTTCCCAAGGAAGGGAGTAAGGAGAGTTGATTTGTCCCTTTTCATAACCCCAGTGCTGAGAGCCAAATGAATTTACCACTTGGTAAATGAATTTTGGTTCAAAACGAGCCAAAAAGAGCAGTTTTGAGGCACAGCCTGTAGTTGAACTCTCAGTTTCCTACAAGATGTGAGTGCCAAAAGTCAGACCAGTTTAAGCAGCCCACTTCTGGAAACCTCTCCGACTCAGAAAGCCAGGTAGCAGTGTTGGAGGAGAGTTGGGGTGTGTTTATCCTGTTCCTTGAGGAGCAGGAATTGCTCCTGATGGCTGCCAGACTGAATTTTGGGATAGAAATGCTGCTCACCTGGCTGTTCCTCTTGTGAGGTTCACACCTGCTTCATTCAAGGCATTGTAACCAAGCTCTGCTCTCTGCGGGTGTGAATTCCAGGTTGGGTTTATCTCCGTGGGATTTGTGCCTTGAATTCCACCTTTCTCCTTCCAGATGCAGCACAGGGAGCTCATTAACTCTGCCTTTCCAACGTGCCCCCAGAAGGCCAATTTCATTTTGGGCTGAGCCAACAGATCAGAGGAAAATCATTAAAGAGCTGCTTGTTCTTGAAGGAGGCAGCAAGTCCCTGATTTGCAAGGTTGCCCAGGGCAGTGATGTTTTAAAGCTGGGGTTAACATGAGGTTAAAGCTCTCACCTCACAGATAATTTCATTTTTAAAAGGGATCTGAGAGAGCCAATTCCAGTCACATTTTTTTTTTCTTTCAATGGGAAAAAAAAAGGTGTGTTCACTTGAGTTTCTTTAATGAATGCTGGCAGAAGAATTTGGTGTTCAGATCCCAGACATCTCCCTCAGAGCTGTTCTGTGCCCTCTGCTCCCTTGGAGTTATTTAACAACAATTATTAATATTTGTGGTTAATCTTGAGTCACTGTGACAGCCTCGTGTGCTGTGCTGGTGCTTTTCTACACCTACAAAACTCCTGCATCTTTGATAAACCTTCAGATCTAATTGTTGGTCTCTTCATAGATGGTTTTTGTTAAAATAGCCGTTTTCTTTCTGCTTTTTTCTCCACAGGTTCACTAATTAACATTAATGTGCTTTTTTTTTTCTTTCAATCTCATCTCTCCACCACATTCATTTGGGTTTATATTGGCTTCACCTCCTGCACTCTGAGCTGCATTTTAGGAATTCCCAAGCCTGTAACTCACCCAAAACATGAGATCCTTTCACTTCTCATGGATATTCACTTCCTTTTTTTAAAATTTTTTTTCCAAGCTGACTCTGATGCTCACCAAGTGACCTCTCTCCAGCTGCCAAGATGGTAATAAACGTCTGTCTCCCTCAGTTCAAGCCAAGAATTCACTGCAACAAGGTAAAATAGTGATATGGGGGGGGTTGGGGAGTGGGGGGGATGGAGGGATTAGGTGGAATTTTCCTGGGGGGGAGCTCATTCACTGCTCCTCTGGGATAATCAGCATCATGCTCTGATGTGGCACACACTAAATATTGGAGGGAAAAGCCCTAATTTTGCAGGATCTCATAACCATTATGTTGCTTCCAGGTCTAAATTCTTTGACTTGAGATCCCTTTTTCCCTGCATTATTCCAGCTTTCCCTCTGCCCACTGGAACACACAGCTCTTGATGTTTGCTGAAGTTACTTTCCAAATATTTCTGGTTTCACTCAGAACATCAGAGTCTCTTTAAGAAACTCAGTTTTCATTCGAATCTATTTTTTAATTGTAAGTTTCCACACCATCTCACCCCAAAAATCCAGGACAGCCTTGGCTTTGGAAATACTGCAAAAGCTGCAGTGCTGGAATTTTTTGTGGAGAGCCCTAGCCATGCCATAGAGGTTTGGTGTGATTGTCGTGATCAAAGTCATATTAAACAGGTGGAATAAATAGATTTTCCTCATTTTTATTTGTCCATTCAGCAAGTGCTGCAGATTTCTCAGGGCCTGGGGTGGAAAGGGGGGAAAGGAAAGGGGATGGGTTGAACCAGTCTGCCCAGGAGCAGAGCAGAGGGTGGGATTGGATGTTCCAAACCAGACCCAGCCTGGTTTGATGGATCTCCCTCAGGGACAGGTGGGGTGGCTCCCAGAGGCTGATGAACATCCAGAGTTCCTCTGGGATCCTGTAGCTGTGATTCCAAGTGCATTTCCACATGGATAAGTAGGCACAAAGAAAATCAGGAGACTCACCTGAAAAGGGAGAGTGAAAGAGGAGACTCCCATCTTATCCTCAGCTCCCAGCTACCTTCTCCTCCTTGCCTTTCTTCACTGACCCAGCCAAAACCAAAATTATCCCTGATTTTCCACTCTTCCAGCAGTTAAGTCGGGTCTGCACACGGTGACAAAGTGCAGAACAGGGCATGGGAGCACATGGCTGGAGGAGGGTGGGAGTGGATCTGCTCTGCCTTTACAGCAGGGATCTCCCGCACGCAAACCTCAGCCTTGGCTCCTTGGTTGATATCCTCCTGAGAATCCCTGCAAGTGCTTTGTGAAATTGGCTTCCTTGTATTTCCCTGCTCCAAACTGACCCGGGTTTTGTGCTGGCACACAGATCTCTGCCGATGGCTACGAGGTGGAGAACCTGATCTCCGAAGACCTCGCGCGGAGGAACCGCGGCTTCCGCAGCGAGTACTTCATCAAACCCCCGGTGCACGTCACCATCTCCTTCCCCTTCAACATCGAGATCTGCAGGATCAACATCGACATCTCCTCCGGGGGGTACCAGACCTTCTCCGGCCTGGAAGTTTACACCTCTACCTCATGCAACAAAACCTCTTGGCAGAGCCCCGAGGGGCAGTGCTCAGGGCTGGCCGGGCAGCCTGTGTCGGACAAGGACACCTTCACCCTGGTGGGCAAAGCTGTCTTAAAAAATCAGAGCAAAGTGACTTTCGGCCACCGAGGCTTCAAACCGAGGCCTCCCTTCCATCAGATGGAAAATGTCTTCTCCTATCCCGGCTCGGTGTCTCAAGACCTCTGGAACAAAGGGCCGGCCTCGCTCAGCAACGTGTCCCACCTAAAAATCTGCATCACCCACGTGGCCGGCGGGGGCCTGCCCAGCATCAAGAGGCTGGAGGTGTGGGGACAACCTGCCAAGTCCTGCCCACAGGAGGTGATCGAGGGCGTCTTCCAGGTGGCCTCCCAGTTCCTGGCCCAGGACGCCGGCAGCCTCAAGCCGGAGCTCTGGACGCCGATGGAGAGCGACTGCGTCCCCTTCAGTGCCAACGAGCAGCAGACCCTGCACAAGCTGGTGGATGTCGTCCAAGACATCCCTGAAGAATTCCTGGATCCCATCACTCTGGAGATCATGACTTTACCCATGCTCCTGCCCTCTGGGAAAGTGATTGACCAGACCACTCTGGAGAAATGTAACAGGAGCGAGGCGTCCTGGGGCCGGGTTCCCAGCGATCCCTTCACGGGCGTGGCCTTCAGCCAGCACTCACAGCCCCTACCTCACCCCACCCTCAAGGCCAGAATAGACCACTTCCTGCTGCAGCACAGCATCCCTGGCACCAACCTGCTGGGGAGGGCTCACGCCTCGGAGAGCCTGGTGCCCTCCTCCATCACCATGTCTTCTCTGAAAAGGAAAATGGACTGCATGGATCCGAGCTCCTTGCAGCCGCCCTATTTTTCTGCTACAAACTTTCTTGTCACGGCTACCTCAGAGAACAGTGCTAAAAAAATGAAAACTGACAGTGACTCCCACTTGATCCAGATGGACTGTTCCACAGGTATCATGGCTCCCCAAGTCACCTCTGTTTCCTGAGCGTTGGGACAGCCCCAGGCTGGGGTTTTAAATCCAGTGCCAGTTCCCATCACACCTCTAGAAAGCTTCCAGGCTGTGTTTGGCTGTTGATGGATGTGGTGAAGCTGGGTCTTTTGATCCACCTCCCATGTTCCCTGTTCAGTGTTTCACAGCCCTTGTTTGCTCAGGTCACCCTTTAAGTTTGGTTTTCCTTTCTCTTCCTTCCGTGTGGAGACAATATTTTTCTCACCGTCCTGGTGTGATGTTTTATTTATCCAGGGGGGATTTATTGTGTCCTGCAAAAACAGGAAAAGAAATGGCTGGAGGTGCAGTGGTGATGGCACAGGGAGTCCTGGCTCATCATGAGGAGGGAGGTGGGAAGGAAAGCAGGGATGGGACACAGAACAAACCACGGCAAGGGAATCACAGGGAGCAGGGACAGCTCAGCCTGGGAGAGACGTACACAGAATTTGCAGGTGGTTAAAGCAGAAAACCTGATAGAGGCTAAATTACACAAGAAATGTGAGTTCTGGCTGCAGGGGAAGGGAAAGGGTTTCCCTGCATCCATCCTTTTCTCAATGATTTGAGAAATCTCAATCCAAATTGAGATTCCAGCACTGCTGGAAATCCAAAATGTCCTGCAGATCTGGAAGAAAGGAGGCTCAGGTGGGACCTTCTTGTTCTCAACAACTGCCTGAAGGGAGAGTGGGGCCAGGTGGGGGTCAGGCTCTGCTCCCGGGGAACAGGGACAAGAGGGAATAAGGGTTGCACCAGGGGAGGGTTAGGTTGGATATTGGGAACAATTCTTTCACAGAAAGGGTTGCCCAGCCCTGGCACAGCTGCCCAGGGCAGTGGTGGAGTTGCCATCCCTGGAGGGGTTTGAAAGCCGTGTGGATGTGGCACCTGGGGACAAAGGGTGTAAATCCAGGTCTGTGAGTATTTCATGGTTGGTTCTCTAGGCAGGTAAACCCAGTTTCCTGGTCTGCTCTAACCCAGTGGTCTGTGACATGTCAAAAGGTGACCCAGAGTCACTGCCTTCACCCTTCTCCCAATCTGCCCAAAAAGGTTTTGAGGACAAAGCTCAGGTGACTGTTTGATTTTAAACAAATTCTTCAGATGAAAATAATTGATGTCAGGTGGTACAAGGAAGAGTAGGGAGAAGCACATTTATGCTCTGATCTCTCAGCCTAGAGCTCATTCCCTGTTTTAGAAGGAATCTTTGGTTATTTTGGCTGTGTGAGAGCTCCCACCAGGATGTGCCTCAGCCCCTCAGGAGCAGGAGCTGCTCTGTGGGTCCTGGCGCTCCCAGGGCAGCCGTGTCCATACATAAATAAAAGCAGAGTGCTCAGCCCAAGGAGCTCATGCTTCACTGGATCATCAGCCTTGATTGGTGGAGCAAATGTGCAGCACCAAGTGCGAGCTCTTCCTCTGGGAAATGCATTTAACAGAATTAGTGATGCAGACAACATTCTCTTAACGCTTTGTCTTAATTAGCACCGTCGGTGCTGCACAGGGCAGCCCTGCAGGGAGGGTCCAGCCCTGGCCCTGTGGCTCAGAACTGGGACAGAGAGGGAAAAACAAGCTCCACAGATTTTATTAATGGTTTAAATGTTCTCCGTGAGCTGCATGGAGCAAGGCTGGGAGCACTGGGATCCTCAGGAGCTGGCTGAGGGAGTGTCTGAGGTTTCAGGGAAAAACAGCTTCCTGGGTTATTTGGAGTTTTGCCCTTTTTCAGTCCTGCAAATTTCTACAACTCCATGAAAGGAGGGTGCAGCCTGGTGGGGGTCAGGCTCTGTTCCCAGGGAACAAGAGGAAATGGCCTCAGGATGTGCCAGGAGAGGTTTAGGGTGGATATTAGGGAAAATTCCTTCATGAAAAGGGTTCTCCAGCCTTGGCACAGGCTGCCCATCCCTGAAGGGATTTAAAAGCCATGTGGGTGTGGCACTTGGGGACATAATTTAGTGGTGGCCTTGGCAGTGCTGGGTTAAGGGTTGGACTCGATGATCTTGGAAGACTTTTCCAACCTAAATGATTCTGATCCTGTATAAGCTGGCACTGGGACACCATGTGAATGTCTGATGGTAATCCATAAGGCTTTCCACCTCTAGGACCCAAAGGAGACAAGGCACTCCACCCCAAAACCTCAGCCCCTGGGTGGGGAAAACACACCTCTCAACAAAACAAGCAGCAGAGCTCCTAAAATCCTCCAAGGTTCAGAGCCAAGGCAGTGTTTGCATCACAGATTCTTCTTCCCAGCATCTGCTTCTCCATTTTTTTCTTGTCTTTGCAGACACGGTCCTGGTGTTTCCCTTTGCAGACCTGGGCCTTGTCCCTTTGCAGACCTGATCTCTCTGTTTCCCTTTGCAGATCTGCTCTCTCTGTTTCCCTTTGCAGACCTGATCTCTGTTTCCCTTTGCAGATCTGCTCTCTCTCTGTTTCCCTTTGCAGACCTGATCTCTGTTTCCCTTTTTGCAGATCTTCTCTCTCTGTTTCCCTTTGCAGATCTGCTCTCTCTCTGTTTCCCTTTGCAGATCTGCTTTCTCTCTGTTTCCCTTTGCAGATCTGCTCTCTCTCTGTTTCCCTTTG
>CM031860.1:63728021-63744749 GCA_018697195.1 Certhia americana | reverse complement strand
TCTGTTTCCCTTTGCAGATCTGCTCTCTCTCTGTTTCCCTTTGCAGACCTGATTTCTCTCTGTTTCCCTTTGCAGACCTGATCTCTCTCTGTTTCCCTTTGCAGACCTGATCTCTCTGTTTCCCTTTGCAGACCTGATCTCTCTGTGTTTCCCTTTTTGCAGATCTGGTGTCCCACGAGCAGAAGCTGTCGGAGAGCTTGGACACTGCCCTGACCTCAGCTCTCAGCTCCATGCCCTCCTTCACAGCCAAGCTGATGAAGAGCCAGCAGCAGGCTCCAGGAGAGGGGGGCTGCAGCAGTTCCTGGAGCCTGGGCACAGTCCTTGGTGAGCAACAGGTGCCTCTGGATCACCTTTGGGAGCTGGGGCTGGGTTACCAGGGGGCATTGTTCAGACCCCAGGGTGTTTTATATTCCATATAAAAATATTACATTGTCTCCAGCAAGCTGTACTTCACAATTCTTGCCTCTATCTCAGCAGCTGTGCTGGTTTATTCTCCCACTGAGGCAGGGTAGACTTTGCTGACCCCCACGAGGTGTGGGATGTTGTCCATGCCCAGGGTCAGAGCAGGCTGTGGCACCAATCCCGTGATTTTCCCACTTTCTTGGCTGGCTGTGCTGCCCACGGATGATCTGGGATGTGTTGTGCTTGGACATGGTGCTCAGCCTGCTCCAGCTTGGTTCAGACTGTTCTCAGAGCTCTGCAGTTTGGACTGAGTGGTTCAGCGTTGCCTGTGAGCTGTGTGGAGCAAGCTGGGGAGCTGCCACGTGGGTGGAGAATGAGTCTGGTGTGAAGATGCTGCAGGAGAGGTGTAAATCCAGCAAATGCTGTGGCCTTCCAGTGCTTGGAAGGGCCCTGGAAAAAAAGAGGGAGTCATTTTTTATATAGACAGGTAGTGGCTGGACAAGAGGGAATGTTTGTAAAATGAAAGAGTAGAGTGAGATTGGATATTGAGAAGAAATCCTTCCCTGTGAGGATGCTGAGCCCTGGCACAGGGTGCCCAGAGAAGCTGTGGCTGCCCCTGGATCCCTGGAAGTGTCCAAAGCCAGTCTGGACATTGGAGTTGGGGCAATCTGGGCTAGTGGAAGGTGTCCCTGCCCATGGCAGGGGGTGGAATGGGATGGTCTTTATGATCCCTTCCAACCCAAACCATTCCATGATTCTTTGAAATCCCGTGTGACATCCAGCCCTTGGCAGGAACAGGTCACAGCAGCAACATCCCAGGCCAGCCAGCCGTGTGTGTGCCCAGAATCCCATCAGGATTAGGAGTGCACATAATCCAGGCTCCCAAACCCTGGCTGTTTGCATCCCACCTGCTGCCCAGCCACTCATCCAGCTGTGTGTGCAGTCCCCAAAATTATTCCTTTGGGGTGCAGGGAAGCACTGAACCTTCAGATATCCTGGTTTATGAACCCTCCACATATCCTGGCTTCTCTTCCTCTGGGTGAGGCTCTGCCTGCTCATGGCTGAGAAGGGGCTTCAGAGGGACCAGGTGACCCTGGGCAGGGCTGTGTCTGTCTGTCCATCCATCCATCCATCCATCCATCCGTGTCTGTTTTCCCGTCTCTCCCCCTCCCCAAACAGCTTTTGCTGTTTCACAGTGACATTCAGCTCTTAAGCCTTTTCCCATCCCCTTTAAAATTGCTGCTGTTTGAGAGCTGAGTAGCCCTCGATGGGTTGTGTGTGACAGGAATGCAAAGTGACACCTCAGCTGTTCCACCTGGGAATCGCTGCTTTTCATCCGGTGGGAAGAGCGGGAGGGAGGATGATTTAGTCTCAGTAAAAGTGAAAAGCCCTTTTTTTACAGTCATCTGTCCTCAATTAAAAGCCTGATGGTGCAAGTGCTGATGTGATCCATCCCTTTCTGAGCACACCCTGCCCTGGAAGCTGCACCATTCCCTTTCCCTGTGGTAATGACAGGAAACTGGCAGGATCCTGAGTCACAGCTGTGCCCTGAGCCTGCAGGACCTGGGGGACAGGACTGGCACCAAAGGGGTGGCCCAGCCTGAACTTCTCACACTCCCTGCCTAATCCACTTCTGTCTCTTCACTTTGTGCTCTCAAGCTGTGCCAGGGGAGGTTTAGTCTGGCCATGAGGAAGGATTTCCTCACATAAAGGGGGATCAGACATTGGAAGGGGCTGCCCAGGGAGGTGGTGGAGTCACCAGGAGTGACTGGACGTGGTGATGTTGGGTCACAGGCTGGACTCAGTGACCTCCAAAGCTTTTTTCCAACCCGCTGATTCTGTCATTCTGGATTTGCAGAGCACGGCAGGAGCAGCCAAACCCAGGGATGTGCTTCCTGTGGCAAATCCTTCTCCTGCTACTTCAAGGCAGAGCCCGTGTACCAGCTCCCCTGCGGGCACCTGATGTGCCGGCCCTGCCTGGCCGAGCGCCAGAAGGCTCCGGCTTCCCCCATCCACTGCGGGAGCTGCAAGAGGGCAGCGACCACGCACGATGTCAGGAGGGTTCACTTCTGACCCCCAGGGCTGCCGGGAGGACGAGAAGGAGCTGTTCCTGTGCCCCGTGTCCACACGGAGCCGCCAGAGGAGCCGCCGGGAGAGCCGGAGAGTGGAGAGGACTCGGTCTTGTGCTTACAGAGTAGTGGAGGGGGGGGGGAGTGAGAGCACGGTGCTGGAGCCTGAGGATGACAAAAGCCATAGCTTCTCTATCAAGGAATATGTGTTTATCCAGGACTGGTCTCCACCACTGCCCCGGGGCTCAGAGGTTTAGCACAGGTGCCTTTTTGGACCAGCTCAGCTTCCCCTGCGAGTTCACGCCACGTCTGACCAGCAGCCAGCCCGCTGTGGAGCAGGTAAAGTCCTTGTGAGTGACAACACACACAAAGCCCCCTCTGACTTCCTCCCCTTCCCCACCTCGCCCTCCCTTCCCTGCAGGGAGCATGTCTCTCATCCCAAAATCAGCAGCCAGAGGCCGTGGTTGAGGTGTGAGGAGCTGGCAGTGATCTCACCTTGCTCATCCAGACTCTTGTAGAAAAGCCATCCCATCCCACCCTCTCAGTTTATGTCTCAGTTTATGAGCAGCCCAGCTCCTGGCTGGCTGATAGACATTTAAGCCTTAATAAAATGTTTAAACTCAGTTTCTGTCTCTCTCTGGCTCCTAATTGGTCTCATCCTGGGGCTTAATGATGTCATGGAGCGTGTCTCTTGGCAGAGGAGGAAATAAATGGGCTGGAAAAAGCCAAACCAACACGGAGGAGCTGCAGACCAGGGGTTCAGAGGGGTTGTGGCAGCTGCTTTGAGGATCACAGGGGGGAGACTCAGATACCTGCACCTATGGGGGCTTCAGAGAACCGCTCAGAAAAAAAGCCAGACAAAAAAATGTCTTGGATCCATGTTCTGTCCTGGATATGCCAGGGTAAGATGACATCAAGGGTTTGTCACCTCTACAACCCCCTGCTGGTGCCACTTAATTGATGTTCTGGGCCATAAGGAGCCTCCAGCTGACTCAGGTCACCTTGGTCACACCTTTATTTGCTCTCAAAGGCACTTGAGCAACGTTGGAAGGAGCTGCTCATCCACTGGAACATGGCTTTGTGCTGTCCCTGCTCCCTGTCTGCGTCAGCAGGAGTTTACAGCCCATCTCCATTCCGAGCAAAAATAGAAAATCACGCGTCTTAAAATAATAAACGCTTAGAAAATAGGCACAAAATTCCTAAAACCCCAACGATTCAGAGGCAGTAAATCCACTCCATTGCAGTGGTGGTGTCGTGTTTGCAGTGAGCCATCCCGGGGTGATTCAGCTCTCACACCTCCCCCAGGGAAGGGAGGAGGATGGATGGCTGCCTCTGGATCCCCAGAGCCATCACCTTCTCCAGAGCTGGCAAAGCTTGGATGCTTCCAAACCCACTGGTTCTGACAAGTTTCTCCAGTGCCCAAAAGTTCCTGGTGGTGTCCTGCCAGTGGGTAGTGATCTCCCAAATTATCTCCAGGTTCCCTTCCTCCTGCAGGGAGGGGCAGAAGCCACATGGAGCAGGGGGTGGAAGGGAATGGGTGGTGTTGAGACATCAGGTCCCTGCTCATCTCCACCTCACAGCAGATTCTCAGAGCCTTCAGAATTTAGTTACTACTAGGTAATTATCTCTGGTTAGATGTTTATTTTAGATTGTTAGGTACTTGTATTTATATATAAAATACTCAACAAGGTAAAGGCCTTGTCGAGCCTCTGAAGTGGGGAAATGATCCCTGAAGTTTTAGCTTTTATATTTTTCACAAAAATACATGATATCAAGTTCTGTGCTGGTTTAGTGTGTAGTTCTGGGCTTCGTATTAAGCTCTTTTCACAGAGTAGGTGGACAAAACAATTCCTTTTCCAGCTTGGGACTGAGGATGACCGACCGATAAAAATTTCAAGCCCAAGAGCATAAAAACAGTGAAGAGAGGAAAAACAAGGATGGAACTTCATAACCTGAAGCTATAATTGACTCCAATAAGCTGATGGACTAAAAGTGTGAGACCTAGTGACTGGGCGTCCATTCTGTGACTGTTTTGGGTTCACCTGGGTGTAGCCCAGCCAGGCTCTTGCACTGCCCAGGTGTGCCCATTGAGGCCTTTTAATAAATCCCTGCTTTATCCTTTTGCTCTGTCTTGTTTCTGTTCCAGGTCAGCCACCAGAGGACATCAATCCCCCAAATTTTCCTCCTTTACCCTCTGGGATCCTTGGCAGCACATTTTACCCACTGTATCCCCTCTTGCAGGGAATTCAGGGATGAGTTTCCCTCTGCACCCACATCTTGGACCTCCTGCCCCAGCTGGGTGTGAGTCCCCCTGATCCCAGGGCACTGAAACCCCTGTGGGCAGCAGGGACCCTCTCTGCACCCCAAGGTGGTGGGTGACAGAGCCAGGAATTTCCATGGCTTTCTCTGCCTGGACCCACAGCAATCCCTCTTCAGCTCCCATGGATGCCACCAGGACGTTTATTCCCAGCACCAAGCCTGTCTGCTCCCTGGGAGCTGGGGAATGGAATTGATTGAAGCCTGAGCAATTTCCTCTAATGCTGTCTTTCAAGCATTTTTTGGACAAATCCGTCCCTTATTGGTCAGTGACCTCCCAGCGTGACGTCCACATCCCAGCAGGATGGATTTGGCCGTGGAAATGATCAAAGCAGTGCCCCAGCCAATCTTGACGTGGGCTTTGCTGTCCTTAATGAGGCATCAAAGCTGTTTTCCAGTTGTCAGGGAAGCAGAGGAGCATCTTTATCCCTGATGTGAGGGGAGGAGGTGAAGGATCCCCCTCCCCACCTCCCCCCAGCCATTAACCCCCTGTCAGCCACAGGACCATGGTGACAGTGACAGATCCATTTGAGGAGCATTAGAGCTCCCAGGAAGGAGCAAGGAGCTCTCCCTTGCCAGCCTGACCCTCTCCATGTGATGTCTTCAAGAAGTTCCTCCTTCCCTGCTGCACCCTCCTCCAGCCACAGCAAAGGCAGGAAATGCACAAATCAGTGAAATTCATCCCGTTTTCCGACATCCTCTGATTTATCCTGATTGAATGTTGTCACTCTCATTTATGCTGGTTAAACTTTGGCACTGGGAGTTGTGTGCTGCAGCCAAGCTCCATCCCCTCCATCCCTTAGCCTGCCTCCAAAAGGGCCCTCACAAACCTCATGGGGGCTCCAGAGCTAACGAAGCTCCCACTGTTAAGGAAGGAAGGGGGAGGTTCAGATTAGGGATATTATTCAGATAAGGGAAGATTTCCTCATGGAAAGGATGGTCAGGCACTGGCACAGCTGCCCAGGGCGAGTCCCCATCCCTGGAGGGATTTAAAAGCCCTGTGGATGTGGCACTTGGGGACATGGATGATTGATGGCCTTGGCAGTGCTGGGGGAATGGATCTCAATGATCTTGGAGAGCTTTTCCAATCTCAAAGCTTCCACGATTTTGGTGGCTGAGCCCCTCTGGCAGCCCCAGCCCCTTTGCTGGTGTCTGTAAGAGATGGAGCTGTATTTTGGCTGAGCAAAGGGGCAGATTTGAGGGTGCTGCCCCATTCCCAGACCAAGTCAGGCCTTTGGGATTTCCCTCATTCCCGAGGGAAGCTGGGACAGGGATAGCAGCCATGAATGCCTGATGAATGCCCTGGCATCCTCTGGGGAAGAGCTTGGGGAAGAGCAGGGATGTGGCAGAGCAAATCCGGTGCTGGAGACACAGAGAAGGGACCCTGGGGCTGGTGTTGGAGGATTTGGGGTAGGACTCTGTTGGGAGCAGGGTGTGGGATGGGGGCCCAGCAGTACCCCGGGTACCAGGGAGCATCACAGCCCAGCAGGGCTGGCTCTGCCCACCCCTGGGATGCCCATCCCCCTGGGATTACTTGTCCCATGACTTACCCCAGGTCACCCCAATATTTCCCTCCCCAAAACCCCCTTTTTGTGTTTTCTACCCATTTTCCCCTCCCCGTTCCCACCTCATCCTCCCCTTGATTCCCGTAAGTGATTCTGCGTTGCGGCTGCGGAGCCTCTGCAACTTGGAAAAACATTTTATTAACCTTCCTTGACTTTAAAGAGCATAATTACATTTTAATCTCATATTCCTGTGTTATCATTCCAGACACAGAGTCATTTGAATGCAGATCGTTCCCGGCTAATGTAATTTTACGATACAGTAATGAAGAGACGGAGCACGAGCGCGTAACACCCAATTTAGAGCTGACATTTGGGGTTCTTTTAAAGAAAAGTTTTCCCAGCCGAGGGCTTTTGCGTCCTCCTCGGCCCTGCAACGTAAGTGGGTTTGGGCTCCCGCTGTGAAGGGATGGGTTTGGATGGGGAAATGAGGCTGGTGCTAATGACATCGGTCATTAAATCCCCCACGGCTGCCCCACGTGGGTGATTCAGCGTCACGGGGCAAATTTGGGAACTCGCCGCTCCCTCGGTCCCAGGGAGAGCTGAGTCAGGGGCTGTGGCCACCTTCACCCCCTAGAAGGGAGGAAATCGCTCTCATGTTACCCAGCAAAAGCCCCAAAGTTCAGGACTGTCCTCTCCCAGGGTCAATCCATGCTCCAAAATCACGGCAGGAGCTGGGAGCAGGCTGGGACCCCAGAGCACTGAGACACAAAATGCTTTCCTGCCTGCCTCAGTTTCCCTTTTGGGGGGTCAAAGCGATGCTCTGGGGTTCAGCCCCCTCCAGCATTGCTCCCTGTGGAGCTTTTCAATGCACTTTGAAACAAACACAAAGGTTTTCCAGGGAGGATTGCAGTGAGATCATCTTCCCTTTGGGATGCTCAAAGCAGAGCAGCCCCTTCCCCACCCAGGGTACCACCATTCTCCTCACTCTAGCTGGGGCTGGGGTGTTTGTCCAGCAGAAAAAGGATGGTAATGACGGGGAGAAAATGAGGGAAACTAATGAGGGGCAGGGCAATAATGTGTTCAGCCACCCCAAGTGATGTCCAGGCTGATTTTTATAGTTCTCTGCCTCAATTCCTCAATTCACCTTATGTGAAGATGAGTGAAGAACAAAACCACTCCAGAAGTGGGACCACTGCTGGCAGCACCCCCACATTGTCCAGTCCCCTCCCAGCCCCCCCAAACAAACCCTTCCTGATCACTGAGAGCCAGTCCCAGCATTTTTGGGGGGGAGAAGGGGAGAGTGGATACTCATGATATTTTTTGATGATATTTTTCCTGTACAGATGTTTTTGACAGCCCATGGGTGACATGAATGTAATGGTGCCAACCCCAAAGGTGCCTTTCCTTTTGGTCTCCCCCTCTCCCACTGGTTTCCCTGCCTTCTGTTTTCTTGGAGAAGAGAGGGAAGAGGCAGGAGAGCCGTGGGTGGCACTGACAGATCACTTTGGGAAAGGGTCCTGCCCTGCACCCCGGTGCCACAGCCCAGCCCCTGGATTTGGGGTGTTTTTGTGCACCTGGGGGTCTCTTTCAGCCCCAACCCTGTCACTCCCCTCCAGCATCCCCTCCCAGAGCAGCATCAGTCAAATCAGCATTCCCCAAATCAGCATCCCTCCCCAAATCAGCATCCCTCCCCAAATCAGCATCCTCCAAAGCAGCATCCCTCCTGGATCAGCATGCCCCAAACAAACACTTCCCAAACCAGCATCCCTTCCCAAACCAGAATTGCTCCCCTCCTAAAACCTGCATCTCTCCAAACCAGCATCAATCCCAAACCAGCATCCTCCAAATAAACAGCCCTCTTTAAAGCAGTACCTTCCAAATCCTTATCATTCCCCAAATTAGCATTGCTCCCAGACCAGCATCTTTCTGAAACCAGCACCTCTCCCAAAATCCACATCCTTCCCAAACTAGCATCATCCCCCAAACCAGCACCTTTTCCAAAACCTGCATCTTTCCCAAAACCACATCTGCTGAACGAACATCTGTCCCCAAACCCACATCCCTCCCCAAACCAGCATCTTCTGAAGGAGCACCTCTCCCTGAATCCACCCCCCAGCCCATCCAGGCTTCCTTCCCAAACACATCCCAGGCCTGGCCCGTGCCCCTTGGAGCAGCCAAGGGTGGGATTCACCAGCCCTGAGTGCTGCTGTACTGAATCATCTCAATTACAGATTTGCTTGGATGCGATTTGGGAAAAAAAAAAAAGAAAAGAAAAAAAAAGAAAAGAAAGGAAAAACAACAAAAAAACCCAACCCATCCCTCTTCTTCCTCCTCCTCCTCCCCTGGGAAGGGGTGATGGCAGCATAAATAGCAGCTCTCTCAGCACGGGGCCAGACGCAGCTGGAGCAGCTTCCCCTGGCACGGCCGCGGGCACCCTGAACCATGGCAGAGCCTTCGCTGCCCCTCTCCTTCCTCTGCCTCCTCGCCTTGTCCTCCGCCTGCTACATCCAGAACTGCCCCCGGGGTGGGAAGCGGGCGCTGGCAGACACAGCTCTCCGACAGGTACGGGCCGGGCCGGGCGTTTCGGGACACGGGATGGAGCTTCGGGAGGGACAGAGGTGACTCTGCGGGGTGCAGAAGCTCCCCGTCACCTGTGGGTACCGGGGGCTGTGCCACGCTCCCGGGGGCAGTGGGGTTTTTTGGGATGGCAGGGGGATGTACCCAAGGGCACGAGGTGGGGCAGTGGCGGAGGAGTGACCGCTCCAAAGCGCTGCTGGCACCTGGAGAAAGAGGCTCAGGCTTGGCCACGGCAGAGAATCCTGGTGGGCTGGGGGACAGCAGGACAGGACAGCGCATGGAGAGGGGACAGGGAGGGACAGATGGGGATATCCCAAAGCGGTGACACAAGCACACAGCCCTGGTGGCAGTGTGGCACCTCCAAGAGCGGGAAGCGGGGCCGGTGAGGAGCTGCTTTCGGGGTTTGCTAATACAAGGGGGTGCAAGAAGGGTTTTTTTGGGGGGCTGTGGGCACTGAGGCGGCTCCTTCCCGCAGTGCATGCCCTGCGGCCCCGGCAACAGAGGGAACTGCTTCGGGCCCGGCATCTGCTGCGGTGCGGAGCTGGGCTGCTACCTGGGCACGGCGGAGACGCGGCGCTGCTCCGAGGAGGATTCCCTGCCCTCGCCCTGCCAGCCCGGAGGGCAGCCCTGCGGCACCGGGGGCCGCTGCGCCGCTCCCGGCATCTGCTGCACCGCCGGTAACCGGGCCAGGGACACCGTGGGTCGGGGAGAACGGGCTGGGTGGGGGGAATCGCAAGGGGGAGAGAGAGTTCTCTCCAGGTAACGCTGGTGCGGTGGTGTGGTTGAGTCTTAGGGAGGGGAAACTGAGGCATGGAGTGGAAGCGGTGTCGGCGGCGTTCAGAGAGAGTTTTGGGGATGGATGGATTCAGGCTGTAAAGAAGGAATGGAGAAAAGGGAGAAAGAAGGGAGATTTGGGAGAAATCCTTCTTTGTGAAGGCGGTGAGGCCCTGGCTCAGGGTGCCCAGAGAAGCTGTGGCTGCCCCTGGATCCCTGGAAGTGTCCAAGGCCAGCTTGGAAGGGGCTTGGAGCAACCTGGGATGGTGGAAGGTGTCCCTGCCCATGGCAGGGGGTGGGACAAGATGGTCTTTGAAGGTCCCTTCCAACCCAAACCATTCTGATTCTAAAGAATTGGGCTCAGAGCTCCTTCCTGACCCACCATGAGCTTTCTCCTGGCCAGCACAGCCTCACTGACGTGCCAAATATATCCAGCCTTGCTCCCTGGTTAACCAAAACTGGAGCACGAGCTGTGCAGGCCCCCCTGGCTGCCACCAGCCCCTTCCCCAGCCGAAAACAACCCCCTGGTGATCCCAAATAACCTGTTCCATCGCCACGTTTTGCTTCCTGCGGCAGAGACGTGCACCATGGACACCAGCTGCCTGGACAAGAGCAGCGACGGCGCTCAGGAGGAGGAGGAGGAGGAGAAGAACTTGACGGTGCTGGATGGCTCGGCTGGAGATCTGCTCCTCAAGCTCATGCACTTGGCAAACCGGCAGCAGCAGCAGGGCAAGCACCCCCTGCTCTGAGCCAGGGCATGGGGAGTCCTCCTGACCCTGACCAACCCCCCCACCTTGGATCTGTACATATGAGACCCAATAAAAGTCCTTGTGCACTGTGGTGGCCTCGTCCTGGGCACTGGGGATGGCTCATGGGGGCTCCAGGGGATCTGGCTGGGGCTCAGGATGGGGCTGTTGGAGAGTCTTCTGTCCCCACAGCCCCACAGAGTGCCGGTGGTTTGGCTGGGCTGGGTGCAGGATTTGGCCCCGTCCTTGTAGCTCCCAAAGGAAGGAGCTGAGGAAGAGCTGGAATTTGAGATCTGGCCATCGAGTCCCACCCAGGAGCCCTGACAGCACCCCCAGCCCCAGGAGACTGGGGACAGCTGGGATGTGCCACT
Organism: Certhia americana; assembly: GCA_018697195.1. NCBI lineage: Eukaryota > Metazoa > Chordata > Aves > Passeriformes > Certhiidae > Certhia > Certhia americana. The sequence continues at coordinate 63,733,989 of CM031860.1, read as the reverse complement.
GTCACATTACCTTGTGGCCAAGCCCCTCTTTGGGACAGAGTTGGGGACTCGCTGCCTTCAGGAATCAGCACAGCATCTACTAAAAATGATAAAAAGTAAGGAAAAGCACCCAAAATCCTTCAAGAGCAGAGAGGTTTGGGCTCCCAGCTCCAAAGACTCCCTCCAGGGCTGGTCTCATCTTTCCCCATCCCCTCTGGACACCAACAGTCACCCCCCGAAATTTTGGGTACCGTTATCCCATCCCTCTCCCAGCTCTCTTACCCTGCAGGGTCCTTGCTCCGAGGTCTCTCCGGGCTGGGACTGGCCACGGCACAGGGGACAGCTCGTCCTTTATACTGTCCCTGAGGGAGGTGGCACCTCCAGGGAGGTGGAGCTCCCTGACACCGGCAGGATCCATCCTGCCCACGGCAGCTCCCTGCAGCCCGCAGGGGATGCAGGATTGATCCCGGACCTGCTTCCCACAGCCAGCATCCGATCCCAGCCCTGGGGAGGGGGGGACCCCAAATCACCCCAAAATCATTGGGAAAAGGGTGACACCAATGTGGATGGGGTCTCCAAGCTGGGATGAGGGAATTGAGCTTTCAGATGAGCTCTAGCACTCGGACTTTTCAGAGATGCAGGATGTGAACCCCCAACATTCCTGCTGCACCAGGAATGTGTGGCTGAGCTGGGAATGCTCCATTTGATGAACACCTCAAAACTGGGTAAAAATCGAGTCCCCAAAAAGCACCAAGGGCTGATAACTAGGGTTTTATTCCTCACTTGTCTACTTGAGACACATCCTGCAGGGGTCTGGGCACCCCTGGAGAAGCTGTGGGGGCTCTGGGATGACAATTCCCTCCCTCCACCCTGTGCTGCAGCTGGAGCTGAGCCGCTGGGACAGCGCACAGCAGGTGCTGAGCCCCATTTCCAACCCATTTCCATGGATCCCAGTGCCTGCCTTGCCCCAAGGGACTGGGACTGACCCCGGGTGGGTGGCAGGGACCCAGCTGCCCTCACGCCAGCCGTGCTAAGTGGCAGATTTTGAAGCAAGCCAGAGGGACAGGAAGAGGTCATGGCTGTCCGGCTCTGGGCTGCCTAATTCCCAATTAAGCCAGTGCAATGTAATGATCTCAGTGGACGTCAAGTTTTGTCTTCAGCAAGGAAATTTATTCAAGCTGGGAAGCTCCTAATTGGGATAAGGAAGGCAAGGGGCCGGGGTGAGCAGGACCCTGGGTGGTTGCGTCAGCCTTCGGCCTCATCCTCAGTGCTGCTTCTCAGGGAGGAGGGGGGGCTTTGTCTGCTGGTGATGTGACTCAGGACACCACATTCAATCCCTGTGTGCAGCTCCTAGGAGAAGCAGGGGGGAAATTTGGGATTTCATGCCTTTGCCCAGGAGGTTTGTTGTTCTCATGTGGCTGTGGAATTGTTGGGTGGACAGGTGTCATCATCGTCCCAGAGCGGGATGAGCCCAGTGCTGAGCATCTCCCAAAATCCAGGCACGGGTGGGTGGACAAGGCCAACAAGGACATTCCCCACCCCAAATCCCACAGATAATCCAGAGGATATGGGATTGCTTCCTCCTACCCAAAAGGGATTTGAAGCCAAGGGAAGCATGCGCCCCTCTCACCCCGCTCCTGGACACATCCCATCTGCAGCTGCCTTCCTTCATCCCTACCCTCTCCATGCCAGAGGGGTTCCCAACGGGACACAGCCCAAAGGGGCTGCCAGAGAGGGGCCCCAAGCCCCAGACTCCATCCACAGCCTCCACACGTTCATCCAGCTCCAACCACAACCTCCACACGTTCATCCAGCTCCAACCACAACCTCCATGCATTCATCCAGCTCCATCCACAGCCTCCACACGTTCATCCAGCTCCATCCACAGCCTCCACATGTTCATCCAACTCCATCCACAACCCCCATACATTCATCCAGCTCCATCTACAACCCCCATACATTCATCCAACTCCATCCACAACCTCCATGCATTCCCCCCGTCGCTGGTCTCATCACTGAGGAGAAAACCAACACCTTGTCCTTGACCTCACGTCCTCGACCTCCGGCTATTAGCCGAGCCCTCTGCTGTGGGAAGCAATGCCTTGTGGTTTTTAAGGAACACGGATGACGCCGGTGCCAGAATCCCTAAGTAGGAGCCAGGACTATAAATACAGGGCCAGCGGTTGGGATGAGCAGCCAAAAATCCCCCCAGTCCCGCCGCTATGTCCTGCAAGGCTCTGGCCCTCTGCCTCCTGGGGCTCCTGACTCTGTCCTCTGCTTGCTACATCCAGAACTGCCCCATCGGGGGCAAACGTGCTGTGCTGGACATGGATGTCAGGAAGGTAGGTCCTGGAAAGCCCGGAGCACTCCGAGCTCCATCCTTCCCTTCTCCCAACCTTCTTCCTCCCTGTTCCCCGAGCAGTGCCTGCCCTGCGGTCCCCGGAACAAGGGCCACTGCTTCGGGCCCAACATCTGCTGCGGGGAGGAGCTGGGCTGCTACATCGGCACCTCGGAAACGCTGCGCTGCCAGGAGGAAAACTTCCTGCCCACTCCCTGCGAGTCGGGACGCAAACCCTGCGGCTCCGGAGGGAGCTGCGCCGCTCCCGGCATCTGCTGCAGCACCGGTGAGGGCGGCACGGCATCCCGGGATTCCTGTCACGGAACCCTCCCGCAGCCGGGAGGGAATTCAGGGTTCTGTGGAAGAGTGGGAGAGGGGAGGATGCCCAAGGGATTGTCTTTGTTCCATCCGTGTATCCATCCATCGCCTCCATGACCTATCCAGACCCCAGGGAAGGGATGAGTAAGGCTTTGGCGCAGGAGAGAAGCAGACAGCAAACAAATTTTGGGGGCTGAGCAAGTGCAGGGCCCACATCCCCATCTGCTCTCATTAGCTTTTCTCAAAATCCCATCTCCTCCCGAAATTGAACTGCCAGTGATCCTGCTATAAATCCTGGGAAGCATCAGAGAATGGAGCGAGCACGAGCTCATCCCAGTGCCGGGGGGTCCCTGGGGCTGTTTTGGGGATTTCTGGGGGTCCTTGGGGGCTGTCCCAGGGATCTCTGGGTGTTCTGGGGATTTTTGGGGATCCCTGAGAGCTGTTTCAGGGATTTTTAGGGGATGGTTTGGGGGCTGTCTCAGGGATCTCTGGGGGCTGGTTTTGGGGGTCCCTGGGAGCTATTTTGGGGATTTCTGGAGGCTGTTTCCAGGACCCCTGGGTGTTCTGGGGATTTTTGGGGGTGCCTGGGGGCTGTCTCAGGGATCTCTAGGGTCCATTTTGGGGGGTCCTTGGGGCCTGGTCGGTGCTGTCTGGTTTCTCACCACACTCCCCCCTCTCTCCCCTCAGAGGGCTGTGGCTCTGACTCATCCTGTGACCAGGAGATGCTGATTGTGTAGCCCACCCGGGAGAGAATGCCCAGGATCCTGCATCCATCACTGTCCCAGCCCTGCCTCGGGCTGTGACTCAGGCTGAAATGATGAGCTTAATTAGAAATAAAACTTGGACAGAAAAACAACCCAGATAGAAGTCTGTGGGTTTTGTGAGCTCACCTGATTGAGGTGCAGGCTTGGGAGAAGACACTTAGAGGGAAAAGTGGAGGTAAAAAAAAAAAAGTGAGGGTTTCAGGGTAATTAATGGAGGGAGGGAGGGAGGGGGATCTGCAAACCATGGCTGAACCACAGCAAACTCCAGGGCCAACAATGGGCACCCCAAACCCAGAAGTTTTAGGACAAAGCTGACAGCCTGCAAGACCCCAACAACCCAGAACACCCAAAGTCATTTTACAATTTTATCTACACCTTCAGATTCAGGTGATGAATAAATTAAGCCTGAAGGGAGGAATAAGGAGACACCAGAAATCCTCAATCATTCACATTTTCTTATTCAGCCACACCAAAGGATGTGCAAAAGAAGGTTTAAAGTGTGAAATCAGGATTACAATTAATCCTTCCCCCAAGAACAAAAAAAGGGAAGGTCAGTGTTTCCCACAAATTCATTCCTTGTTTGCCTTTGGAAGCATCCAGAGGAGCTGACAGCAAGGAGCTCAGAGCCAGGCTCTGCCTCAGGACTGCTCCTGCTCCTCCCCACATGCTGTGTGTGAAGGCAGGAGGGATCCAAACACGTGGGAGGTGGGATCACAGGCACAGCAACAGGGCTGAGCCAGGCTGCTGGAGCCTTCCAAGTTTCCCCTCACCCCCTTTCCCGCAGGCATCAACCCTTTGGAAGCAGCAGAGCCAGACCCACGGCCTGTCTCCAACACTTCTGTGGTCAATTTATACATTCAAAGGAAGGATCTGTGTTGTCTGGGGGGGCCTCTGGACACAACCCATGCCAGGAGCCCCATGCCAGGGCTGCTATGTCAGCACCGTGCGCTTGACGATCCTCCCGTCCTTGTCGATGGCGAAGTTGTAGTTCCGTGGGTTGTCCAGGCACTCCTCGATCCGTGCCTCCAGGTTCTCAGGGGTGATGAAGTTTTTGGCTTCCTCCTGAACAAAAAAGATAAGGATTATCCCCCCTCAGGATTATCCCACCCTGTTCAAAGAGCTCTGGCTCAAGCTCTCTCCCATCCACGCGCTGTCAACACCCCTGGAAGGTGCCAACGCTTGTGTTCCAGCTGCCAACTGAAAAATCTGTGGAAAACAAGCCCACGGCTTCCACATGGCTCCCTGGCAGGGAATTCTGGCAGCCTGGTTCCCAGGAGGCACCAGATGCTCTTACCTGAAGCTGGAGGACCTCCTTCTCCTTCTCCTCCAGGAAAGCTTCCATTTTCCTGGCCTGTTTTTCTGCAATCTCTAACTTCCTCCTTTTCTGCTCCTCCTCTTCTTTCCTGAATCTCTCCTCTCTGCCAGGCAGAAAGGAAAATCTGTTGGATGAGGTGACACATCCACCCCCAGGAGAGCAGGAGGCTGCCCAAAGCACCTTGACTTGGCCCTCAGCAGCAAAAGGCACAGGAACCATGATAACTGCAAAGGCAGATTTATTTAAAAAGCTCAGGATTTCCCAGAATCACAGAAACAATTCGGGTGGAAAAGGCTGTGTCCTCTTGTCCTCTGCTCCCAGGGAGCAGATCCTGATCCATCCTGGCTGCATCCTCCTGTCAGGGAGTTGTGGAGAGTGACAAAGTCTCCCTTGAGCCTCCTTTCGCCCAGTCTGAGCCTCCCCAGCTGCTCCAACCAGGACTTGTGCTCCAGACCCTTCCCCAGCTTTGTTGCCCTGGACACACTCCAGCATCTCAACATCCTTCCTAAACTGGGGGGCCCAGAAATGGACACAACACTCGAGGTGTGGCCTCAGCAGTGCCAAATACAGAGGAAGAATCCCTGCCCTGTTCCTGCTGGCCACACCATTCCAAATCCAGGCCAGCAGTCATTGGCCTTCTTGCCCACCTGGGCACACTGCTGGCTCCTGTCCAGCCTGCTGTCCAGCAGTGCCCACAGGTCCCTTTTTGGCCTGGCTGCTGTCCAGTCACTCTGTCCCCAGCCTGGACTGCTGCAGGGGTTGTTGTGACCAAAGTGCAGGACCCCACACTTGATCTTGTTACACCCCATATCCCTGGATTCAGCCCCTGGATCCAGCCTGTCCAGGCCCCTCTGCAGAGCTCTCCTGCCCTGGGATGTGACCATTCCCTACCAGACTCCGGGTCCAGCCATGAACCAGCTCCTAACCCACAGCCCACAGTGACCCTGCCCAAAGTTCCCTGTAAATATCAGACCAGACTCTAACTGAGTTCAGTTCTGCCTGAGCAGAAGCCAAAGCCAGGCAGGGCCGTGTTTCCCGTGCTGACCTGCGTGCCCGCTGCCGGGCGTTCTCCTCCTCATTCCAGGCCATCAGGCGCCGGTGCTCCTCCAGCTCCTCCACGGAGCCCTCCACGGCCAGGCGCTCCTCCCGCTTCCTCTGCAGCACCTCGGCCCTGAACTCCGCCCTGCCAGGAGGAGGGGAGGGCACTGAGCTCCTGCCCGGGGCTGGGAGCTCCTGCCCGGGGCTGGGAGCTCC
>CM031860.1:63688569-63724494 GCA_018697195.1 Certhia americana | reverse complement strand
CAGATCCAGGGGGGATGAGCACCCTGGGTGCCCTTTGGGGCTGGAGAAGCTGAAGGGGCTCAGCACCCCGGGGTGCTGCTGGGGTTTGGACACTGTCCCCATCCCCCCATTGGGGTCTGATTTGGGGCAGACAGGACCCCCCCACCCCCGGGGCCCACCCGTACCGTGGCTGTGGCAGCCTCACCTGGGCGGGCAGGTGCCGGTGGTGGCGGTGGCCGGTGTCCGGAGCGGTGGCCGGCCGGGCAGGAGCCGCTATTTGAAGGGCTCGGTGACAGTGACGTCAGCCTGGCCACCGTTCCCACGGGGGACCGTGACCTCGCTGATGGCATCGGTCTGCCCGTGCCGATGCCCAGTGCCTCCTTCCTCCCAAATCCCCCTCCCACTGCACCCTGACACCCCTTTTTGGGGACTCTGCCCCACTGACCCCGGTGTGGCTCCATCACCCAGGGCTGGGGACCCCCCAGAATGGGCTCATTTCCCATTCCCTGGCAGTTGGGAAGGGGATGGATCCAGATGGTCCCTCAGCAGCTCCAGAGATGCTCTTGTTGAAAGGAGGGGAGCAAATTCTCCTTGCTTCAGTTTCCCTACCCCACCTCAGCCCCCATTTTTCCAGTTCTCCCCCCGTTTCATATTGGTCACCCCCAAACTGGGGCTGGATGCTGGCAATGGCCATGGAGCCCGAAGGTCCCAGCTCAGGGGATGTGACAGAGCTCGGGAAGGGGATTTAGGCAGGATCTGGCCCTGGATTATCTCCAGCAGCTGCTCATCTCTCTGATATTTGCAGTTGGATGCAGGATGGGGCCAGGGCAGATGCTGTGGCAAAAGCTCAAGGTAGCTCCCCAGACCCCAAAATTCCCCCAAGTCCCCTGAGATCCCAGGAATGAAGGAAAAAAAGGGGGAAAACTCATTAAGAGCACCAGGGAACAGCCAGCACCCATTGGGCAGTGGGATGGAGGGATTTGTTGGGGTGGTCCATGTTCCTGGGTGGAGCATCTGTAGGGACAAATGAAGCTCTCCTGTTCAAGGAGGGTCCCCATTTCTTTGGGGTCACCACATTTATTTCTGAGTGTGACTGAGAGCCTTGGCTCCAGAGCCCCCAGAATTTAGGAGTCGGAATTTATTAGCAATGGGGTGATCTGTGGGCTCATGAGGGGTATCAGGTGATGGAGTGGGAATGATGGCAACAGCAAAGCAACTTTTGGGGGTGTTTTGGGTGGCTGAGGGTGTCCCTTCGCTCGTGTGCCTTCACTGAACCTCCCTGTGAATCCTGCCTAGATGAAAAAAGCTGAAAAACTTGGATACTCTGACTCATGGGCTGTTTTTACCCAGAAGTTCCTAGATTTCAACCCCATATCCTGAGTCTAGGACATCCCTGGGCAGAGCTGTCCATATTCCTGGGCCCTGCCTCTCACCCTGTGCTCCCCATCACTGTTTGGAGCATCCAGAGAAATCCTTGGGGGTGAACCTCTGCTCCAAACCAGTTCTCCCAGTGCCTGCAGTGGGGCTGGAGCTCCTCCTGTTAACCTGGGCATGGTGCCCCTGACTGCAGGAGGAACAAGGAAGGTGTTTCCTCAGGCACTCCTTTTTAAGAAAGAAAATACTAAAATCAACCATAATAACCTGTTGGGTTTTTTTTTTTTTTTTCCCAAATAAAAGTGCTGCACTCCTGGTTCTCAGGATATTTCTTGACTCTTTGGATTCTTGTTGAAAGAGAGCAGGATTTGGGAGAAATCCTTTCCTGTGAGGGTGGGGAGGCCCTGGCACAGGGTGCCCAGAGAAGCTGTGGCTGCCCCTGGATCTCTGGAAGTGTCCAAGGCCAGGCTGGACAGGGCTTGGAGCAACCTGGGCTAGTGGAAAGTGTACTGGAGTAGTAGTGGGGTGGTACTGGAAATTCTGTGAGATCCCTTCCACCCCAAACCTCATCATGTGATCCTCTGGATGCCAGGAAAAATAATCTGACCTCCCCTCCAGCAGCTGGGATGGAGCTCACCAGGTCCAAAGAGCACGAGCAGGGATGGCAGGGCCACTGTGATCACCCTCAGCTCAGGGCAACAGAGCTAACCCCAATCCCTGCTCTAAAATCCAGCTCCAAACACACAGACTTTTCCTTCGGGGACCAAAAATCAATTTGTTTTTCTGGGATTTGCTTTCTTGGGGTCGAAATCCCAACATCTGGGTGCTGCTGTGCGGCAATTACAGTTTCCAAACCAGCAGCACATGGTGGCCTGACTCTGAGGGAGGAAGGTTTTTTGCTTTGGGTACAAAAATGAGGGTATTCACATATAAACACACACACAGAATGAGCTTTTTTTTTTTTTTCTCCTTATTTTTTTTTTTAAGAGCTGACCAGCAGAAAAATGTGAAACCATTTCCCTGCAGGTTTGGAAAAGCTTGTGCTGGTGGGGTTGGGGGGGGAGTTTGGGTTTTGTTTTCAGATGAGATCCAGGATATATTTCTTTCCTTTTTTTTTTTTTTTTTTAAAAAGGCTTTACTCCCTCAAAAAAAAAAAAAAAAAAAGATTTACAAACAAAATAACAGCCTGTATCAACTCTCCAGAAGAGAGATGGCATGACAATATTAATCCAAACATCACGCTATTTAATTCCCCAATAAAACATTGGAAAAAAAGGAGCCAACAGTATCTGCACTAACACTTTGCTACATATAAAATCTCCAGCTAATATGAAGCTTATGGTACCAACCTCTAAAACAGTTAAGATATATACACATAGGTTTTTTTTTTTTGTCTGGGGGGGTATATTAACAAACAGAATATTACAAAATATTAAAGAAGGCAACTCTTCTGTCATTTGTTTCAGGGGGTGGGGGTGGGTGTGGATTTTTGTTCCTGTTTTTCTTCACTTGAAGTTGGCGTAGTCTGAGAAGGCGTCGATGTATTCCTGCACCACCTTGTAGCAGAATTCGTACTGTTCCTGTGGGATTTGGGAGAGAACAGGGTTAGACCAGGAAAATCCACACTTGAGACAGCACCTGATGCTTGGTCAGGTGTCCAGAGCAGGTCCCACCTCCCTGTGACCCGCAAACCCTTGCTGGGGTACTCATGGCAAAAGAAACTCTGCTCTCCCCGTCCCTCTCTGAGGTTCTGTTTGGATCCCAAAAGACATTTCTTTTAAAACCCTGAGCAAACCCCTCTTGTAAGACCTCACCCAGCCCCACCTGCTCCAACCCCACCAATGTGCAGGGCTCCACAGCCATTCCAGGACACTTTTCCAGTTGTTTCAGCCCATTAATGCATGGACTGTGGCTGAGGATGTCTCCAAGGAGGTTCTTACAACTTCTGTCAGTGCTTAAAAGACACCTGATGCCTTAACAAGAAGAAGGGGAGCCACCTCCTGGCCCACTTCCTTAGAATCACAGATCCTAAAGTGGTTTGGGTTGGAAGGAACCTTAAGGATGACCTTGCTCCACCCCCCTGCCACTATCCCAGGTTGCTCCAAGCCCTGTCCAGCCTGGCCTCGGACACTTCCAGGAATGATGAACCCACATCTTCCCTCACTCCTTCTTTCATGGAGATTGAAGACCTTGAATCAAAGAGGTTTTTGCTCAACACTGAACCCCCAGCCCATCCTTGCTGAGGTCCTGTTGGGGCAGGAGGCACCTACCAGTGTCTGCACCATGTGTGGCCTCTGTAGTCTTAAACTCTTGACTGTCTGAAAGACATCGAGGATTGCCTCTGCCTTCACCCTCTCCAGGACAGTGCTCAGCGCACAGAAAGTGCCCGTTCTTCCTGCTCCAGCACTGGGAAAGAGAAACCAGGGGGTGAGGGAAAACCCCTGTCCTGCCCCTGCTGGCTTTGCCCAGGGAACAATCCACACGGGAAGCACCGGAGAATTGGAGGAGTTAGTCCTGCCCCAGCCTCTCCCCAGTTTATCCAGGACATGCATTGGGATTCTGATCATCTCCCAAGCTCCTGGTGGAGCAGATCCCCTCGGAGGGGTGGCCCAGCTGCTCCAGCCTGGCTTTACCTGCAGTGCACAGTGATGGGGTGGTTGCCAGACTGCTGCTGCTGCTTCTGCACCGCCGCGATGATGTTGATCATCCCCTTCCCATCCCCAGGGATCCCAACTTCTGGCCAGCCATGGAAGTGAAACTGCCGGATCTGTCGGCTCTTGTTTTCCTGTTAGGAGGGCACAGCTCGAGCTCAGGCAGCTGGTGAGAGATCTGTACCAAGGAACTCACGGGCTCAGGGCTTTGGGATAGCAATCCGTGTAGGAAAGCTGCTTGTGGGGGAGTGGCATTCCCAGGGGCACAGAGTAGGGAAAGTGTGGGGAATGGGGAGCAGGAGGGAGGCTTGGAGGGGATGGTGAAGGAACAAACAGCAGGACAGGAACTCTCAGGGGTGGGAGGCAGGGATACAGGGATAATATCCCTTTGGGCTCATGCCAGTGAGACCCAGGAGCATGCAGAAGTCCCCAGAGGGAGCAGCCAGGCTCTTACCCTGGTGTTGGTCACCAGCAGGTCCCGCACTGTGTAGCTCTCACATTCCTCCTCTTTCTTCAGCTCCACTGTGATGTCTCCGTAGGACACGGAGCCGTCGGATGGCCAGTACTGAGCACACTTCTCCTGAGGAAGCATCACAGGAGGGCACAGGGTGAGGATCCCGTGTTTTTCCCATGGGTTTGGATAGAAAAACCTTCTGGCAGCTGCTCAACACCAGGTGGGATCCCACAGGCTTCACAAACTCCCGGAATCACAGACCGATTTGTGTTGGAAGGGACCTTGAGGGTCATCCCATTCCAAACTCCTGCCATTCATTTATTTATTTCCCTGGTGCTTAGTGCAGCTGATCCCAGGAGCTTACCTGGCCTCTCTCCTCCAGCTCCGTTAGCATCACTATGGAGCAGGATTTCCACTCCCAGATCATCCTCCAGAAGTCCTCTATCGTGTGCTGCAGCGGCCCTTGGCTGGCGATGTAGGAATCCTTCTGGCGATAACCCTGGAATGTGGGAACAGGGTCAGTGCATCAGCAGGAGGAACCTCTTGGACATGGCTGCCCTACCAAGCTCAGTTCAATTTTGGGAGGATCATGTCCCCCTAAACACACCTGGCTTTATCCATTTGGGTTTCCAGCACACCCAAGCAGTATTGCAAGCTCTGAGTGCTGGAGCAGAGCTTTGCCTTAGCTCCAAGTACTTGGGGTACAATTTTTATTGGGCATTTTTGGAAGAAGCAAGCAGAACCAATTGACCTAGATGATCTTTAAGGTCCCTTCCAACCCAGACCATTCTATGATCTATGAAAACCAGCAGGAAGGATGGATGACTGGCTCTTCCACAGCCACAGTTTCTGTTTCCAAACCCCTCCGACTCCCCTGAGCCCTCCCTGCAGACTGTGACTGCAGATGCTTCGTCATTCAGAGTTTGTCATTTAAGCAAAGTTCAGCAGAGGCAGGAAATTGAATCCTCAGCCCAAATTGCTTATGTGCCACGGAAGCTTTCTGATCTGATGTACAACAAGGCAGCTGCTCCTGGCTGCTCCTGCAGCCACAGCAGGGACCCAGCAAAGGAGATTTCAGGGAGCAATTAATTAGGGATGTTAGAACTGGGAATAAACTGGTTCTAGTGGGCAAACCCAGCAATTGCCTTTCTGTGAAAAAAAAAAGCAAAAAAAAAAAAAAATCCCTGTGTCATTAGGAGATGAGAGCAGAAATTGGGCTGGAAAAGAGAAAAGAGCAGGGTCTGTCACTTGGCCAGCACTGGCATCACTGCATGGAGATCAATACTCATCTGAGATGTCTCCCTGGAGTCAACAGGACTGCTCAGGAGAGAAGGATGTGCAATCACTTATCTCCTCCTCAGAGTGAGGACAACACTTAACCTCCCTGCCTCACCTCCTGCCACCACCCAGACAGGTGTAATGGGATTGACCTGGCTCCTCTCCAAGGTTTTGGGATCGTGTATTGCTCCCTGATCTAATCTGGTGGATGTTTTCTGACCAAATGGCCAGTGCTGTGCTATTTCCATGGATACGTGGATCTGCTCTCCACAGCCATCAGCAGAGCCCAGAGGGGCAGAAAGTGAGGCCAGGATTTGGAGGCTCTGCTCAGGCTCCAGCTCTCCTCTCCCACAAGGAGCTGGATATACCTGGAGCTTTCCTGGAGAAAGAAACCAGCACCATCCAGTGACACAAAGTCACATGGAGAGAGCTGTACAAAACCCATGCAAGGAGTGTTTGGGATTAATTCTTCCCAAAGGAAGCAGCATGAGGTGCTTTCCACTGAGAGAAGATGGAAAGAAGATTGGAGAAGACTCACATCAATGAAGGAAGCGTTTACATAGTCTGTGTTCTCTTCCCCTCTCTTCACTGGAATGATTACTCGGTTGAACTCATCTGGAACAGAACAAAATCATCTGAGATTTGGGACAACCTGCATGGCCTTTAGCTGGGGAGTCACCAAGCCCTAAATGGGAGACAGAGATGAGGGAAGGGGAGCACAGTGCACCTGGCTGGGACAAGGACAGTCAGCTTCACCCTCTGCCATGCCCTGGTTTGGGGCGGAAGAAGGGCATGCTGAGCTCTCCAGGAAAAGAACTGCTCAGCACTGGGACTCCCTTCCCCTCGAGGCAGAAAGTCCTGGCAGCAGAAACCAGCAGAGGGGGTCACTCAGGGCACTGTCCCTGCCAATCTGTGTCCAGACAAAATTTGAGTATCTTCAGAAAACCTCCTTGGGTAACCTGTGTCAGCACCTGGTCACCCTCACAGCCAAAATGTGTTCCCTGGTGTTCAGAGGGACCATCCTGTGGTCAGTGTGTCCTCGTGGCCTCTTGTCCTGTCCCTGGCCACCACTGGCAAGAGCCTGGCTCTGTCCTCCCTGCAGGTTTTGATGGACAGGGATGAGGCCCCTGGAGCCTTCTCTTCTCCAGGCTGAGCAGTCCCAGCTGTCCCAGCCTTTCCTCAGAGCAGAGATGCTCCAGTCCCCTCACTGGGCTCTCCCCAGCCTGTCCACGTCCCTCTTGTTCTGGGGAGGCACAACTGGACCCAGTGCTCCAGGTGTGGCCTCACCAGTGCTGAGCAGAGGGGCAGGATCCCCTCCCTGGACCTGCTGGAAGTGTTTTGTCCCACACAGCCCAGGTCACCTCTGTCCCTTTTGTCACAAGGGCACTTTGCTGCCTCAGGTTCAGGCTGGAACCTGTCAGGACCCCCAGGTCCATTCCTGCCAAGCTGCTTTTCCACCTGGCTGGTGCCTGGGCTTGTCCCTCCCCAGGAGCAGGACTTTGCCCATTTCTTTGTTGAACATCACAAGGTTCCTGTTTGTCCCATTTCTCCAGCCTGATTCCTGTCCCCACACACCCACGGGACACGCAGCCCAACAAGCCTTACATGGAATTATCTGAAGCACCCTGTTCTTCTTCATGTTGGCTGGCAAATTGCCTGTTCTCATCTTGTCATTCTGGATTTTGATTGAAGTGAGTTTCTGCAGGGCAAGGAGCAAAGCAGAGGGGAATTTCAGAGCAATCCAGGTGTTCCCTGCATCATCCCAGCAGATCCAGCAGGACAACAGCCACACTCACCTTGAACTCCTCTTCCAGCCCGTTGCTGCTGGTCCCTGGCACTTTGTTGTAGATCTTCTGGAGGTGGATCTCTAATGAGGTCACCTCCAGCTCTGTGTCACCGTAGAGATAGTGCTCTAGAAGTGCTTGGTATATGAACACATACTGCATCTGGAGGGTGGCAGGGAGAAGTCATAAAATAAAGTCTGAGTTTCTCTGAAATGATCCTTTTTAAATTGGTCCCATTGCCCGTAACTACACCTCCCCTCCATCCATACAAGTCACTTTGCTTTTTATCCCCTGCTCCCTTTTTTTTCTGCCATGTTCCATGCCCGGTGAGCACATGCCAAGTGCAAACCCACCACCTCCCTGCCCACCCTCTGAGACCCCAGAAAAGTGAGTGACAACCTTCCTGCCACTAAACGGGGACTGGGACTTCAGTTACCACACCAAGCAAAGCAGATGGGACACAAAATGTTCTCCAAGCCTGGAGAAAAGGAGGCTCAGGGGGGATCTTTTGGCTCCACAAGATTCCCTGACAGGAGGGGGCAGCCAGGGGGGAAAAGGGACAGGATAAGAGGGAATGGCCTCAAGCTGTGCCAGGGAAGGGTCAGATGGGATACTGGATAAATTTCTTCATGGAAAGGGTTGCTCGGACCTGGCACAACTGCCCAGGGTGAGTCCCCATCCCTGGAGGGATTTAAAAGCCACGTGAATGTGGCACTGGGGGACATGGGTCACTGGTGGCCTTGGCAGTGCTGGGGGAATGTTTGGACTCGATCTTTAGGACCCTTCCCAACCTAAATGATTTCATGATTCTACAAAGGGGATTAAAAAAGAGCAGGACCCCATGAAGGGCTCACTTGATGCAGCACCACCCAAAACGAGGGCTGACACTCAACCCTCACATAGGCTTTGACTGGGTGAAGGAAATCCACATGCAGAGGGCAGGGCAGCACCACACTCACATCTGTCTGTACCATCTGGCAGCGCTGAGCCCGGATCCGGCTCACGAAGCCGTAAACATCCACCTTCCTCTCCGTGTGCATCATGTCCAGCATGGCATCGATGACGATGAAAGTGCCCGTGCGTCCCACCCCAGCACTGCAAGGGAAGGGGTGGATGGGAGATGGGGGAAGGAATTCTTCCCTGGGAGGGTGAGGAGGGCCTGGCACAGGATGCTCAGAGAAGCTGTGGCTGCTCCTGGATCCCTGGAAGTGTCCAAGGCCAGGTTGGTCAGGGCTTGGAGCACCCTGGATTAGTGGAAGGTGTCCCTGCCCGTGGTCAGGGGGGGTGAACAAGATTGTCTTCAGTGAGACCAGCAGACATTAAGGAAAGACAAAGCTCTTGGAATCAGTTGCTTCCCAAGAAAACAAGAAAAATGAACTTGGGATGGTGCAAATGTGACCCTCTCTGCCTTTAACCATGGGGCTTCTCCTTGCTGCTATGTGGAAGCCCTTGAGGCTGCCCCATGGTTGCTGCTGTGCCTGAAACCACTCCAGGTGAAGCCAATCTCCATGGCCCTTGCTCCAGGCAATTTGTCAGCTCAGCACTGCCTTCTCCCAAAAAGGGATGTATCTTCTCATGCCAGGGCAGTGGAGATGCCACCAGCACTCAGCCTGGCTCACTCAGCATCCAACCAACCCAAATGACCCCTCCAGATGAGTTGTAACACCCAAACATCACTGATTCCAAGAACTTCCTTCAATTCATGCTTTTTTTTTTGCATGCCCCCATGAGGAACATCCCCATTTAACACAGGAAAGTTAAAAAAAAAAATCCTTTTAAATGGGAGACACTTTCCAGGTGACCCAGGATGGGCAGAGGTTGGCTGTGAGCAGGACTCACCTGCAGTGCACCACTATGGCTCCTGCATATTGGGGATTGCAGGTCTTCACCTTCTTCAGGAATTTCAGCATCCCGATGGGGGTGAAGGGCACCCCGAAGTCAGGCCAGCTGGTGAAATGGAATTGGGTCACCAGGCGCTGGGGCTTCTTGTTTGTGACATCTCCCACCTGGAGGGCAAAGGGGGACTCAGGTTAATGAGGAAAACTCAGGTTTCCCTTTTTTCCCCCCAAAATTAAGAGAGAGATGGAGCTGCAGAACCGAGATGGAGCTGGATGGCTTAAGAAGCAGCATCCACAGCTGAAAGGGCATGGACTCAGGCTCTGGGACAAATCAGTCTCTAAAAACATGACATTTTAACCACCCAGCACCACATCCCACATCCAAGGGGTGTGAGATGCCAGCCTGTCCCTGCCTGTGGATCCAGCCTGGCAGCAGCTGCCGTATTTCATCCTCAACAAGCTCAAACAGAAGCTCCATCTTTTGTTGCTCCATCCTTTCCTACTCCTCTGCCCAGATCATCCTCGGATTAAAGGCAGGGGAGGAAAACACACATGTCCATGCCATTGGAGTGAAGGATGGGGCTCAGGAGAATCACCCTCAGGGTCCAGACAGGTTTGCAGGCACCAACTCTTCCCTGCCTGCCTCTGAGAGCCTCAGGAAAACAAACAGAGTGACTAAACCACTCTGGGTCTCCTTGGAGAACAAGGAAATGTGGTGACAGATGGGAAAGCAATCAAACCCAACACATACAGGGCTGGATTTTGTCTCAGCTGAGGGGATAAATCTGATTATTTTCAGGCATTAAGTCTGTGGGTGAGAGCAGGAACCAACACTGGTAACAGCAAGTGCTGCAGGATGGAATTTCAGCCCTGGCACCCCTCAGCTTCCCTGCTCTCAGTACAGCCATGCTGGTACCACTGGGAACTGGCCCTTGGGAGGAATAAATTCATAACAACTCTGGTTAAAAAGGGGTGCTGGGGGTCACTTCATCCCAGCCCCGCTCTCACAGAGCCTTGGAGGAGCTGAGCCAGCACCTTGGGGATGCTGTGTGGAGAGGGGAGGGATGCTGGGATGGGACAGGAAGGGATGGGAGAGGTGATCCCTGGCACCTGCTGGATGCAGAACTTGCGCACGGTGTAATCCACCAGGACGGTCACATCCTCCACGGACACTCGGATGTTCCCGTAGGTCCAGCAGCCCTGATCTGGCCAGTACTGAGCACATTTACACTGTGAGGGGAGAAAAAAGGTGCAGGTGAGCTCTGGACACCCTCACAAGGCTGGGAATGGCTCCAGGACACGCCCTTAGGCACAGGATGTGCCGGATTTGGCCCAATTTGGATCCAATCCCAGCCTGTGAAACCTTCTGGCACCCACCTCCTTCCTCTCCTTCAGGTTGGTCACCATGACAATTGTCGCTGTGTTTTGCTCCCAAATCATCCTCCAAAAATCGTTCACTGTTTCTTCCTTTGGTCCTGAGGGGAAGGTAAAACAAAAAAGTCCTCTTTGGGATCAAACTCTCACAATCCGGTGTCAAAACCCAGCGTTTGAGGTCACACGTCACGGATGATCCAACACATTTTTTGGCAATAGGTCACAGGAGGTGCTGTGGTGTCTGGGCATGCCTGATCCAAGGAATAATCCTATCACACAATAGGAAATTTTGGATTTCTTTTATGGTCAGGAATTCTGTATTTAGCTCAAGAAGGGGAAACCAGACAGAGCATAGACTTGCCCAAGGTTACCCAGGGAAATTGTGGCTGTCCCAGCGTCTGCGGAAGTTCTGCCCTGGGATTTTGGGTTTTAGCCATGGGATCCCATTTCAGTGTGGCACAGGAATAGTTCCCTGCTGCCTGCCAGACATGAAGCTAACTCAGCTGCACTCCCTTGCCAAGCCTGAGGCTCAGGGTGAGCCAAGAGAACAGCAGAGCCAAAGTTTAACCTGAGCCTGGAAGTGCTGACGGACCTGATCCAGCCTCATTCTCCAGCCAGAGCCAGGGAAACTGGCCAGGAATGCCCTGACCCACTGGCAAGTCAAGAGAGGAAATATAAAACACTCCCATGGGCAGGTAACATCCTGTTGCTGACATCCCCACCCTGTGAGTGGGAATTTTGGTTTTAGTGATGTGTTTGGACTTCTCTAGATCACAAGGACATCTCTCTCTATCCCATCTCTGGGAGTGTTCAAGGGAGCTTGGAGCAGCCTGGGATAGTGAGAGGTGTCCTGCCCATGGTGGTGGGGTGGAATGAGATAAGCTTTGAGGTCTTTTCCACCCCAAACCATTCCATGATTTTTTGATTTAATTAAGGGAATTTAATTAAGCAGCTCCCTGGCAGTATTTCCAGAGGTCACAACACCCTCCAGCAATGGGATTGCACAGGCAGGACTTCTCTCTGTCCACCAGGACATCCAGCACTGCTCTTTGACTGTGGAAAATCATTCTGGGAACAATCTATGGAGCAGCCAGGCCTCGTTTTGACCAGGGATGCTCTGCAAGATGCTGTGCTATGGGTAGAGGGGCACAGCTCCACTGAGAAGAGGGACCCAGCCCAGATGCCCCAATTGAGCAATGGGAATAGTCAAGAATTTACCTTGTGCAGCAATGAACTTGTTTTTCTCTTGGTACCCCTGCAAGAATAGAAGAAAAAGGGAGAGAAATTAATATTTCTCTAACACAAGAGTCATGAAATGCATCTACTTCAGGAACAAACAGAGCTGGCATCTGCTCTGCTGCTCATTCTCCCTTGTGCAGAGAAGGGGCTGCAGCCTCTGAGGGGAGAATCAGCTCCAGAGATGGGCTGAAATAATTGAAAATCCTTGTGCAAAGGGCTGTCTTCCCACAGGAACACTCCCCATGCTCGCATACTGCAGGAATGACCCCACTTGTTGGCACAAGGCACAAATGAAGTCTGACAGCCCACTGGAGTCAGACCCTGCATCCAGGGCATCACATGAAAATCAGCATTGATCCTTGGAAGAGGGGCTGTAGAATTCCTACGGATTGATTTTGTGTATTTTATTTACTGGGGACGAAAGGAAACAGCTATTTTGAGTCCTGCTTTGCTTCATGTGCCTCCATCTCTCACATGACCCTTTCAGCTGATTGGAGCCACATGGTGACAACCACAAAGGACCCATCTCCTCCCAGGGGCAGAGCAGGACAACGTTACTTCCATTTTAGCTGGATTCCTTGATTTCTTCTTCATCCCCTCCCCACATCCAGCCCTGCAAGCTGGGAAGCACTGATGATCAACTGGCCACACTCTTCAAGGCTTTAAAACCGTGTGGATGTGGCACTTGGGGACATAGTTCAGTGCTGGGGGAATGCTTGGACTTGTGGGTCTTAGAGGGCTTTGCCAACCTCAAAGATTGTGTGATTTATCAGCTGTTTGCAGATCAGAAATGTCCAGCTCCAGCAGGAGTGGTTCCCCAGACCTTTCAGCTTTGCTCCTGGCAGGGATTTCCCCTTCACATCACAAAACTCACATTAATGAAGGAGGCATTGATGTAGTCGGAGTCAGGGACCCCCTCCACAGGAGTCAGGTGAACCCTGGAATGATCATCTGGAGAGAAATCAAAACTCTGCATTAAAGACAGCCCCCTCCACACTGCTGGTGCCTGGCATTGTGAGAATCCAGGTGTTAGAATGGAGCCCATGCTCCTGGCTCTGCTGCAAAACACCTTTATGCCCCCAAATTCCTCTTGCTTAAACCCAGAGAGGTCCTAGATCTTGTGCAGGGTGCTCTTCCTTCTGCAGAGTGCATATTTGAGGACAGCCCAAGCCAGCTCACTGCCCAATGCCACCAGGCAGGAGCTGTCCCTTCTGGTATTTCCCATTTGTTTCCCTCTCCACAGCCTCCTGGCTGCTGAGGGCTCCATGGAGCTTCTCCTCACAGGTATCTAAAGCTAAAGCAGACACAGCCACCCACCTGGGATGGGAAATGCCCTCAACCATGCCCCTGCCCATCCCAAAACCAGGAATGGGGAGTCCTGGCAGGAGCCTCTGAGTATCTCCCCCCCATATCCAACCAGTTTTGACACGTACAGGGCAAAATGTTCACATATCTGTTCTTCTCCTTGTTCTCCTCCTTGGAAGCAGCTTCACATGTGGCCTGTATGGGACACGCTGGGAGAGCCTGAAATGGAAGGGAAAAAATGGGTTTTCCATGATGTTTTCATGGCACAGCAGGAACAATGTGCTGGCAAATGCCACATCCGAGCATCCTGCCCCTCCAGACATGTCCCCACACCCCTCACCTCCACCCCAACAGCAGCTCCTCCTCCCCACCGAGCTCAGAGTGACCATTTAAATAGCTGGGCTGGACCAGAGAGAGCCAATCCCTTTGGGAAGATGTCTGGAATCTCCCGATCCATGGACACGAGGTGGCAGCAAAGCCTCCAGCTCTGAACCCACCCGGCAGCACCAACGAGCTCATTCCTGATTCTTGTCCATGGAAGCTCCTGTGAGATTCCCTCATTAACAGTGCTGCTAATTGTGACCTGATTAAGCCCCCACCAGCCCACCCAGTGTGGCAGGAGCAGCACCAGGGGAGTGGTTGGGGGGTATTGGGGTGACAGGGGACACTGTCCCTGGGTTTCCTGTTTGAGCACAGGAGGTGCTTCCCCAGCACCATTATTCCACATCCTCTTTGAACAGCAAAGAATGTTCTGGAGGTATCCACCATCCCTTCCTCCAGCTGACAGGACTGCAGGAAGTGTCCAGGGCAATCAGGTATTTATAACCCTAAAAATCCCCCTCCCTGGGCGTGCATTGCACCTATTTGGTTTCAACGCAGCACGGCCAGGAAAGGGATCAAGTTTTGTAGCAGCTGGACAAAGTTGAGTGGCTTTTTTTTTACTTCTTGTTCTCATGGTGCCATATCATGGCTTGGACCTGGGCTGGGAGCACAGGTCTGATGAGAAGCATGTGAGGAGGCTCAGCCTGGAGAAAAGGAGGCTCAGGAAGAACTTCTTGGATCTGCACAACTCCCTGACAGGAGGGGACAGCCAGGGTGGGTCGGGCTGTGCTCCCAGGGAACAGGGACAGGAGGAGAGGAACAGCCTCAGGCTGGGCCAGGGGAGGTTTAGATTGGACATTTAGGAAAATATTTTCACAGGAAGACTTGTCAAGCCCCAGCACAGGCTGCCCAGGGTGATGGTGGAGTCACCATCTTTGTAAATCTTAAAAAAACCCCAAAAATAGTGTAGATGTGACACTTGGGGACAGAGTTTAAGTGGTAATCTTGGCAGTGCTGGGTTAATGGTTGGAATCAATAATCTTAGAGGGCTTTTCCAGCCTTAATGAACCTACCCTGCTCTATTCTATTCAATCCTATTCTAACTTATTTTTGTATTGACAAGGCCAAACAGATTTATTGTCCCAAGCTGCAAAGCTCAGCAATGTCAAGAAGAGGTTGTAGTCATCCCTGAAGAAATGCTCTGGGCTGGTGGGACAAGCACAACACCTGAATTCCTCACAGCTGAAGGCCAGCCTTTGTGCCATACATTGTCATCATTGTGTTTCAGGGTCAACAGCTCACTGAAGTAAGATGGGGTCACTCCTGTTTCTCTGTCATTTTTTTGGCTGTTTGTGGATTCAAAGCCATGAGGCCTGGGAGGTGGGAAGCAGAACTTGGGAGGCAACGAGCCAGCAGAGGAGCTCTGGAAGACCTCAAGATCATTCCTGAACCCAGGAAAATGTAACTCTGAAGAGCTGTTTGCTAGAAACCCTCTGCTTCCTGCACTGAGCATGAGGGTGAACAGCTCATCCACCCCCACCACAGATTCAGAGACAGAATCAGCCCCGCCTTCGAGAAACCCCCGAGACCCAGACCCCAAACCCCAACCCGAGGGCAGCCCGTGGGGTCTGAGGGCAGCAGCAGAGGCACTCACGTTGAACTCCTCCCTGAAGAGTTTGTTGTCATCGGCCATGCGGCGATTGATCTCCTCCTCCAGCTTGTCCACGGGCAGCGGGGGGTACTTGCGGTTGGTGCTGGGGGAGCGGGCGAGCAGGGGCATGCTCTGGGGCTCTGCAATGACACCCGGGGGTCACAGGGGACACCAGCTGTCCCCCCCGTGCCCAGTGCTGCCCACCCACACCCAGGGGAGTGCAGGGACCCCGGTGCTGCTGCTCTGAGGGGTGTCCTCGTGTCTGTGTGGGATGGATTGGGCTGGAGGGGGTGTTGGAGATCATCTTGTGCCAACAGCTTCCATCAGACCAGGCTGCTCTGAGCACAGGGGTACCTGGCTTGTGGCAGCATTGGGGTGGCAGCAGGGCCAGGGCAGTGCCTGTCCCCTGTGCTGGCACTGCTGGGGCACCTCCTGTCCTGGGGGGTGTTTTTGAGTCTCTCACAAAAAGATCTGGAGGGGCTGGAGAGAGTCCAGGGAAGGGAACGGAGCTGGGGAAGGGTCTGGAGCCCCAGGAGCAGCTGAGGGAGCTGGGAAAGGGGCTCAGCCTGGAGCAAAGGAGGCTCAGGGGGGCCCTTGTGGCTCTGCACAACTCCCTGACAGGAGGGGACAGCCGGGGGGGGGGTCGGGCTTTGCTCCCAGGGAACAGGGACAGGAGGAGAGGGAATGGCCTCAGGCTGGGCCAGGGGAGGGTTAGATTGGATATTTGGGTAAGTTTCTTCATGGAAAGGGTTGCCCAGACCTAGCCCAGCTGCCTAGGGCAGTGGTGGAGTCCCCATCCTTGGAGGGATTTAAAAGCCGTGTGGATGTGGCACTTGGGGACAGGGGTCAGTGGTGGCCTTGGCAGTGCTGCGGGAATGGTTGGGTTGGATGATCTTAAAGGGCTTTTCCAACCCCAAGAAATCAGCGATCCTATGATGATTAACACCCTGGGATCAACACTCTCCCAGAGGCAGGACAGGGCACTGAGGACCAAGTCCATACTGGGGTTGGAGACCTCGCTTTGAATTCCAGCTTCTCCCTCTCTCACGTGGAGAGTTTGGCCCCACCACTGACACAATTCCCAGGAGGGCACAGCAAAGGCAGCTGCTGCTTGTGTTGCTCAGCAAAGCCCAGAAAGGCCGTGTGAGGGTTACACCAACACAGCTGAGGGTTTATGAAGTTCACACCTCCTTTTACAGTGATCTAAGACGGGCAGGGAAGGTCTTAGCAGCCAACATAAAATAAAAAAGGTGCTGAATTCCAGTTAGTGCTTCTCGGAAGGTGTTTGGTTTATGTGGAAGGAGTACTGAAAAAACATCTGAACTGAGTTTAAGAGCTCTCCTCAGATCTTAATCAGTGCTTACACACAGATGGAGATGCCCAATTTCAGACCCTCACCGTCAGCTCTAGCTCACAGCTCAGGGGCAGAAGAATTTAGACATTACACAAGGCTTTAAAATTGCATCTGTGCACGTTTAGAAGGTACAAAAACGTTTTTACAATGAAAATAAGAGCATTTCCTGTTTTCTCCTGGGAATGTTAGTTTGGTGTCCACAGCTAGTATGAAGATCTGAGTTTCAATCAGAGAGCATACTAATCTGAAAGAGCAGAAGACTGTTTAATTACTCCCCAAAGATGTGTTTTTTCAAAAAAAAGTTCTCATTTGAGTCAAAGAACCACTATGAAAACTCAAGAGGAACGTGAGCAGTGATTTTGGAAGCGATCACCCATTTTAATACCAACCACTTGAGGGCAAACATTTAGTCAGTGGAATGAAAGCTGGGAAACAAAACCTTCATTCTACGAAAGTCTGCCAAAACCATGGAAAACACGGAACAAAGATCAGGAAACAACAACAACAATGAAATATAAATCAAAAAAATATCTGCCTACAAAAATAAGAGGTGTGTGGCAGCAGGTGGACTCACCTGTGTCATCCGTCCGGCCGTTGGACAGACGGAAGGAGTTGGAGTGGCTCCCTGCCTGCTTGTATTTCTTGAACCTACCAAAGAGAATCGGGGTGGAAAAGCCAGTAAATACCCACCAGGAAGCTCAGGTCCCCTCCCAGATGAGAGATGCCACACTTTCTCATGGCTTTGTGAATTAGCTGGTGGGTCCAGGAGGCTGCAAAATGCTGCCTGTGAGCAGAGCTTTTCACTGAGCACATCTGGAACAGCTGCAGGAGCCCAGAGCCAGGTGGAAACCAGCTTTAAGGGTGCTCTTTACAGAGGACACCCCAAGGAGTCCCTGCTCCCTGGGCTGAGCCAGCAGAGCACGTAAAGCCCAGGTTGATCTGTCCTGCAGCAAATCCCTGCTCCATGTGTTTTTAACTTGGAGCAGCTGCTCCTGCTCCCTTGGCCTGAAATTCAGAGTTTTGCTGAATCACTGGGCAGTGAACACAAACCCTTTCTTTCAGGGCTGGAAGCCAGGTGGGAAGGACTCAAACTCTGCTGCTGCTGAGCTCCTGAGGCAAAACTCTCCTCAGGTTCACTGCTGTGAGGGCAGGCCTGGAGCCAGGAGACAGAGGGAAGTTTTCCACTGCTAAAGAAATTTTTTTTTAAGACTTACTTAATCACCAAACTGGTGAGTAAATTAAAATGTTTACTGCAGGTGAATAAAGACATTCTTAGTTATGCTTTCAGGAGCTGGGAATGCTTCATTTTGAGCAGGGCAGATGTTTGGATTCTAAAAAATGGACCTAAGAAGGCTTTATTATGCTGCAATTTCAATTACAGCATCACCTAATGCTCCTCACAAGCTCCTGCCATTCACAGTGAAAGGTGCACAGGGACCATGTAAGGTTTGGTACCCAAAACAGAGTTTGGATGTGGATCCTGCTTGCTATCACGATGGGAATCAAGGAGTAACACACTGAAAGGTCTTTGTGGCTGTGTTCAGCCTCCCTGAATTACTCAGTCTATCATTTTCAGCCTCATGAGGACACCTCACCTGCTTTTCCCCACACTGACAGGGCTTCAGTTCAACCTATTCTGCTAAATGTGACTTTTTGAGAGGCAGAGCAGGAATTCCCCAAACGAGGAGCAGCTTTGCAGAAAAAGGAATAAGCATCATTCACCAGATAACCCCAAACATCATTTTCATTCATTGTCCTTACAGGTTTCTTTTCAAAGCACCAGCTGTGTCAGCCTTTAGCTTGGGAGACAGCACAAAAGGCTCATTCCTGTTCATTCAGGAATTGTTTCTGTCAAACAAGGGAATCCAGCATTAAAGCAGCTCTTACCTCAACATGTACAGAACAATAATAATAAATACTATGACTAGGAGGGAGGACAGGGCCACCATCACAGCTATAATGGGAGTCTCATCTGCAAGAGGAAGAGAAAGGTGTGGTTATGGACATTGTAAAACATTCAGAACCATCATTTAACAGGGCAGGCTTTTAAAATTTTTGCTTAAAGAACAATTCTGATGATGTTATTAGTAATAAAAACCATAATAAATAATAAATAATATTAAGTGATGCTGCATTTTTTCAGTCTGAGAGTGAAGACACAAAAGGATGAGTGAGCACCATGTGCCTCAGACACTCCCAGGTCAGATTAAACCCTGAAACCACCACTCAGAGCACCTCGAGCTTCTCCAGGAGTTGGTCACTGTGAAACTGGGACCTTGCAGTTGAAAACAAGTGATGGAGAAAGTTGGAACTGGGCTGTTTTTGAGGTTCCTTCTGCACAACTGAATGTGCACATGGTGGCCCAGCAGCCACCAGTAGAAATTTCCTCTGTCAGCTGGTGAGCCACAAAATTTTTTGCCTCAGACTGAAGGGGTCCAGAGAAGCTCCTAACAGGCCCATGAATTTGGTATAATATGATAAGGGACTTAATTTTAAAATGGGTGAAACTGTGGCCTCTGGAAAATCCCACAGATACATTTGTAACACCACCACGATTTTGCTTCCAATCTGTCAAACAGGACAAGAGGGCAAAGCTTCCTGCTGCACCTGGGATCTGAACACCTCCAGGGTGAGATTTCGTGTGGACTAGGCTGCCCAGAGAAGCTGTGGCTGCCCCTGGATCCTTGGAAGTGTCCCAGGCCAGGCTGGATGGGGCTTGGAGCAACCTGGGATAGAGGGAGGTGTCCCTTCCATGGCAGGGGATGGAACTGGATGAGTTTTAAGACCCTTTCCAACTCCACCATTCTGTGATTCTGTAATTATAGAATAATTTGGGTTGGAAGTGATCACCAAAGACCATCTAGTCCCACCCCCTACTCTTTCCTCCCTGGAAATTCAGAGTTTAGAGAGCAGGAGAGGTCAGATACCACCAGGCCACTGAATGTGACCCGATTTGACTCCCTTGCAGAAGCTCCTCAAGGACAGGTACCTCACAATCCCCTTGCAAAAACACTTAGATTAATCTGAAACATTCTCATCCTCCACGACCCACCACAAAAAACTTTTTTTCTTTTAAATAAGCCATTTCTATCTTGTGCTGGAGGTCAGTGAATCAATGGTCGGTGCTGGCAAATCACCCGGATGGTTTGGAAGCCAAGCAGCTCCAGCCAGGGAGGAAAATGCCCCTGAAGGGCATTTTTTCAGATAAATGTGGATGCCAGCCATGCCAGCTGGAGTTATTTCCATTTTTCATCAGCTCCCTCTATCTGAGGGGGTCACCACACCGTGTCTACACAGCCCCAAGAGGCTGCAGGGCACGACCCCTCTTCCCACCTTCTGTGCATCCATTTCCCTGCAGATTCCTGCTCCATGTGTCTCAGCAATTTCAGCCAGCAGACTTCCTTAGGTGGGGTTCATTTTGTCCATCTCTGAGCTACCCAAAGGCACTCTGACTATATTTCTGTGTTTGTCCCTCTGCGGTGTGAAGTCTGGCAATGTTATTTCTATTAAAACATATGATTTTTGTGTCATGATTTCAAGGCAATGACACAATGTGGCAAATAAAAAAATTAAATTATCTTGGTTTTGCATGTCTTTGTCCTTCTCATCTACTGCCCTAATGTTGCAGCACCTCCCACAGCCCAAAAGGAATTTATTGGGAATTCTGCCTCCTGCACACCTCAGTAGATGATGAGCCTTGGCATTCCCCACCTTGACACTTCCTAAAAGCAAGAACAGGTTGGTCTTGGCTCAACCACAGCCAGCCCTGGCCTCTCACTGAGACATCTGAGCACAGCCACCATCTCCATCCTGGCTGCAGGAGAGGAAGGAAAGCTGCCTTGCCAAAACCTGTGGTGTTAAATCACTTTTGGACCATTTTTTCCTGCCTTGGCTAGAGTTAAGCTCAGCCTAACCAGTGCTGAGCCAGGTTGGAGCTGCGGGGCAGCAGGGTGCAGATTTGAGGGCAGGGGTGGCTTTAGCAGCAGGGTGCAGGGAGTTTGGAGGTTTTGGGGTTTTTTTGCAGCTGTTCTTTCCACACATCTGGCGGGATGAGAAGCTGGAGCTTTCCCCCCCACACTAATGGCCCACCCAGCAAAGCCCAGGCAGGAAATGAGCTGGAGGGTCCCCAGCTGCTCCCTCCCTGCCCTGCCAGCCCTGCTGAGCTGTGCCAACCCCCCCCCCACACAGCTCCTGTCCTGCTCCAGCCTCAGCCTGAGGGTTTCATGCTGGCAATCCACTTGGAAAAGGGACAAGCACTCAACCTTCTGCTCCCACAGTGCTGGAGCACCCACCACAGTCCAGAGCTTGGAAGGCATCAAGAGGCTTAAATCTTGTCCTGGCCCCTCTGAGGAGCCACCAAGCCCTCCTCTGGGGCATGGGATCATGTCCCAGCTGCAGGCTGAGGTGATCTCTAGGCTGCTCCCTGCATGTCACCCAGGCCTGGGTGCAGCCATGGCAGAGGGACAGGGCTGAGCAGCCCATCCCTGCTCACAGCTGGCAACATCTGCCCACAAAACCAGCCACAGAACGGTTTGGGTTGGAAGGGACCTTAAAGATAATCCTATTCCACTCCCTGTCACAGGCAGGGACAGCTTCCACCATCCCAGGTTGCTCCAAGCCACATCCAAGCCAGCTTTGGACACTTCCAGGGATGGGGATGCCACAAATCTCTGGGCACCTTGTGCCAGGGCCTCATCATCCTCACAGTCAAGACTTGATTCCCAATATCTAATCCAAATCTTCTCCCAGTTTTGAAGCCATTTCCCCTTGTCTCATCACTCTATGCTCTTGTAAAAAGTCCCTCATTTCATCTGATTTCCTAACTATAGTTCTATTAATATAAATCTTGTTAGAAAGTCAGATGTATTCCCATTTTTTTTTCTTTTCCCTCAGGAGCAGGGATGAATGACGGCAGAGAGAACACAAAATCAGGCCTCAGCCAGGCCAGATCTGAGGGAATTACACTGAGCATTCCTGCAGAGGCTTAGCCACAACTTCAAACGAGTTCCCTCAGACCTGCATCCCTTTTATTCCCTCTGCTAAACGTGTGCTGCAGAGCATCTGTTCCCTAGACCATCACTGGGTGGGTGAGCCAGGCACAGCAAGCAGCACCAGGCAGAATTTGCAAAAGCTGCAACACCCATCAGAGCCAGGATGAAAACACACAGAGGCAGCTGAATCCTCCAGGTGGGAGCCAGCCCGGCTCTGCCCGCTCCTGGAGTGCTGAAGCCATGAGTAATTGCAAATATTCTGGTAGAGATGCCAGTTCTCAGAGCTGAGAGATGGAAAAATGTCCCTAAAGTGCTGTTCTCTTACAAGAAATGGATTTGTGTTGCTGCTTGCCAATAGAATGAAGGAGAACAATAATTATTCCCATCATCTGCAGGATGGGTTTGGATCAAATCGCGTAAGTCACAGTCAATAAAGACAATTCAGCAGCACAAAAAAAACCCCAAAAGTAAATTTCCTGAATGGCTTCTTCGACTTTGGTCATCCAGCTCTAGGGATGTGCTGACCTTCTCAGAGCAGGAACAATTTGTATCTAATAGGACATGTACAAATTGGAATGGGATTGTTCCGTTCTAAAAAGAAAAGCTCAACAGAAATTAAGATATCAGCGTGTCACCAGCTCTTCTAAAAAGCTTGAGAGGCTTCATAAAAGCACATTTGGAAGTCCAAAGGAGAGCTCTCTAATGGCAGAACACTTCTGGAAATGTTTTTACTGAGTAAAGAGCAATGAAATATAACATTCTTACCTCTTCTGTCAGAGTTACCTGCAGAAAAAGAAAACAAAAGTCTCTTAGCAACAAAGGAACAAGACATTTCAGTAAGTCAGGAAGGATCAAAGACCAAGACAGGAGCAAATTTAGTAACTCTCATCATCTGCCTGTAAACCTTTCCTTTAAAACACTAGCTATAAAACCAGGATGTTAAAATGAATTTCTGAGTAAGAAAAGAGGAACAAATCCTGAGTTTTTATCAGCAGAACAAGGAGCTGAAGCCAAGCTTTAACATCAGTAAACACAACTTACTGTTTAAACCCATAACCAGCGAGTCACTGGTGTAATTCATTAGCACTTAAATATCAAGAGATAACACTGGTGCATAATTTTAAGAGAGTGGCTGAGCCAAGAGTTCAATTAAAAGCAGCTGGGCCCAGGGATGGGGGCGAGGAGCATCCAAGGAAAGTCTCTACCTGCTGGCTTGGATGTATCAGCCAGAGGACACTGGAACAAACCTGTGCCAGGGAGAGCAGAGCCCGGCTCTCCTGGGGCAATGCTGCTGGCATGGGCACCCCATGGCCATGAGCTGTGTGTGGAGAGCTGCAGGACAGGGCTGAGGACAATCCTGGTGGCTTTGGACAAGGAGGAACTGCCTGTACAACGTGTGACTTTCTGTCCCAGTCCCCTTCTCGAGCACCACTTAATTCTTCCATGACTAACACCAACATTTCCTGTTCAATCAAATGGCAAGGACAGCCCTAAAACTGATTTTGCTCCTTGACAAATTACTTGAGGTAAAGAAAGAATTAGGTTTGATCATTTGTTCTCTGGGCTGACATCAAGTGAGAAGCCACTTCTGGCCTTGGTGGTGCAATGGCCAATGTGTCATGGTATAGACCAGGGGAGTTCACCAAAACTGGTAACTCAAATCACAAAAAGGCAGTGGAGACACAAAAATGATAAATTCAGCCCCGCCAAGAGCAGACATCATATATAAAATACAGATATTAGCAGCACTTTAAGGCTTTGGCCTCCATCTCTCCTATACGTAGGCTACATTTATACCAAACTTCTTCCACGTGTGTGTCTAAGGCTACGTCACATTCCTCCACTCTGCCAAAAAGGATTTGTGTTGGGAAGGAAGATCTGGACCAGCTCAGGGGTGGCAGAACACTACCAAAAGCTGGGTTGTGACCTTCCTTCAGCCACATCCTTCCCTATGCTGGTAGCAAAGACAACTTCACTGGCTGTGGCTTCCAAAGATTCCCAGAGGAAGAGGGCACACCCATCTCACTGAGGTGCAGAGACACCCAGCATCCCTTGGGAAAAGTGGTTTTTAAGGAATACACACTTGACACCTCTCTCCATTAACTCCACCATTATCTTGTTTCAGGGTTTTCTAATCCACAGCCAAATCACCAATCCTGTTTTCCCACTAAATCCAAAGGTCTAGCAGGCACTGCCATCTTCCTATTGCAAGCTGGAGTCACCAGCAGTACCAAACTGGGTCTTGATGAGCAAACCATGGCTGAAGAGCCACAGCTCAGCAAAGATTTCTGGTCACCTCAGCCTCTTTTTGCCTGATTTTTCATTCTTAACCCAGACTGAGCAGCCAAATTACATTTTATTGGGTGACTTTCCTGATGTGCCAAGAGGGGAATGAGATCAGGACGGCAACAATTCTCTCTCACCTGGACCTTTCAAAGATTGCCCAAGTAATGGGGAAAATTAACAATGTAAGGAGAGAATCACAGAATAGTTTGGGTTGGAAGCAAAGATCATCTAGTACACCTGTGGATACCTTTCACTAGATGATCTTGGCCCAAACCTTTGGTCAGATAAATCTCTTCTGACCTGGGCTGTCCAGAGAGTTCTCTTGTTTTGTACCACCATGGAACTGGGCCCAAAGTGGGGTGTTTTTTTTGCTCCATTTCACTCAGCAAACCACAAGAGGAGCAAAAAAACCAAACCCAGAGGCAGGGTGGCCTGGAGAAGAAGAGGTGGAGGAGGTGCCTACCATTGTGGGAAGCAGAAGAGGTCTCCTGTGTTGTCACCAGCATGCTGAAATTCCTCTCCGTCGTCTCCGCCTCCGTGCTGGGGACAGCGGTGTGCGGAGCCGCCGGCGTCACGCTGGGGAGCAGGGATGGGGCTGGAGGCACAGGCACGGTTGTCCCCAGGGTGGAGGAGATGTTGAGGCTGCCAGTGGTGGCGTTGGGGGAGATCCTGGCAGCTGTGGTTGGAGGAGGTTTTGGCGCTGTGGTGGAAACAGTCTCTGGAGTGCTCATGTTGAGTCTGTTTGTGTTGGGTGTGGTCCCATCCTCAGGACCTGCTGTAGGAGCTTTGGTGGGGCTCCTGGGCGAGGTGGACACTGTTGTGGGTGGCTCTGAGAAGAGAAAAGCATGGGGGAACCTCTGTGAGATTGTTTTCTGTGATACTGATGCGTTTAGATGCTGAAGATTCACTAACTCTAAGGATAAAACAGCCAACAAATCCTGAGCGCAGGACGGGGACTACTCTGCACAGCAAGTGATACAAATGTCATAAAAATAAATCTGAGCAGGTGTTATTTATGGGGAGGTACAAACAGAGCCCCTGGAGGTGAGGATCAGTATCAGTCAGGGGTAAAACCTGAGGGTCCCATTTATGAGCACCTGAAGCTCATCAACCTCTTTCCAACATTTTATGTTACAGTTACATGGAGGGCAGAAGGAGTGAGACACATTCACACCCACTCCTTTGATCCTAAAGATGGGATAAAAGAGAGATGAGGAGCACAGTTTACCTGTTGTGATGTTGTTAGCACCTACACTTATCAGGCCACTTCCGAGCAAAAGGAGAAAGAACCACAAATCCATGTTGACCTGGGGAGGAAAGCACAGAACATTTATTTAAACCCTCATGCAATATCATCCCAAAATAATCCAAGGTGGGGACGTTGCCGTGCATCTTGTAAAGCTCAGAGGGAGGAGTGGAAGTGTGGCTGGAGTCCTTGCAGACATCTGGATGGGAAGGATTTATGGGTGAGTTTATACAACCCCAAGGGGAAAGAACATGGAGAAATCCCAGTCTGGTGGAGCAGCAAAAGTGTCCCTGGATGGAGCAGGGAATGGGTGAACTGTGGGAGAGCATGAGAAGAACAAGCTGAGCACTAAAACCAAGAATCCGGTCTTAAAAGAGATTAATGAATTGCTCATATAGTGGTCTGCAAATGACTGTACTCTGAGCAAACTCAGAGGCAATTTAGCTGAAGACCACGGCAGAGAGTCTTAATCCCAAATGCCCCAGAAGTGGAGGCAGGAATGAAGGAGAGGTCAGCTCCCTCTGGCTCACTGACACCTGAAATGTTACTGGGCAGGGGCAGAACACTCAGCTCCATTCAAACCCCGCTGGATTCCCTGTGCATGTGGTGAAAGAAACACTCACAAATAATCCAAGAAGATCAGCAAGCTCAGGCTGCACGCCCATACTGTACGTGCTTCCCAGGAAACGTCCAGCAAAATTACAGGACGATGACATCAGTAAAACCATTTCCCCCAGCCCTTTTCTTATACAAGATTTTTATGGTGATTTCTTTCCTCTGGAGACCTCAGAAAGCTCCTGAGGAATGGGTATCATTATCTCCTCCCAAACACCTACGGATCCAGAGGCCCAGACATGTGAGACATCATCGTGCTGGCCAGGACAGAGCCCAAAGCTGCCAAGCCCAGACCAGCACGTGGCCACGGGGTCTTCCAAGGATGGACCAACACCTCTCCTGTGCTCTGAGCCCAGAGAGGGCTCGGACACAGCTCTGCTCTGTGCCATGGACCAGCAGCTGCCGCACAGCTCCCATCCTTCAGGCTTTTGTCCTGTGTCCAGTTGCATCTCCAGGATCTCCCAGGAGAGAGCTGTGAGATCTTGCTGCCAAGTCAACCTGAGGCGCTGCCAAGAATGGGTTTTATTCCCTCCCCCCTCTAATAGATCTTGTGTTGTTTGTGCTTCTTCTATTTATTTAAATCTGCTTCATTTAGACCCATCCCAAACTCCGGGCAGAAGGACAACACTGAAGTCATCCACGCGCTGGAAACGCTATCAGCAATACAAGATCCTCCCACCCCACCCGGGAGTATCCTCCCACCAGCACCACCTACTTAAATGTTTTTCCTCCCCCTCTAAAAGAAAACCTGGCAAAAATCGACCTTACTCAGTGACCAAAAGGTCAGACAAACCCTGAACCAGAAGGAAACCAAGCTCTGGAGATAAGAGCTTTCCGTAGGCTCTGTCCACGGCCAGCCCTGCTGCTGCAAGCAGGGCAGGGCTTTCTCCAAGGGTCCCACTGGTGTGAGCAGTCAGCATTCCAGAGGGTTTCATCACCAGTTAAAATAGCTGTCTGCATGAATTTGAATTGATTCAGTCCTCCTGTCACTGGTGAGAACAGCACTGGTCCTGCTATGCCTCCCCCAGGCTGCGCTCCAGGGTGGGATGTCAGGAAAAACCCACAACCTGTAGTTTGGTGGTTTGATGACATGTTCCACTCGTGGTGATTAACACACACCCCACTCAGCCTGGTCAGACACCTGCCAGAGTCTGAGATGAACCTGGACTACACAGGTTTGGCTTTGGGATGACAATCCAATATTTGTAAGGAATAAAGGCTTTCATGTGAAGGTGGGGAGGCCCTAGCACAGGGTGCCCAGAGAAGCTGTGGCTGTCCCTGGATCCCTAGAAGTGTCCAAGGGCAGGGTTTGCTGCAACCTGGGATAGTTGAAGGTGTCCCTTCCAAACCTATGGATGGGTTTTAAGGTCCCTTCCTACCCAAACCATTCCATGATTCTGTGATCTTCATAACTTGCTGCACAACTCGGATTGTCCAAGAATCCCACTGTGGAATCCCACAGAATTAAGATGCTCATCCTGATGTGACCCACATGCAAAAGCAGGAGGAAGTTAAACACACACTGAATCTGCACAGAATGGAAAAGATGGCACAGAGATGCTCTGAAAATCTCACAGGGGCTGATGAAAGCACCAAGGCAAGCACGTCCCTCACTGGGAGCCCATCACTGCCACAGCAAGGACACAATGGTGAGGGAAAGGGAAAGATTTGGCTCTTCTGGAAGCACTGCTAGGAAAAAAGTGACCACTTGCTGAATATTTGCACAGGAACACCATTCACAAAGGTGGATACGGCTCCTTTCTCTTCCCCCAACTTGTTTCTCAGAACAAGAGCTCCCCTTCATTTGGGATCCCTATTCATTTTGAGTTCTGTTTATTTGGGATCCCATTCACTTGGGATCCACAGTCATTTGGGATTCCCACTCATTTGTGGTTCTGTTCATTGATGATCCCGCTCATTTGGAATCCCATTCTTTTGGTATTCCCATTCATTTATTATCCCATTAATTTAGGATCCCTATTCACATCGGGTCCTTGTCTATTTGGAATCCCATTCATTTAGGATCCCCATTCATCTGGGATCCCACTCATCCCATTCCTGTTCCTGTTCTGGGCAAGCTGTGGCAGAGACTCCCCACATCCTCCCCACACTTTCCTTGGTACTAAAGCAGGACACAGAGGGTGGGAGGAAGGCAGGAAAAGCCGTGAATCCCCTCTCTGCTCTCCATTATCGGGAAATAACCCATAAAGGATAAAAGAATTTGGGTTTATTTCCATAAACCGTGATTGCGACATGGATGAGAGCTACAGAAGAGTCCTGGACTGGCTGCAAAGCCCCTTTGGGATGGTGGGATGATCACAGAATCATTAAGGTTGGGAAAGACCCTTAAACTCATCAAGTCCAGCCAGCAATGAGGGTCCCTCCTTCGCTGAGCTGGCAGCACAGCCCTGATGCTCTGGGATTACATCAGCAGGCAGGGAGCTCTAAACCCCTCTTCATTCTTCATTTAATCAGTTCATTGATCCATGAGTGGATTGCAGGAGGAGGAAGGGCTTGGCAAGGGGAGATAATGCTGGATTTCCCCAAGCCTTGCTCCGCTTTCCTGAAGAAAGCTGGAGGCGGGCGGTCCGTGCAGAACCTGAGTTTTTATGGCTTTATTACTGTGTCTGTCAGAAGGAATGGGGTGCTGGGAGCATCCCAGCTTGCCGTGCACATCATTACCCAAAACCCTAAATCCCTGGAGCTGCTCCTGTGACCAGCAATCAGCTGCCAGAGCTGCTTTATCACCTTAAAACCAGATCCGGAGCGGGGAACAGGCAAAGAGCCCTGTGCTGGGGGAGAGTTGAGCCAGCCCAGCTCCCAATTCCCAGCCCCTGCTCTAAAACAGTCCCTATTCCCAAAAGCAGCATAAATAAACGCCAGCAGTTCGTCATTCCCCACTCCTTAACACAAAAGGCCTCGAGAGTCCTACCCCAAAGCTGGAGAAACCCGAGTCTCCCTTCCCCCTCGGCTCCCTCCCTGCTGGTTTCGGAAACGGAGAGGAAATACTTGTAATGTTATCAACATAAACACAGCTCTTGGCCGGCTGCAACATCCTGCGAGCTCTGCAGAAAAACACCCTGACGTCAGGGCGCCGGCTCTGCCCAGGAGAAAGGAGCTGGCTCTGGCACCACTGCTCTGGAGGGTCGGGATGCTCGGCACCGTGGCTTCCTTTGAGACCTTCTTTTTTCAAAGATCAGCCTTGGAAACCTCAGTAATTCCCACTGGTGTGCCCACAAATATTATATATATATGGGGTTTTTTTTGTATATATATAGATAGGTAGTATACGTGCACTGCATTCTTCCATAAACTGCTTGGGATCTTCCTCGTAGGAAAGGCTGGATTTTAAACTGCAGGATGTGTGTTTTAAAAGAAGCAGATCTTGTCAAGATGATTGATGCCGGAGGGGGGGAAAAAATAAAGGAAATAATCTCTTTATAAAGTAATAAGTGGTTTCAAAATGCCTGCGCTGGTGCTACAGGAGGGTCAGGCTGCAGGATCACCCTGCCGTGCTTCCAGAATGCAAAGAATTAGAGTTTATTGCTGCAGAAACTGCCCAGATCCAGCCCGGATACAGCCGTCCACAATCAAAGGCAGGATTTACCCCCACCTCTGACATATTCCTAATTCCTGGAAAATGAGGCAATCTTTTTCTGTGTGCACTGAGGAGACACAACCTGAATTCTAACCAGCTTTCCCGGGACCCCAGAAATCCCTGCTGTCATCAGGAGGATGCTGAAAGGCAGTGGCTCAACTGAGGCTGCCTGACTGCCTCGTGCCAGCTCCAACTGCAGTGAAAAATAAAAATAATGTTCAGTTTTCCTTTTTATTTGCTGGCAGGGGGAAAGGGTGCAGAACTGGGAGCAAGGTTGGCTCTTTGAAGCGGCTCACAGTAGGGCGAGAACAAGCACGAGCATAAAGAAAGGGGAAAAAGGTCATTTTTTTATTCTTTTTGGTGGCAGCAAGCCATCAGCATGGCTCAGCCATCCTGGAAAACAAACCTGCCATTCCTTCTCCCCCTCCCTGCTCCTTTTAAATCCTGTTTGTGGATTTCCAGCCTCATACTGGAGCTGTGATCCACAGCAGAGGAGTTTGTCCGACAGCAGGGCAACTTCATCATAACCCCAAACCTCTCAATGAGATGCAAAGGATGTAAAAACACACATGGAATAGCCGAGGGCTACGGCGAGTTGGCCATCACAGGGAGGGAAGAACTGAATTAAGGGAGGAAAAAGGGTTTTGTTGCACTAAAACGCAGTGACTAATTCCTTGCATGTGTCTCCGAAGCTGAAGCGAGGCCTTTGATGTGTCACTGAACATTACTCCCCACCCTCTTGCTGTTCCACTCTTCACCAGAAAAGATGAATCACAGCAGCCATTCATCCTTTCTGAAAATCCATTTAGTTTTCCTTTTTTTTTTCCCTTTCTTTCTTTCTTTCTTATTTTAAGTAAACAGGCAGCTTCCACACGAGCGACAGCCCCTGTATGGAGCGGGGCAGGAGGAGGAGGATGAGCCTGTGGGAAGGGCTTGGAGCTTGGATTGCTCCACTTGCTCAACCTTCCACAAATCCCTGCTTTCCTCAAATCAGGATTTGCTCAAAGCATGGTTTGGAAGGCACTTTAAAAACATCCAGTTCCAAGCTCCTGCTGGGGGCAGGGACACCTCCTACTATCCCAGGTTGCTCTAAGTCTCATCCAGCCTGGCCTTGGACACTTCCAGAGATCCAGGGGCAGCCACAGCTTCTCTGGGCAACCTGTGCCAGGGCTTTAACAACCTCACATTAATGAATTTCTCCACCTAATTCTGCTTTCTGGCAGTGTGAAGCCATTTCACCCTGTTCTATCACTCCAGGCCCTTGTTCAAAGTCCCTCACCAGCTCTCCTGGAGCCCCTTTGGGCACTGGAAGGTTTTGAAGGCCTCCCTGGAACCTACCCTTCTCCAGGTGAACACCCCCAGCTCTCCCATCTATCTCCAGAGCAGAGGGGCTCCAGTTCTTGGAGTATTTTCATGTCCTTCAGTCCAACAGGTGAACACACACTCCTCTTTCAAAGAATGATATATACAAGGAGGGAACCCAACCCCATTCCCACCTGGATTTCTGGGCACCTAGAAGTATCTGTCACTGTTAGGATAATGTTAAAATCTTTTGGTTTGAACCAGGATGAGTCTTTCCCGTGGACATCAACTTGAGTGAGATGTTAACCCATCCCAAGGTGATCTTCTCTCAAAGCCCACCTGGCAGCAGCAATGTGTGTGAAGCCATCCTGGGGGGATGGAGAGGATCCAGTGTTCACCAGCCAGAATTTGAAGGAGGTTCCCCAAGCAGGTCCAGGGAGGGGATCCTGCCCCTCTGCTCAGCACTGGTGAGGCCACACCTGGAGCACTGGGTCCAGTTGTGCCTCCCCAGAACAAGAGGGACGTGGACAGGCTGGGGAGAGCCCAGTGAGGGGACTGGAGCATCTCTGCTCTGAGGAAAGGCTGGGACAGCTGGGACTGCTCAGCCTGGAGAAGAGAAGGCTCCAGGGGCCTCATCCCTGTCCATCAACACCTGCAGGGAGGACAGAGCCAGGCTCTTGCCAGTGGTGGCCAGGGACAGGACAAGGGGCCACGGGGACACACTGACCACAGGATGGTCCCTCTGAACACCAGGGAACACATTTTGGCTGTGAGGGTGACCAGGTGCTGACACAGGTTGCCCAGGGATGTTGTGGATTCTCCTTCCTTGGAAATATTCAAAATTTGTCTGGACACCGTCCTGTGCAACCGGATCTGGCAGCTCTGCTGGTGCAGGAGGTTGGATCAGATGACTTCCAGAGGTTCCTTCCAAAATCAATCACTGTGATTCTGTAACTGCCTGTCCTGAAAACTTTCCAAAAAGCAAATCTGCTGGGATTGAAGCTCACGGTGGAGTAAGAAAGCACCCAGCACTGAGTAGGAGATTCCTACTCTGTACAGGATGTTGGAAGGGATTCACAAGGATCACCAAGTCCAACTCATGATCCCGAACAGGACAACCCCAAAAATCACACCATGTGCCTGAGAGCATTGTCCAAACACTTCTGGAACTGAAAATAAACTGAGGAGGTCTTCATAAAAAAAATCCACAGCACACAAAACAACAGCAACAACAGTAACACAAAACACAAAAAACTCAAAATCCCCAACCAAAACAAAACAACCACCCAAAACAAACAAACAAACAAACAAACAACCCCCCCAAAACAACAAAAAACCTAAACTAAACCAAACACCACAGAAAAACAATAAATGTGGATGTTTTTGGGACATGAAATAGTTCAACTTCCTACAAAGATGCAAAAATGGTGACAGTGGGTAGCAGTCACTGAACCAGAGAATGGTTTGGGTTGGAAGGGACCCTAAGGATCACCCAGTTCCAACTCCCACAATTAGTCCCCTGTAACTGGCACATCAGACCTTACTTTTCTGTAATATCTTGCTTTTAGGATAGAATTCTGTCCCTGCATGTTTAAAATCAAGCAAATACTAACAAAGAGCCTACAGACTTGATGGTCTCAAGCTAAAAAAAAGGAAGATAAAGCCAGGGGATGAGGCCACATCCCTGCATAAAGCCAGGAGCAGATCTGTGGCACATCTAAGACCAAGGCCCTCGAAGATCCTTGTCCATGGAAGGGCACCCCTGCCACAGACACTGCCTGGAAACCGCTTGAGGTACCTCGGAGGAGAAGAACTACAAATACAAATTATTTTCCTAATAACTCTCATAATTAGGACAAGTTTAATTCGCCCTCAGCCACTCTTCTCCTGGCACCACAGATGTGTGATCATGGGAGTATGCGCCAGTTGCTGCTGCAGAATAAACTGGGATGGCTCGGGGAATAAATCATGGAAGGGACAGAGGGGATGGAAAGCTTCCTGGGCCTGTAGAAATGGAGAATGACCAGCTGGAAGGGTCTCCTAAAGGACAGAGCATCGAGGTGGGACAGGTGAGAGCCAAGAGAAGGGAAAGTTTTGAGGAAGAGAGCAGAGAGTTGAGCCTGAGGGAGCTGACAGGGCAGGGAGGAGGAAGGTGAAGAACAAGTCCAAGCCTTGACCGGGAGGAAGATGCTGGGATGGAGGTGAGGAATGGGGGGCAGCAGGAGCTGTGCTGCCAAGGGGAGAGGGAGGTGAGACCTCCTCTGGGATAACCCAGATCTGCCAAAGAAACGCCCTCAGAGCTTGTAAAAACCCCTGGCTAGTACAAGACCACTCTCCTGGTGAGCTTTCCCCACGGGATCAGCACTGCAGCTGCAACACGGCACCGGGAAGCCGAGAACAACCTCCGGAGGGGCACGGGAGAAACTGGCTCAACTCATTATTCAAAACCATTAATTAATAATCAGAACAAAAAAAAAAAAAAAAAAAAGTCAAGGCACACAGGAACATATTTCCTTAAATATCCCGTTCCAGGGTGTCCCCTCCTAAGTCCCAGGTGTGTACAAAGGAAACACGAGCACAGTTCACATTCCAGCTATGAAAAGGACCGGTTGCTTTTGATGGAGGAGTCAGGATGAAGGATGGCCATTATTCAGCATGACAACATCCCTACCTAGCAAAATGCCTTTCGGAGAGAGAGAACGGTGCGTGGGGAGGAGAAACGAGGCTTAAAATAAATGAATCCCCCCCCCAAAAAAAAAAAAAAAAAAAAAAAGAGCCCAGTGTTTGGGCTCAGCCCTTTCTGCAGGACCGGGTTAAAGTCCCAGCTCCACGCCAAGACTGAGCGCTCAGGCAGAGGGGGCTCGGAGCATCCTACTTAAAACAAAGGTGTCGGAGGGGATCACTCGCATGACAGCCTTAAAAATCTCATTACAGAGGCTCAGCCCCAATTAAAACGCATGCGTTCGGTCATGCAGCTTAATCTCCGTGGTTGTGCTTACCCTGAAATCCACCCGGGACACCTGTAGGTGCGGGGAGCAGCCAGCCCGTCCCACGGAGCGGCCCCCGGGGCTAAGAAAGTGCCGCGGAGCCGTGAAAAAATCACCGCTTTACCTGCGGTAATTCTGCACCGCTGCTCAGTTCAGCCCTGTTGCCACAGTAACACTTGTGGTGTAGCCGAGATCACTGATTATGAAACTAGGGGGAAAAAAAAAAAAAAAAGAAAAAAAAAGAAAAAAAGAAAAAAAATCAGAGGCTGCTAATTAGGATATACTCCAGTTCTCCAAAAGCTCCATATTAATGACATTAGGATTGCGAGCGCAGGGAAAACAGATGCCAGGAAGAATCACCTCGGTCAGCACGAGAGGCCAACAGCTGCTTTTTTTTGGGGGGTCCTTTTTCTTATAGACAGGTCTTAAAAATTCAGCCTGCAAATTCCCTGTAAGATCGACTTGTTTTCCTCCTCTTTGAACAAACATGCAAGACTCGGTGGAACAGTCTTTACTCTTTACATATATTTGCATGTATTAGACTGGGGGGAAAAAAAAAATAAAAATAAAAGGGCTGAGGATGAGGTACAAATGGTGACAGCCGGAGCGGGGCCAGAGATGCATCCCCTGCATCTCTCATTAACTGTGTTTCTCTGTTTTCCAGATAAACCACAATCATGATTTTACCAGTGGCTGCGAGGGTTTATAAACAAGGTTTGCAAAGGAGGGGGACTGGATTTGAAGCTTATTTCTCCCTGACTTCTGTGAGTGCCAAAAGCATTGTGAGGCACGTCTTCTGCTGAAGGCTTCAAGCTGAAAAGTCTGACTGGAGCAGTTGTGCTGCCAGACACAACTGTTTTTCAGCACAATCCACAAATAAGACATCGGAGCGTGTTTCCAGGTGAAAGGAAAATTGCCTGACAGGTATTTCTAGAGTTGCAAGCCCAGAGAGATGTTGCCTTAAAAAGTCAGCTCATCAAAATGCCACGGTTTTTTCATTTTTCTCAGATGACCAGTCTAGTGAGTGGATTAAATGGTGCTGAACATATGGGGCCGGGGAAAAGTGAGTTCATGGATTTTAGAGAGTTTGTAAGAGCTTCCTATCCTGAAAGTGTCCAAGGCCAGGTTGGAAAGGGCTTGGAGCAACCTGGGACAGTGAAAAGTGTCCCTGCCCATAGCAGGAGGGGGAAGAAGATGGTCATGAGGGTCCTGTCCAACCTGGCCTTGAGCACTTCCAGGGATGAAGCAGCCACAGCTTCTCTGGGCAACCTGTGCCGGTGTTTTACCACTCTCATTGTAATAAACATGTTCCTTACATCCACGACTTGGAGAACAACTGTGGACACACCTTTTTATCCCCTGCTTTGAGGCAGGAAAATAAGTGAGATTGATTTTTTTCTCCAGAAGCATCACCTAAAACCTTGCAAGCACAGAGTCCCTCACTCACAACTGCACAAAGCAATTTCTTCTCCCACTCATCAGCAATACTGAGGAAGTGTTAGATGGAGTGTTAATTACCTATAAATGGGATTTATTAGCTGGAAACAATACAAGACACCCACCAACCATCACATAGGAGCAACTGGCCAAGCACCAGGGCACCAGGTCCTGGGCAGACTGAGATTGGCACATTGCAGATAACAAATTAATACAACCAGTGGGATTCGGCTGCGTTTGATGGTTTAGTTGGAGGCATTATTTCCAACCTTTTAATAGGCTTATTTACAGGAATTAGTCCTTTAATGCTGTGTGCTCGTGTATCCAGTGCAGTATAAGCCGGCTGGATGCGACCACAGAGAGAACATCTGCTTTTGTGAGCATTTAGGGAAATTATTGCCAATTACACGGACAGCAGGTGAGGGCAGCTGGGGAGGGAGGATCTGCCAGGAGGGATGAGGAGCCTTGCTAGAGGCTGATGTGAGCAGGAAGTGCCCTTGGAACACAAAAATCTCAGCAAAAAGGCACTGTTGCTCAGAGTACCACCAAAATATCCTCAGCAAGAAAAGGATTTCCAAGGCCTGAGTTTAGGGGTGATCCCTGTTATCATTCTCACTTTCAGCATTTTGAGCAGGTCAGTCTCTCAAATATTTCTTCTCATCAGACCATGCTCCTGAAAAATGACCACACCCTCCAGCAGCTCTATTCCTTCCTTCCTTTCCTTCTTTCTTTCCTTCCTTCTTTTCTTTCTTTCTTTCTTTCTTTCTTTCTTTCTTTCTTTCTTTCTTTCTTTCTTTCTTTCTTTCTTTCTTTCTTTCTTTCTTTCTTTCTTTCTTTCTTTCTTTCTTTCTTTCTTTCTGT
>CM031860.1:63608738-63688469 GCA_018697195.1 Certhia americana | reverse complement strand
TATCAATTATTCTACTCTGCCTTTTCTTCATCTTTCCATCTTCCATGCTCAAGAGAGGTGTCCTTATTTCAAGGAAAGAGATGCTGTAGGCACAGGTCATGGAGCCAAACCAAGCTGGGTACCTTCTATCATTGCTACTGCTATGAACACATTATGTAAAAATATATTTATAGATGTCACCAGAAGGTCAAGGGAAGGGATTCTGCTTCCAGGGCTATGTCCAGCTCTGGGATGCCCAACAGCAGGACGATGTGGAGCTGCTGGAGCAAATCCAGAGGAAGCCAGGAGATGCTCCAAGGGCTGGAGCCCCTCTGCTCAGGCTGGGAGAGCTGGGAATGTTCTCTCTCACCCCTGGGGAAGAGAAGGATCCTGGGAGAGCTCAAAGCCCCTTTCAGGGCCTGAAGGGGCTCCAGGAGAGCTGGAGAGGGACTGGGAACAAGGGATGGAGGGACAGGACACAGGGAATGGCTTCCCACTGCCAGAGGGCAGGGATGGATGGGATATTGGGAAGAAATCCTTCCCTATGAGGGTGCTGAGCCCTGGCACAGGGTGCCCAGAGAAGCTGTGGCTGCCCCTGCATCCCTGGAATTGTCCAAGGCCAGGCTGGACGAGGCTTGGAGCAACCTGGGCTAGTGGAAGGTGTCCCTGCCCACAGCAGGAGGGTGGAACTGAGTGATCTTTAAGCCTCCCTCCAGCCCAAACTGTCCTGTGATTCTGTCTTTCTGAGATTTATATATCTATAAACTTATTATAACCTAATATAATATAGCTACTATAAAGTATATATAGATTTTGCTATAAACCTACCATAAACTCAATATCACTGCAAAAAACATATTTCCTGCTGACTCAAGATTGTAAGAACTAGTCCTAAACACCACGGTGGGTACGAGCCTCTGCTGACACCAACACAAAACCCAATGCTCAGTAGTTCTGAAAAATATATAATTAAAATGCAGCTTCTTATCTTTGAAGTGATTAACCAACATCCTGGGACGACTGACTTTTAGCCCTCCCATGTTATTCACAATTCATCCTCTATTTTCATCTCCCCAACAAAAGGCTGAACTCAACTGTATTATTGTCAGCCAGGGCTTTTATCTCCAGCCTTTGGAGCAGTCAAGGCATGGGACAGAACAATGGCTCTCACAGGAGAACAAATACAATCTGAACAAAAATACCCTGTTGCTAAGGTCTAAACCAGCCTTTTTTTTTGGGCACAGCTGGGTAGTTGGGAATTCCAGAGCACCCTATATGTAAAAAAAGGGAGAATTAAGACTAGGATAGGGAAAGTAATCTGACAGCACTGCTGTGTTCCTCCCTCCAGGATGGTATTTAAAGTAAAGAGTATTTAAACCACTGAAACTTGTGGTTGGGAGGAAAGCTGAAGTTGGAGGAGCAAGCCCAGAGGTCCATGGAGATGCTGGCCCACACAGCCCCAGTGCAGATCTTGGGGAGGTCCAGATCAGACCTATTCTCCAGAAAAGCCCCAGCCGAAACCACACCAATTTCTCTGGTGAAATCCACCCCAAAAGCAACCACAGAGCAGCTGTGTGTGGTTTCCATATCCTCAGCCAAGGGAGCAGCACCTGCTTCTGCTTTTGGGATTCGGTAGAGAAATGCTCCACCCTGGCAGTGGCTGGGCAAGGAACAGGGTCTGGCTGTGGTGTCCTCCTACTAAACACAAGAGCTTCCAGCAGCAAGGTGGCTCTGGGGTCAGGAGTGACCCCAAGGTCAGAAAAAGCATGACTAACAGCCCTAGCAAGGTGGTGCAGTGAGGGATATTGGCTGAGGGGACAGGAGAGCCGTGGTGGTCCACAGAGCCTCTGTGACCAGCCCATCTTCCTCCCCTCTAGATGGAGCTGCAGGAGAAGCCTGAGGTCCCTCCCTAATGTGAAGGTGGACGTGCCCCATCATCTCCAAAAACAGAATCATGGAATGGTTTGGGTTGGAAGGAACCTTAGAGACCATCCAGCTCCACACCTGCCATGAGCAGGGACACCTTCCACCAGCCCAGGTTTCTCCTGTCCAACCTGGCCTTGGACACTTCCAGGGATGCAGGAGCAGCCACAGCTTCTCTGGGAGCCAGGGCTCCCCACCCTGACAGGGAACAATTTCTTCTCAACATCCAACCCTGCCCTTTGCAGGTTTGCAGCCACTCTCCTCTGTCCTGTCACCTGCAGCTCGGTGCTAGAAAATAGAACAAATTCCCGAGGCAATTTTGTGACAGCCAGCAAATTACCAGTTTAATTATTCTGTCCTGCCATGTACCAGTAAAACGCCCATCACGGCAAATCAGAAAATACAGAGCCCCCCAAAATAATGCCCCCATCCTTTGGTGAGGCAATTCTGTGCTGAGAATCTGCTCCAAAGCCTGGAAGAGCTGCTGTGCTCAGGGGCACCACAGCAGCA
Source organism: Certhia americana (assembly GCA_018697195.1). Lineage (NCBI taxonomy): Eukaryota > Metazoa > Chordata > Aves > Passeriformes > Certhiidae > Certhia > Certhia americana. The sequence goes on along the minus strand of CM031860.1, from coordinate 63,686,057 downwards.
GCAGCTGCCGGAAGGAACAGCTCCTCTGAAGTGTTTGGAGATTGTGTTTGCACTGGGACCACAAATATTTTTGGATGCACGTAGGCAGCGGTGAAGAGATGAATCCTGGGCATTTCACGTGCAAAACAAAATACAGAGAGGGGATTTCAAGTTTCCTTGAAACAGCAGAGCCTGGAGACGTGTAGGAAAGAGACAACAGAGTCAAGGCAATGCTGGAACTCAGTTTTTTATGATCCATTTTGCTTTTTTTTCAATAAACAAGGTCTCCCTTAGCAGCCATTAAACATCACCATTTGTCACTTAGATTTTAGTGATATGAAAATAAACATTAAGAGGCTATGACAGAGCTAAAATCCCCCTGCATTAGGCACCTAAGCCAAACAAAATTATGCTGAATTAAATTCATTTCAATCTCATCCAGAAGGACAGAGCCCTCCACTCAGGTTAAATCATTCCAACAGTAATGAAGACGACAGCACCCGAGACATCCCCATCCTTGAAAGTCCTTGCTGTTCCTTTCAAAAGGCTTTGAAAAAGCAGCTTTCCTACAAAAACACCCATTCCCATCATGCCCTGGATAGGAACATAATACACAGAAGGCTCCTCAGTGTCGCTGTTAAATAAGAGACCCCCCAAACCAGGCATTAAATGGTACAGGAGCTCCCACACAACAGAGAGGGCTTTCTGTGCCTGCAGGGACACAACACAAAGTCTGTTGCTCGAGACCAGGACGGGGTTTGGTGGCGCGAGGGCCCAGCCTGACAAATTCATCTCGATTTTTACAGAGTCATGGCATGGCTTGGGTTGGAAGGGACCTTAAAGACCATTCAGTTTCACCTCGCTGACATGGACAGACGCCTTCCACTAGACCAAGCTGCTCCAACCTGGTTTTGGACAATTCCAGGGATCCAGGGGCAGCCACACTTCTCTGGGCACCCTGTGCCAGGGCTCAGTACCCTCACAGGGAAGGACTTCTTCCCAGTATCCCATCCATCCCTGCCCTCTGGCAGTGGGAAGCCATTCCCTGTGTCCTGTCACTCCGTCCCTTGTTCCCAGTCCCTCTCCAGCTCTCTTGGAGCTGCTTTAGGCCCTGGAAGGAGCTCTGAGCTCTCCCCTTCTCCAGGTGAGCACCCCCAGCTCTCCCAGCCTGGCTCCTGAGCAGAGGGGCTCCAGCCCTTGGAGCAGCTCCTGGTAATCCTCTGGATTTGCTCCAGCAGGTCCACATCTTTCCTGTATTGAGGATCCCAGAGCTGGACTTAGCACTGGAGGGGGAGCACCTTGAGAGCAGAGTAGAGAAGAGAATCCCCTCCCTTGACCTGCTGGCCACCCTTTGGACACAGCCCTGGGTACAGTTCTATTTCTGGGCTGTGAGCTGGCTCATTTTTCACCCACCAGCACCCCCAAATCCTTCTGGGCAGGGCTGCACTCAATCCATTCATCCCCCAGATGTTCTGACCCTGGGAATGCCCCAACCCAGGCACAGGACCCTGCACTTGGCCTTGTTTCACCTCTTGAGGATCACAAGGTCCCTCTTCCCCAGCCTGCCAAGGTCCCTCAGAGTGGCATCGTGTCCCTCCCGTGAGTCACCTGCACCTCTCAGCTTGGTGCCATCACTTTTGACTCCCTGAGGCCATCCTGGCTCAAATCCTCCTTGATGCCCTTAGTCCAAAACAAATCCAGTGCCACCCTTCAGTGACACACATCCATCTCCAAGCGATGCCCTGTCCCAAATCAAACACATTCCTGGATGATAATCTATGGGATTGGTTCATCCTAAACGGGTGACATTAGACCCCAAGCCATCCTGTACAGCAGTGGGGAAGACATCCTGCAATCCTTCCATAACCAAACACAGGGATGTTCCAAAAAAGGAGAGAGAAAAGGAGAAGATGTTGTTTTGGAAGGCACAAAAGCCTTAAAACCAAAATCCTGCAGAAGGAAAAGGGGACATGTCCAATACACAGACAAAGCAATAGGGATGTTACGAGCAGTCAGTTCATTACAGGGTTATTTCTGCACACAGCAGTGCTGGGTTAATGGTTGGATTCAATGATCTGAGAGGTTTTTTCCAACCTAAATGAATCTATGTTTCTACTTCTACCTTAATAACACCCTCACGTTAGGGGCACTGCTCTAAAAGGAACCATCTCCATATAATTTCAGATATCTAGGTGTGATTTCCAGAAGTGCCTTAAATTAAATTAAATCTGAATCAACTAGCCTCTACTCCTCAGTGGAGCACTTTCCTCTACTCCTCTCCCCCACAGTTTTACAGGCATCCCATGAGCTCTGGGTGTGATTTGCCTGCTTTTAAACCCCAAGTTCACCAGATGTTATGGGATCTCTTTATAGCCTCTGTACATCCCTGATGCTCCAATGTACAAGTGATACATCTGGATGCTGACTGCTCCCCATCTCCCACTCCGGAAGCTGTAGGAAAGGCACACCTGGAGTCTTCGGAAAACATTGGTGCCATCTTCATTCTCAGTTAATGAATTATCCCATGAGCAGTGCAAGAAAGGGATTAACTTTGCTGAAGGAAAGCCTGATATCACCACCACCACTTTGCAGAGGATGGCAATGAAGACAAAGGATTCCTGAGTGGAATTCTGACCCCCCACCAGCTCCAAAGCAGTGAAGATGACAGGCACAGCTCAGCCTCTAAAGCAGATTTTACACCATTGGAAAAGACTGGGAGAGCACAGGGAAAAGCAGGGCAGCCCCTGCTCTCTCCAGGTGACCTTTCCTGGCAGCAGCAGGGCATTTCAGGGGTGGAAAACTCTTAAACCACCTGGAGGAACCAGTTATTCATGGCAAATGCTGAGACAGTTATTAAGAGTCAAGGAAGGAACATCAGCAGTGGGGTGACGTTTAATCCTTGCTGGCATGGACTGGAATTAAAATGAACGAGTTTGAAATGAATGGCCATCCATCCCAACTCACAACATCTCTGGCTGTGACATTAATGCAGAGACAGAATCAATCCAACACCATCTTCCCCCTGACCTATTTGGGCACAGAGATAAGACCCCCAAACAAACCACCTCACAATATCCAAGCTGGTGGCACTGCCATGGGCTGGTTTTTATCTCCAGCACCCATTCTCCCCCTGCTCCTCAAAGAGGACATTTTGAGGGACAGGAGAAGCTGTAACATATCTCTGAGAGCTGCTTTAGCACAAAGGGAAAGACCTGGAGGGAAGGGAAGGCAAGTTTCAGGTGATTTGGCTGAAGGATGCAGCTGTTGCTGAGCAGCTTTAACTCCTCTCATCCCAGATTAGCTCCTCGGAACTCACCAGGAACTTTCCAGCTGTTCCACTTGCTGGAACGATGCCAGGTTTGTGTGTCAGACTAAACATCTGTGCTTTTAAGCCCAGGATTTTTAGATCAGATCTATGTGTTTGGAGGGGGGAAAATAACAACACAAACTGTCTGTTAGGGGAGTTCCATTGAACAGAGCCACCATTATTTCTTCCTCCCCATCCCCCTCATGAACCCCTCCTCCCTCCACAAGCAAAGCAGTTCAACAGATTTCAGGAAAATGGGGAGAAAAACAATATTGTACATTTTCTGTGCTCAGTCTTTTCCTATTAAGTCAAGAGGAGCTACCAGAAACACAGCCTGCAGTTGGCATCTTCCCCTCCTGCCTCACTGCTTCAGGGGAGCACCTGACTTGGGATCTGGGGTTTGAGGACCAGCTGGGCAGCCCAGCATGAACTGGGAAAGGGTGCTGGTTTACCCCATGGCTGTGTGCACCATTCCTGCTCTGACAGGGCACTCACTGGATGCAACGACAGGATCCCTCCTGTTTGCCTTCAGGGGCCCCATAAATCTCCACGAGCTCCACTTTTCCACCCTCCCAGCTCTCCATCAGCTCGCACTGCTGGAGCAGCCTTTGGTCCCCGCTGACACCCATCCCCACCCTCACCTGAAGACAAGAATGAAATATTTCTGTGTTGACAGCTGGCTCTAATTTGTGGTCAGCTGTGGAGAACGTGATCTGTGCTTCTGGTCTGATCCTCCATCAGAGGGGCACCCAGTGTCCCACCATCAGCATCACCTCAGCATTTTTGTTCTCTCCCTCACAGAGAAGAATTTCTTCCCAATATCCATCTAAACCTGTCCCTGCTGCCCAGCACCACTCCAGGCTTTTCCCTGTGTCCTACAAGATCCTCATGGCCCAAGAGCATTTCCGTGTGGGGCTTTTGCTTCTTTTCCATTTCCAAAGACCTGAAATATTACAAGAGCTGGGATGTGGAACACCAAAACTGGGGGCTTAACAGCCTGGCAGGTGAAAACCATGAGTCACAAAGCACAGGAGCACTCAGGGACATCAAATTGCACAAGCCTTGCAGTAACCTGAGGACTCGGTGGGGTGGGAGGAGGGAAATCTGGTGACTCTTGTTCACACTGAGTGGGTCCCTGGAGCACAGTATTCCCAGAACCACACCTCCAAGGTGCCATGAGTCAGGGAGCCAGCCTGGAAGCAGGTGACAAGCTGGGCAGCCAAGGACAGTGAAGTGTCCCAAATCTTTGCCATCACCTCCATCCTTCCTCGCTGCACAGAAGCCTCAGTGTCAGGGAGCCAGATATTGTTTGAGCATGACAGAATGACAGCACAGTGTGTCCCACTGTGTACCCACCTCCCCTCTCCCAGCCCAAGGGAGATGCCACTTGGGCTCTTTCCACCCTTTTTACAGAGGGAACCAGTGCCAGGACCAAAGGAGGCTCCTGTGTGAGAGGCTGATGGGGAAGGGCAGGAACTGGAGAGGTGACAGCGAGGAGATGGGGGCTGAGCAAAGTGAGGGGTTTTTCCTTTGTGCTGCAGCCTCTGCCCATGTAACCTGAGTGGCAGCACAGATGATGCTGAGTAGCAGAGGAAGGAGAGAGAAAAACACCTGTGTTCAGGTTGATGAACATGCTGGGTGACTGCAGGAAAGGGAGAGCTCCTGCTCCTGCTTCTCCTGAGTGTCACTGCTCTGGGTCATCCTCAAATGACCCCAGGTTTTACTGGGAGAGGAAAATTTGATTTCAAGTCTTACCCTGGTATTCCTTTGGTTACACTAGGTGGAAGAAGCTCTATTAGGAAGTGAAGCAAACACAATGAGTTCTTAATTCCCTGCTGAACCAAGCCCTGGCATGCCCACAGAATGGACTGACAGAAGTGGTCCTTTTCCTTCCTTTCCCTCAGCAAAATGAGAAGCATCTCTAACATTTGGCTATCCCATGCCTACCAGGATATCTGTGATTTGGGTGGAAGAAGAACTAAAGGTTTCCATTCAACTCCTCAGTCTCCCCACACACCCGTCTCCAGTGTGGTTTGAGAGCAAAATCCGTGTTAATCCAGAGAGAAGTGGATTTTAAATATTTTTTTTTATGGATCCTTTGCAGTGTTCTGATCCTAAGTGCTCTTAGCAGCTCTGGGAGCACAGATCCCAGCCTGGTGCTTGTTCCCATGCTGAGGGAGTGAGGAAGCCTCTCAGGGATCTGCTCACGGACCTTCAAAGCCTTCTATTCACCTTGGGCTGTGTTATCCAGCTCTTTTCAAGGAGGACTCCTCGTGAAAGTCAGTTAAAGGCAGGGCCAGGCTGTATTTACCTTGGCACTTGATTGCCTTCCAGAGCCCTCCTATTTCCTCCCTGAGTAATTAATTAATAGCTTGTCAGTGAGGAGAGGAGGAATAAAGAACTTCACCCCATTTTTCCCAAGTCTTTTGCCACTGTGGCCAAACCCTTGACCATGCCCAACACCTGCAGTTTGTCACAGTATTACAAAATACACAAGCTACCGACAAAAACCCCTAAGATCCTTCTTTTGGGATGTTACAGGGATTAAACTGCTTCCAAAGATGAGATGCAAGGTCACCCAGAAGTGCTGGAGCTTACAAACAGCCCCAGGACTGCTCCATAATCTCTGCCAAACAAGTCCAGTATATCAGAATAAGGGTCAGGGAGGTGAAACACCTATTATATATAATTTCCAAAGCTCCTGTTGAGGAAAAAAAAAAAAGGACATCACTGCTTGCTGCTGCAGGAAGCATTAATCCCAAACTCCATGAGCTTTCCATCCCAAACACAGCACACTCAAACACGCTGCTGGCGTGAGCCGTTGCCCAACTGACCCATTTTTGGTTTTTTTCCCTTCACAAACGGGGTGAATAATGACAGAACCATCTTATTTTCATTGAGAAAACATAATTCCCTCCAAGCAAGGTGCGATCCCGACGGCGAGTCCCCTCCTGACCTATTTACGGAAGTGCTGCAGCGAGGATTTCTGCGTGATCCGCCGTGTAAAAGCCTAAAATTACACTGCCCTACAAAGGGCTGGGATAAATTGACCCCTCTAAGCAAACGGCTTGCCAGGCTTTTATCTTCCCCCCATTGTTGGCTGACGCTGGAGCGGAATAATGAGACGATGCGGGGCTCTACGGGGCACGATTGGAAAACTCTGCCTTAGCAACTCAATTGTATCCCCGATGCCTGTGCTGGCTTTTATACACAGCTACTGGTTTGGAAAGCTGCTCCTGATTTCACACACTCATTCCATAAAGCTGCATTGACCATTTCCGGCCACTTATTTTTGCCCGGTGTTATGGCAATGGGAATTAGTTGTGGGGTTTGGGGCTGGGGTGGAAAAGTCTTGATAAAAAAAAAAGTCTGTGGGGGGATTGCTCTGGTGGCATTTTCATGCCCTTCATCCAGTCTAGACATGAACGTCTCAGGATGCAGATGATTTCCGCCTCTCTGCAGAGGTTGTGCCGTGGTATTAAAAAAAAGGGGATGAAGGGAACAATAAGCACTAAGATGTGTCTAAAATTAGAGGTTTACAAAACAATCTGAGTTTATAATATCCCCAGTACAATAAAAGCCAAGAGCAAGCGGGCCAATTATTTAAAAACTGCAGGATAAAAGGAAACCTTGATCAAAACTGTTATCAGGGGAACAAATCTATCTTTATTGTGTTGCAGTTTTGCTGCAGACTGAAATAACTTTTCTAAAATTGCCACTACGCTGCTAAGAATTAGCTAAATAGAAACAACACACCAAAAGCAAAACTGCCTTGCCCAAACCATCAATATGACAGCAGCCCACAGTTCTTCCCTATTTTCTGTCACGGTTTAAATTCCAGTATGGTTTTCCTTTTATGCACCTTCACTCATCACACAGAAAAAGGATGACTTGATTTCCACGTGATCTTCAGTTAAATTTGCATTTTGGGTCTCAAGTGGTAGCTAAGCTGCAATTCCAGGACTTTAACTGAATGGGTAAATTAAGAGAAAAACACCAAAATTGCGTTTGCCTTGGTGCTGTTATTATTTTTAATATTGATCTTAAACAAGGAGGAAAATTGATACAACAGCAGTGCCAGAAACATCCTCCTCCTTCTGCCAGGGGAGATGAAAATGTCCTTTAAAATACCGTGGGGAAAATAATATTTACAAATCACTGCTGAGAGGAGGGATGCAGAACCGGCAGGGGATCGGAGATTATGCAGCATCCAACTTCTGACCACTGAGAGAATTCAGAAGGAATTAAGAGTTGTCAGGGGGATAAAGTCACTGTCAAGGAGAACGGACTTTTCCTTTGAAACGCCATCTCTTCTTCTGAGGGTAAACCAGACCCTTCAGAAACCTGACCTTGCACTTGTGTAAGGGAGTGAACGTGCTTTGAGCGCAGATCCAGGGGGGAATCTCCACAGGCTCTTCCTTGGGAGAGGACAGCGGAGCTGAGGTTCAATTCTTGAGCATGAAATAAGAAATACGAGCCCTGAAGTACAGAACCACATAAAGATGAGCAGGGCAGCCCCCATGGCCTCAAAACCAGGCATGTGTGGACTGTGTTCATATGCACCCCCATGTCTCCAGAACAAACACAACCATGGAGTTGTGTTTGCTCAGCATCCCACTGCTCAACTGCACCACACAAGTTACTCCTTTATCCAATGCTCTATAATCCTCATCCTCCCTGCTCTAGCTTCTCTCTGTGCCAAGAATTCACATTCAGCACTAAACCAAACTCAATCCATCTCCTTCCTAAATGCCACACACAGTCCACTCTCTCACCTTTTCCCTCCTCCCACGTCCTACAGCTGTTTCTTCCATCACAACCATCCTTCCTAGAAAAGAAATGATTCTCAGATCTCCCCATTCCTCCTTGGAAGTCCATACCAAGTCAGAGATCCTTGCTTTTCTTCCCATCAACAGGCACAGCACTCACCTTGGTAGATAAACAAGGTTGGTGGCAAAGCACTCGTGACTGTCAAACCATGATTCAGCCACGACACACCAACAGCCAGCAGCCACATAATTTAACATTAATTTAATGTCAAACAGAGTCAAATCCTAACCTGCTTCACAAGGTTTTCTCATCACCAACCTGCAGATGACCAAGGGGAAAAGAGAGGGGAAATAAAAAGTTCATGGCCAGCTACAGAGTGCCCAGAGAAGCTGTGACTGCCCCTGGATCCCTGGAAGTGTCCAAGGCCAGGTTGGATGGGGCTTGGAGCAATTTGGGATGGTGGAAGGTGTGGTGGAATGAGCTGAGCTTTAAGGCCCAGTCTGTGATACTTTGATGATACATTCCTCCCCGATTTCTTCCCCATTCTCAGAGCTCTGCCCCATGGAGCAAATAGGATTTTTTGAGGGTGAAAGGCAAGAAAAAGCAACTGTTCAGATCTCAGTGAAACCATTTTCAGTTCACAAACTCCAGAGCTGACACCCATGGACACCAGGCAGCTTTGGGAGATGCTTCAGCTGCAGCTTCAGGGAAGGTGAAGAGTACTCCCTGAAAAGATGCTTACACCCTCCTAAGCCTAGAAAGAGTCACAGCAGGAGATAAAAAAAATCTTTTTAAATTGAAAATATTTCAGAGTGGCAGAATCACAGCCCAGGACAACAGCAATCCTGTAAGCAGAGACGGATCCCTGAAGCCACCACACTGCTCAGCCCAGTGCCCTTCCCCAGCTCCCAGAAGGAGGAAATGAAAACCACATGGACAGACCAGGGAAAGGATTGATTAGATCATCTGGTCCTACCCACCACACAGAAAAAACTGTTCCCTTACAAGAAATTCCCCAAATTGCTCCATCCAGTCTCACTTATAAAAGTCCAAAGCGATGGAGATTCCAGCTCTTCTCCTGGGATATGATTTCTCCCTGCAGGAAGCCTTTTCTAACAAGACTTTCCTTTTGAAAATGTCTTCATTTCAATTTGCTGCCCCCCTCTCTCCCCTGCCTGTGTGCATTTGTGAACTACACTAATGAAACAGCTTAATACCAAAAAGGAATTATAGTTTAGGAATAAATTAGTTTATTTTCCTTTTATCCTCTACCAAAACCCCTCAACATGTCAAAGGAAGTCTGAGTCTCCCTGAAATCTTCCTTTCTAAATTGGTCCCACTGCTCATAATTACACCTCCTCTCTATCCATACAAGTTACTTTGCTTTTCTTTCCTCTTCTCCTTTTCTAGGGAGGAAGGAAAGAAGGCACAGAAAAGGGTAAGAAAGGGTGGGGTAAGGAGAGGAGAGGGATCCATCCCCATCTTATCGGCCTTAATTGCTTCCAACACTCCCCAAGTGTCTGGAAATTAAGGTTATGATACTGCTGTTGCCTGATGGATATTCCCAACTTCATTCCCGATGCAGGACCTGAGTTTATCCAACAATTGGGTTTTCTGCACCAGGAAACAGCTTCCACTTCCCAGAAATACCAAGGAGAAAGGTTGAGATGTGGGCAGCAGCTTGGAGAAAAAAGGACTAAGGGCTCAAAGGCTGCACTGAAGAAATAATATTTGTTCACAAAAACTGGAAGGGCTGCAAGAGTCAAACAAAGCCCCAAATATCCACCAGGCTGGAGGTTAAGCACATACTGATAAAGGGGATCAAAAACGCAATGGCTTCGACTGAAAAAGTCCTTAAAAAAGCACTAGATGGGAAAACTCTACTCCAACCACCATCCTATTCCCCCAAAGTATTTTATTATATCCATGCCTGGTGGCAAAATCTATTCTAATTTATTATAAAAAAATGGTTATTTTGGGCTTGATCATCATTTAGCAAATAATGACCCACTGGATCCAAGAGCCTGCTGCTACTTCAAGGTCCTCCCTCTGGGACCTTTCACTTTTCACTGGCCCAGGTTACACCAAGCCCATCCAACCTGGCCTTGAACACTTCCAGGGATGGGGAAATACAGGGATGAGGAATTACAAGTCATTAAAAAGGCTGTTCCCATCCCGCAGGCGCCCAGCTCAGCATCATTTTTTAAACATTTTCCACTCCTGTCAGGAGTTTTGCTGGAGATTTTCATTCCCTCTTGTTCACAAACATTCAACCATGTGTGTAAATCCTTGCCATGCAAAGATCTGAAGGGCAGCAGGAATATTTTAGGTGCTCCAGGTAGGAAAACCCATCGAGGAAGATGTGAGGGAAGCTCACACTGCCGAGGAACTCTCTGCTTGCTTCAGCAGCAAAATTTAATTCCCACCCTTGTACAGCATGTTCTGATATTTAAAAATATTCAGTTGACTTTTTCTGATGGCTTCTCCTGGATGGGAAGTACAGGAAAATCCAAACTACAGCAAAGAGCCAGGAACCACTGCAGCCACTGACCCGGGGCCAACTTTGGGGTGTTTTTTGTTTAAAACACAACTGTTAAGAGAGCTGTAAGAATAAATATATATATTCTAAACCCTCTAACACATATTAGAGGTCTAAAAGAAAGCAGATTTGGAAATAGGAAGTACATATCCAAAGGGAAAGCTGGAGCACAGGGAGGCAGCCTGCCCTTCCCTGGCTGCACGTCTCCCTTTCTTGGCTGCAAGGAGCAGCAAGGAAGTGATTATAAAGCATTTATTTGCAAAATCACAGCCAATAAATCCAAGAGCAACAACACCCTCCCTCACACTGCTCGGTCCTTGGGTGGGGGAGGAATGAAGGAGAGCTGTAGGTCTGACCAGCAGGCAGGTGCACGGCAGGAGATCTTCACTCCAAAGCTTTTTGGGAAGAGTTCAAGCCTATAAAGTGGAATATTCACCCAGGCTGCCCCTTACCTCTGCTGTTTTCAAGCCCTAGAAAATAAAAAGCCTTAGTAAGGCAATGACAGCTGTGGAATGAAAATGCCTGAAAAGGTTAAAAAGGAAAAAAACAGACTGGGCTGTTGAATGAGGAAATGAGTAAGGGAGAGCAAAAGAAAATAAAATGGTACAGAAAAAGCCATCTAAATTCTCCTCCCCTTTCCTGGATACAAATACCATCACAAGAAAACCGTAGGAAGCGAATCTGACTGCTTTGAAAATCACTGAGGTCAAAAGCCCGACAGAAGAAAGGAAAAAGGATTAAACAAAGGGATGATATAATCTATCCAGCTATAATTCAAACCTTCGAGGTATAAATAGCTCCACTACAGGGCTCCAGTCAACCACTAATTTACACTGCAATCAGGAGGGGGAGGCAGATACCCATCCCCACAAGCAGATTAATCCTTAATTGCTCATTTTTGCATTTCTGACACCTTTCTTTGAAGTACCAAAGCTGGTACCATCTCACAAAAGGCGCTGGCGAGCCTGAAAATTGGAGAGATGAGCCCGGCTGCTGCTAGCTTGGGGCCCAGATGCTGCTGTGGGTCCTCCGTGCAAAGAAGAAAGGAGATGGCTCCAATCCATGGGGACAGGAGAGGATCAAAGCCAGTATTTGCCAGTTTGACACAAAGGGAAGCAGGACTGGCACGATGGCTCGTGTTTCACAATGTTTTTCCAAGACCTTAATTGCAGATAAATACTTACTGGGATATTCAAATACTTGTGAGCACTTCAATCACTTCAGAGGTTCTGTAAATCCCTCTAGGAATACTGGTGAGGATGGGGTGTGTGATGTGAGATAAAAGCAGCAGGATCATCAGGATCATCAGCTGGTGGGGGCGGTGGCTTTCACAAAGGGACACCCAACCCCTTCTCCAGTGTTGTGTCCTTCCCACTTGGTTCATCTGGATCCATGTGAGGAAGGCAGTGACAGTGATGGAAAGGTAACTGTAGGGGAGTTTCTTCAGTCCCTGCACACATCCTCTATGCAACTGCATGGATTTTTAGAGGAGAAATTCCTTCCTTCTTCATCACATTGTCAGTTTCTGTAGTTCGGTTCTACAGCACAGCCTTGTTCCTGTGTGCACCCCGTGTTCCCAGCTGGAGTGGCTGTGCCCAGACACTCCCTGCATGTGTCCTGTGGGTTAATTAACCACCCTGCCCCTGCTAATGACCCTCACCGCATCCCAGCTTAGCTGAATGGAATGAAAATGTCATCCTAGAGCCAGAATCACAGAAAGGTTTGGGTTGGAAGGGATGTTAAAGACCATCCTGTGCCACCTCCTGTCACCTTCCACTGTCTCAGGTTACTCCAACCCCATCCAACCCGGCCTTGGACACTTCCAGGGATCCAGAGGCAGCCACAGCCTCTCTGGGCACCCTGTGCCAGGGCTCAGCACCCTCACAGGGAACAATTCCTTCCTAATATCCATCTAACCCTGCCCTCTGACAGTGGGAAGCAATTCCCTGTGTCCTGTCCCTCCATCCTTTGCCCAAAGTCCCTCTCCAGCTCTCTTGAAGCCTCTTCAGGCACTGAATCTCCCTCTTCCCTGCTGCCCACAATGTAGGATCAGCCCAGGGAACAGCCAGTGCACGTCCAACTTTTCATCCACCAACATCCCCAAAACTTTCAGGGCTGCCATATCCCACACCCCTGCTGTTTTCTGCTGATGAGATACAGCACCCCATATAAAAATTCCTGTCCTGTAACACATCAGACTCTGTTTAGCCAACAACTTTCTCCTAACACCCTCTCATCAGTCACCAACCTCGACTGTGCCCAAGCTCTGCTACACAAGACTTTGACTGACTCCTTTTGGGAAGCATCCAGCTTGATCCCACTATCAGGGGTGGGGTTTCTTTGTGTCCCAGTGGGTTATTTCATTAGGATGTGCCCCTGGAAACCTTATTCCAGGCTGAGTGTGCAGCTAATGGGAAGAAAGAGTTCTCAATGATGCGTTTTCCTACCAAAATAGAAGCAGAATCTTTAAACATAAACAGATTTCAGCTTCCAGCATGGCAGTCCCAGGGCAGGAGATTGAACCAGCTTTAACTACTGAAGTCACACAGGGAAGAATTTGTGGGGGAAAAAAAAAAGAAAAAAAAAGAAAGACTGAAAGAGTGGTTTCTGTATTACAGCAGCTACATGCTCCAGATGGATTAAATGCCATGTAGGCTGGTGAGAAAAAAAATAACTTTGCTCCTCCCCCGAAACAGAAGTTGGGACAATTCACATCAAAACTGGATCAAGCACAAAGCAGAAGTCACCAAATGCTTCAAAAGCAGCGAATTGTACCAAATTCAGATGTTAAAGCATCACTGGAAAAAAAAACCCCACAACGCCCTGTGGTATGAAACTCTGCAAATGTATGTTAAAAATTGTGTAACAGAGAATTTTTCCACGTTTTCGCTCCCAAGAATAAAGACTGGGATAAATCAACAGCTGAAAGGGCTGAAAGTCATCTTGCTGTGAGCCTTTGTGAATAAAAATCAGAGTACGGATGAAATCATTCAAGCTGAAAGGAAGAGCAAATGTTTTAAAAGGTATTTTCCTTTGAAAAGGAAAAATCTGCCTCACAGTGAAGAGAAGGAGCAAATCAATTCACGACATTTCTTTCCTTTTGTGACAGGGAAAATTTATTAAAATGATGATTGCTGCATAAGGAAATAAAGTCATTTCATTACAAGCAAGACATGAAGCACTGAGGAAGAATTTCTTTCCCTGCTAAGGCACAAACCCCAGGGCTGCCCCCAGGAGATTACAAAGCAGGGATGCCCAGAGCAGTGTGGGGACCAAGGGTGAGGCTGAGCGTCCTCCTGATCGTCTGCATCCCATCCCTTAGCCAGCATTTCCAATTAAGCACCTCTTCCAGATTCATCATGGACTTCAGCAAGCTGACAGCCCTTCCAAAAGCCCAGAAACAGCCACTTTAAAAACAATGAAAACTCCTGAACACCTGCCTGAGGGATGAACACACTGGTGTCTAGCAGATATTATCTTTTCTTTTATTTAAGGGCAAATAAAATTGAAGCGGGGAGTGGACGTTTTAAAGCGGTTAATGCAGAGCTGGGTTGCCAGCCAACATCTCACTAAAACATCTTCCCAAATGATACATTTCAGGATTCAGAGCACATAAAAATAAGAGAAATAGATATTTAATAGGTTTTCATCAAGCCTCTGGCTGCTTGGGGAAAGAACTTTTAACAGATTCACCTCTGAAGCAGAACAGTAGCTGGGAAGCATCCTCCAGCAAAGCTGACTTTCCATTGATCAATTGGCTCAAAACCAGTGCCATACTGGACTTCTCAATTTGTTTTCATTCTCTGCACACCTGTGAGCATCCCTGCTGAAATATTTGAGGGTGGTTTTAATGCTGCTCATGGCACATGAGCCGGGTGAACCACAGCAGCAGCTGAGGAGCAGAAAATTCTTTTCCTGTGACTTGTCATTTGAGCAAACAAATCTCCATCCTGCCCAAGGTGGGTCCGAGCTCCAGGACAGCCAAACTGAGCCTCTGGCAGCTCTGGGAGGAGGTGGAGCAGCACCACAATGTGGGTGTTGAGGTCTTCTTGCACCCCAGGGTGCTGCAGGACCCTCCCCAGCAGTCTTTGAAGAGCGGTGACCTGGCAGCTGCAGGCACTGATCCACTGCAGCTGGAGTTCAGGCTGCTTTTCTGACAGTAAATTTTGTCTGTAAGGGACACCTGCTCTGGCAGCGTGCAAGCAGAATCCTTGTCCTCTCTGCTGAGTGTTCCTTCCAAGACAGACTGGGAAGAAAAAAAATCCAGCCACCACCAGCCTTCAGGGGGATCCCCAGGTGTTTCTGCCATTCCTGGGGCTCCCTGCACATTCCAGTTTGGGGAAACATTGAAGGGCAGAGCTCCAGCCCTTCCAAATAATTTCATTTTTGCTCAGATTCAACACTTTCCCTCCAGTCCCTTCACACTGTTCTTGGTCACCATCTGCAATTTTGAGTTCATCTGTGGGATGAAGGCAGGGAGACACAGAATATCCCACACATCCCTGCTGAACTCCCATCACTTCCACACACCCAATTCTTTTTACACGGATTAAAACACCAACACAACGTGAATCCTGACCAGCTTCTCTCCTGAAAAACCCACCTCAGATTCCACCTTACTCCAGCACCTTTCTGCTGCTTTAATCCCTTGCACCCTTTCCCACTCCTGCAGAGCTCTCACCTCCCCACAAACTTTCTCTGCAAGGAGGAACCTCATGTAACTAAACCCAAATGGGATGCAGCTGCAGAGACCTCCCTGCTCAATCCCACCTGTACCTCAGAAGCTCAGGTGTCAGTTTAGATGCCACAACATCCACTCATTTTGGGGGAGAAACAGCAACATTTCACCCTTGAAACTAGTTTGTCTCAAATACAAAGATTTTGCAAAATCATGGTCTTGTTGATTTAGCAAGCTGGACTAGTGGAAGGTGTCCCTGCACATGGCAGGGGGGTTGGATTAGATGATCTTTAAGGAAAGATCATCTTTCAACCCAGAACATTTTATGGTTCTGTGATTCTGTGACTTCTCCACCCCCTTGTACAAGACTGGAAGCAGCCCATACTAATATTTTTAGCTTGTTTGTTTTTTAGTTGTTTAGTTGTTTGTGTTTTGGTTTTTTTTTAAAATTAAGGACCAGGTCTCTAGTTGAATTTTGAACCTACAAACTTCCTCTAGAGCGACAGCAGTTTGACCTTGTGCTTCCTCAAAGCTCAGCTCAAGGTTAAGACCTGAGGTTGCCAAGAATCTGCTGAGTGAGGTGCAGCCAAGCTGGGCACCTTCCACGTGGGGAAAAAGAGCCATGAAGAGGTAAAACACAGCTTTACTGTAGGATAAATTCCATCTATATTTGAAGTGTTTCACTTTAAAGAGGTTCTCTGCTCCCTCCAGCTTTGCAAAGACAGAATTGCTCACCAAGGCACACAAACCACATCAAATGCAAGCAAAACACGGCCAAGCAGCTCAGACACAGCCCCCAGCCCACAAATGCTCTCTGCAGCAGCAAAACTATGGATTACAGTATTTCCTTCCCCAAATATTGTACATTTCACCTGGCAGACCACCCACTTCCTGCACTACAATTTACACGCTGGGCAGAAGCACCTGGGTAAGAGAGGACAGGAGAGGAAGGGAAAATATCTTGCATATGGATGGGCATCTGCAAAATGCATTAAAAATCAAGTCTGAGAATTAAATTCCCTCAGCAACGGTCAACCAAAGTCTAGTTTCTCTCTCAAGCTGTCCTCTTCCTCCAGATCATCCTTCCAGATTCCCCAAGCAGTAATTTACCTCCTTTCCCAGTGAGCTCAACCCTTGGCTCCACAGGTACCAGCTGTGCCCCCTCTCACCCAAGTGTTGTTATAATTCGATGAAGCTCAGAGCAACTGGTGGAGTTTGTAAGACAAAAATCACATTTTGTGTCAGAACTGGAGGATTTACGCATCAAAAGCTCGTCTGGCTTCTCCCCACCTGCAGACGTTTACCTGCTGCCAGGTATCACTTCCCATGAAATGCACCCACCTTAGGCCACCACAGATAAAGGATCACAGCCCTTGCAAACACACAAAATAATTAATTTTCCCAGCCTGCCTTATCTCCCTGTGGACATCCACGTACAAAAAAATCCCCAACCCAAATATCTACCTGCCCTCAGAATGACTCTGTGTGAAAAGGGAACAGGTCCCTGACCAAGCACTGGTGGTTCTGCACCACAAGGAGATCGACCGTGTGTTTAATGCATCACAAATCCATCCACCCAACCACCAACTGCAGCTGCTAGGGGTCCACGTGTCCCTTGCCAAATTCCTGTGTAATTTTCCATTCTTTCTTCTTCATCATTGCATAATCCAGGGAAGATTTGTACAGCAATATTAAAGGGAAAGTCGCTGGTGCAGCGAGAGGAAAACACCGGTGATGGTGCCAGCCTGACAGGGGATTTCCATGCTTTGCTCTTGGAAAGGCCTGATAAGATGGATACATTTGTTTTAGCTTTCAGCAGGGAACCTCAAGGATTTGGATTCCAAAATCCTTAAATAACATCATGAGAACTGAGTTCTGGAAAAGCAGATAGGAGAAGTTAATGGTGTTAGCAACACTGACCTGGCTAATCCCATTGCTGACCTGAGTCTGGCTGGGCAAATGTGTTCCTGAAACCTGGATGTGGTTTAGAGCACATGGTCTTGGGGCAAGACAGTGCAATTCCAACTGTTCCACTGTTGGGTGCAATTCCAGAATTTCATGGATTTTGTTTTGCATCAGCTGGGACCAGACATTCTCCTCTGGTCCTTCCACCTCCGGTGTCCTCTGTGCTTGGTACTGTGAAAAAAAATGTCACCAAAGCAGCTGCACTTGTGTTCTACCAACAAACCCAAAGCACATCTGATAGAACTCCCTCTTCTTTTCTGTTGGAAGGGATCTTAAACACAATCTAGTTCCATGCTGCTGCCATGGGCAGAGACACTTTCCACTGAAGCAGCTTGCTCCAAACCCCAGCCAACCTTGAGAACTTCCAGGGATGGGGCAGCAAACCTGCCCAACATGAAGAATCTGTTTTATTGAAAATGTGGATCGACTCAACCCTCACGCTGGACCAAATATAATCAAAACACAGATGTGTTTGGAGACATCAACATGAAAAAGATTTGCTCCTATAGGTGCAGGTCCACCAGTGTCAGCAGTAGCTGTGCTTAGTTTATTTAATTAACTATATTAGCATAGTTTGATCTCAGTGGAGACAAGTTGTTGAGGAAGCCACAAAACTTAGCAAGCAAACACCACTGAAAAACCTAAACTGACTGCAGCTGCAACCCTCCTGAAAGCTGAACCTGTGGTTGCTACACCCTGGCAACGTATTTTTGAGGCAACCACCCCTTTGGTGCAGTTTCCCATCTGTTCAGGCAACAGGTACATCAGTTGCTGGTATCAGTTTTTCAGGACTGAATTTCAATAAAAATCACCCGTCTCAGAAGGACGTGAGAGCAGTTGATGTCTGTGCACTGATAGTTATGCCTAATTAACATAAAAATGAGGTTTTCCTAATCACCTGCAAGAGGAAACCTGCTTGCAGAACAAGCTATTGGGGAAAAAAAAAAATAAATTACTCCTCAGGGAGGCAGTTGTCAGAAATAAGGCAGAGGGTGGATGTGTTTATTTATACCCAGCAGCTCCAGGTAGGGGCTGCAGGTCCTGACACGCTGCCTGGTGAGGTTTCTGCAGGAGTTTTCTCCTTCCTGTCCTCATTACACAGCTCCAGCCGCCCAGCACTGGAGGTGTGTGCTGGGAATGATGGTTTGCAATCTGTGCAGCAGTCCCTGCAAACCCCAGGGTATTTTTTAGGATGCAGCAGGTCAGGTCAGCTCACCTCAGCGATATCAAATTTCACGTAGAAATTTGAAGCTTCACAGGAAAGAGGTGGGGTGAAGCGCCAGTGCGATTTAGGAGAAACATCACTCGTGATTTCTGGGCAAACTCTGCGTTTCCAAAATGTACTCCAAGGATCAGCCTGCACATCAACAAGTCCCAAAATGTGAGAGCAATCTTTAAAGGGTTCAGAAGCACTGCAGTTGGTGGTGGCTTTGACCGAAACTACAAATCCCAGTGGGGGAAAAAACACTTTATGCCTTGACCAATCAAAGCAGAATCCACCAGGATGAAGCAGTGCAGGGCTGGGATGAGTCCTGACCCACCACCTCCTGCCTCATCTCATGAAGTTTGGTCACAACTGCACGTGCTTGGGGAGCAGATGAAGCTGTGACAATGTTTTGAGGGAGAGGCTGCAGGACTGTGGACAGCCAGGGCTGGAGGGGAGCAGCAGCAGCAGCAGCAGCAGCAGCAGCCCGGTGATAAATGAATTTTCAAGTTACTGCGAGAACAAACACCAGAGGAAGGAGCCAACCACAATTACTGACTTATCTCTCAGGAAAGACATTTCAGTTATTGTGGGTAGCAAAGAAAACAACAGCTTGGTGACGGGCGCTGCTGGAACCGGCAGAGGAAACCACACGCGTCGACCTCTTCTGCAAATCCACAGGGCATGTCAGAGTGGCTCCCACCTCCCAAAAACTGCTGGCAACACAGCTGGAGGAGGACATGGATGGTGCAGAGGTTGTGGATGGCTTTGGATGGGTTTTGTTGAAATAGGATCTGTGGTTTTAGCGCTCCCCCCCCTCGAAAACACAGCACTCGACACTGCAGTGGTGTCATGGGACTGCCCCCTCCACACCCCGATGGTTTCTGCCCTTTTGAGCAGCACTGGCAGTGTTTTGCACACTCAAATACAGCTCCACGAATCCATTGATGCCTTCTGGAGGCTGATATGGAACAGAGACTAGACAGGGCAAAGGATAAAGTAGGGATTTATTAAAAGGTCTCAATAGGTACTCTTGGGCCACGCAAGAGTCCAGCCAGACCACACCCAAGACGCCCCAAAGTGGTCACAAAATGGACACCTGGCTCACAAGGTCTCACATTTTTATCAGTTCTAGTCCATTAGCATATTAGAATTAATTGTCCAACCACAGCTTCAGGTTATGAAGCTCCATCCTCCTTGTTTTTATTTCTCACTTCACCGTTGGTTTCATTCTTGGGCCTGAAAGTTGTCCTTGGTACCAAACTAGAGAAGGAATTGTTTTGTCAATCTACACTGTGAAGAGAGCTTAGTAGCACTTAATATAAAACCTAAAACTACTCACTGAAACAGCAGAGAATCTAAAAAATATAACAGCTAAAACCTAAGGCATCACCATTACAGTGAACACCTTGCTCTGATTGCTTTCAATAAACACGGGTGCTTTCAATAAACATGGGTGCTTTCAATAAACATGGGTGCTTTCAATACACACGGGTGCTTTTCCCAACCCAGGACCTCACAAATGGACCACTGATGCTGGACCCCAACAAAGTTCCCCCAGTTTTCCCCATCAAAGTCAATTTTTCCGAAAATAAATACATTACACAAGGTATTGTAGATGAACATCCCAACGTATTTGCCTTAACCTTTTCTACTCTCTACAAAAAGGAAGTGAGAGAATTACAAGCAAATTTTTCAAGGCCATCAGATTTAGTCAAATTTAGTGGGGACACCGGATTTAACATCAATGTAGAATTTAGAATTTAACTTGAAATTTGAAAGAAATTTGATTTTGTACGTGAAACCTGAAGTCACACAAAATTCCAGTAATTCTTTCCTTGCTCTATTTCTATGAGAGAGACACCATAATTTAAAATATTGGATAATTTGAGTCTGCAGCTTGAAGGTTTCTCCAATACACCAGCTCTTTTTGGAGATAGACTGATGTCACTGTAGCTCATTTGCTTAATTAGTGACTTACAGGAAGATCTCTCTAGGAGAAGGGTGAAACCCTTCAAATGAAAAGCTCCAAGCACAGAATCAAGAGACCATCCCTAATGATTGTTTATTCCCAGCTTATACATAATTTTGGGCCAATTTATATCAATCAGCAGCTGTGACTGATGACATTACACTTCCTAAAATATAAAAGTGAACTCTGCAAGAGGCCGAGCACAACTGCCCCGAGTTTTTCCTAACGGGAGGATGTTGCTTTTTACAAAATCGCGCCGGGATGAGAAGTCAGCACACGGAATAAACACACAAATCCCCACGTTGTTGCACAGCTCTGAAGGAGTTTTTCCCTTATTTCAGCACTTTGTTTTTATCACTGCAGCCTTCCTTCCCCCCAAGCACTGGGCTTTTGCTGACCGCTGCACCCCAGCACACAAATCCCTCCTCCAGAGGGGTGCTCGGGTAGCACGGAGCACGGGGAGAGGGCTTGCACAGATGTGCACGTTGCAAGAAACAATAATTCATGCAAATCCCTGCTCCAAGCAAATTCCACAGCAGTGCATCTTATCGCAAGCCAAACAAAAAAGCAGGAATACGCTGGAGAACGGCAAAGCCGCGTTCAAAGAATGTGCTCTTGTTGCAGCTTGAATTTCCCCCTCTCCTTCCAACAACTCTCTGCCGACACCAAAAACCAACCGGCCATTAACTGAAGCCATTAATCAGAAATGAAAACCCAAACGGTGAGAGGAAGCAAAGCATCTGTTACAGGGGATATTTGGGGAGTCTCTGTGGTGACTCCTAAAGGGGTGAACACCCTCTTTGCTTCAGGAAGAGGAGGCAAAGACCAGCAGCGACCATCTCCACCCTCCTGATGATGCCTCCAAGCATCACCACAGCAGAGCAACCCAGCAAGGCAAGAATCCAGGTACTAAAGCAGCACAAAAACTACTTATAAAATCCATTTGACTCTGCTCGCACTTTTATTTTCTTCTCCAAGTTTGTACAACAGTTTACTGCTTTTAAATCAGGGATTTTCCTCTGTTTCATCAATCAAGGACTGAGCACTCTCTTGCCACATTTGGAGACAGACCAGCTTTCCACAGAAGCTCAAGACGATGAAAATAAACGAATAAAATATATTTTTAGTTAGTTTTTTTTCTTTTTTTTTTTTTTTTTCTGAGATGGCAAGTTAGAACCTGAATTCCAACCCAACCACTGGGTTTCAGCAGAACAAAAAAATCCCTGTGCTGAGTGCTCTCAAATAAGAGTCATGTCCCTTCCAACTCCACACCAACAGAGACCTGATTATCCTTTGGGGGAGGAAGTCAGATTTTTTCCACTTAGTTACGTTCCCAGGTAGTTCTTAAATAAGATTTCCCTTCCCTCTGTGTTTAAAGGGACACTTTAGCACAAGTTACTGCTTGGCCATGGTGCCATTGTTGTGTACTGAACCCCAAAATAGAGCAATGACTGTCGGGCCACCGGCCAGGACGATTTTATTTCAAGGAAAGGACAAATGAGAAGATGCCAAAATTAACAGCACCTCTTCCTACCTTAACTATCATCGGTCAACTGTCCACCTGCACGTCATTAGGAGCCCATAAAGGTTCTTCCAGTGCTGTCCCCTGGAAACAAAGAAACAAACAAACAAAAAAAGCTTTTAGAACCAAAGAGTTAGAATACAGCAGCATCTTCGGGAAACAGCATTTTTACTGCTGCCAGCAAAGCAATTCCAGTTCATCTTACCAGATGCAAAATGCAGTTTTTCATTATTGCTCAAGCCACAGACATACTCGAAGAAATGAAAATAACTTTTAAAATACAGAAAACAGAATTGGGAGTTTCCAGGGCTAAAAGTGCTTTTGGGAAGAGGTGACAGGAGGGAATTACAGGGCAGCAGCAGGAGTTACAGATAAAGGGCCTCTGATATTCCCAGCTTGGCCTGAAACATGCACTGCTATTTGGGTAAAAAGCAAATAAAGTTTAGGAGGGTCCAGAGCTAGAAGAAATAGATAATTTCTATTGTAGTGAGGGCACCACAATCACTTTGGGCTCCTCTGAGGATGTATTTCCCCAGACAGAAGTAGTTTTGGCATTGGGAAAAGCAGTGTTCATTTACTCACACCCCAAGGGAAGGGGACAGAAAAGCCACACGAAGGTCACCAGGATTTCTGGTGGCCACATACCTGTGGGACAGCCACCAGCAACTTCCCCAAGCCCAAACCTCTCTGGATACAGACTTTGGCTGTAGGATCACGTGTGATCCTATAAGGAACAGGCTGGAGACCTGCAGGGATGTTTGTGATGTTCTCACACTCCTGCACAAACCACCTCCCTCCCCACCAGCTCTTGGGTGTGGATTCCTGGCTACATCAGCACAGCCAGGCCACAGGGAATCACAGTTCACTTGCCATGTCCACACTGCTCCTGGCTGTTCCCCAGTTTTACACAACCAGCCAAGCTGTCTCCACTCCCTGCATCTCAGTTCCCCTTTCCAAAATATTTTTTACCCCCATCAGTTTTGAGGCAGAGCAGGGCTCCTTGCAGGAGTCTGCAGAGCCAACCCCCAACTAATCCCATCTTCTGTGCTGCTGCTATGAAGTACAGAATTAGAGACCTGAGGCACTTCTAGACTTCAAGTTGAATACATTTAAACCAAATTAATTTTTTTTTTTTGTTCCTATCGACATCTTTCCTGCCCAGCCTTGGGCAGGATGCGACCCAGCCATCTGCTCTGTCGGTGCCAGGAGCTGTGGAGCTCAGACATAATCCCTGGGTGATCTCCTCATTGTTTTTCATCCTGCTCAAGTGTTGACTCGAGCACTTGTTCAATTAGACAAGTCTCAGCACTGCAATCAGATGGGCGCACGGAGCTGATTTTTTACCTCCACGGAGAAGGAAAAATCTGATTTAGTCGAGTGTGATAGAACAGGGAGCTTCAAAGCAACGAGACCTGGAGATCACGTCTGCTCTGAAGTCTGCCAGAATTGCTGCTTAACCCGAGCAGACCACCAGCAACTTCCATTGTAAGAGAAGCTGCGAGACAGAGCAGATTAAAAGACATTGGCTCTGGCAGGGAGGAGGAGAGCTGGGTTATTTTCCTGATATTTCTTTTTTAAAGGAACTGGAGAACAGCTGAGGCATCTGCTTTCTCTTGTCTCTGGCTCTAAATGAGTGACCCCAGATGTGCCAGACTCTCTGGTATTCCCACATACCACTTGCATTTTCTTCCTTATGATCCACCATTTCCCAACACCCAACTGTCCTGGGGCAGAGGGGTCTGAGGGCTACAAGAATTCAGTCCAAGCTTCAGCCTGTCCCCTTCTCCCTGCGCAGCAGGGGTGAAGCCCTGCCATCCTTTGGTTAGCTCCAGGCATTTAAACAAAGCAATAAATTTTATGTGACCGAGTCAGGAAGCTGGCATAAACAAATGTGCTGTCAATATTTTCATGGTCAATTTATTCCTTCATTCACAAAGCTGACAGATTCCAAACACAGCTTTGGATGGTGCTAAGTGCAGGACAATCACAGAATTATGGAATGGTTTGGGTCAGAAGGGACCTCTGGAGATGATCAAGTCCAGCATCAGTGCCATGTGCAGGGACACCTTCCACTACTCCAGGTTGCTCCAAACCCATCCAACCTGGCCTTGGACATTTCCAGGGATGGGAAGACCACAATCTCTCTGGGTAACCCGTGCCATGGCCTCATCACCCTCACAGCCAAGAATATCTTCCTAACATCCCATCAAAATCCACTCTCCTACATCTTAAGCTCACTCCCCCTCATCCCATCATTCCATGCTCTTGTCCAAAGTCCCTCTCCAACTCTGTTTTAGCCTCTCTACGTGCTGGAAGGTCTCCCCAATGCCTCCTCTTCTCCATCTCCCCTGCTGCTACTACCACCATGTGAGAGTTCAAAGGGAATCAGCAATGAAGCCGAGTTTTCCAAAGCTCAGGGCGAGGCTCAAGCAGTGCACGCTCACAGCTCCTCGCAAGACGAGGACAACATCTCCTGAAAGACAAGTTACTGGGAGGTAACAAAAACCAGCAAGTGCAAAGGCAGCATGAACACGGGAGAGCTCATAAATGTCAGTGGCACGTGTGTGAATGGGGTGTAGAGCTCTGAGATGGCTGTAAAAACAGATCAGTGGCAGGAGCAGAGGGGAATTCGGGATGCGTGACTTGCAGTGACTCACAGCCCTCACTCCCTGTGACAGGTACGGAGCACGGTGCTCGAGTATGTCACAGTAGAAACATCTCACGTTGTACACACTCACAGGAGTGTCTTACATCTGCATCTGTTCTTGGAAATTACTCACGGGTCTCAGAAATCAGTTTCTGAAATCAGCAAGAGAGGAAGTGTGACTGCCAAGGGGCAAGTGTGGCATGGAGCCGAGTGTCCCACATTCAGCTCCTGCAGCCCCACACACAATCCTTTCCACTCCTCTGCCTTTTCCTGACCCCACTGTGCCCTGATGTGCCAGCAGTGTAATCCTCTTGCCAGATAATCCTCCCAAAAAGCTGCATCCGGAGGATCTGGTGCCAACAGATGAGAGTGGAGAGCCACCCCCGCAACCCACTGACCTCGGGAATACCATAATAATTCATAATTATTATTTGTACACCATTTGTATATATTTGGATGAAAGCAATTCAACCTGCTGTTACAGCACAGCAATGGTAAGGAAGACACGCTGGATATGGGAAGGAACTTTCATTCTCCACCAAGAAAATTCAGTTTTCTAAGCCTGGCAGCACAGGGAAATCTAACACTGACCTGATCCAGGTATTTCTGACAATGTTGTTGCTTCAGAAAGAGATTCCAGTTATGAGACCATTGGACTTGGTGTCAAGTGTCTTCCAGGATGGTTAGAATCACGGAATACCCTGAGCTGGAAGGGACCCATCAGAATCATTGAGTCCAACTCCTAGCCCTGTGCAGAACACCCCAGGGATCCCACCCTGTGCCTGAGAGCATTGGCCAAAAACTTCACAAATTCAGACAGGCTTGGTGTGGTGACCAGGTGGTCCCGGTTTTGGCTGGGAGAGAGTTAATTTTTGGGACAGAATTAATTTTCTTCCCAGTAGCTGGTACAGTATTTTGGATTTAGGATGGGAGTAATGGTTACCTCCGTGGATTTAAACAAAGCAATGAATTTTATGCGACTGAGTCAGGAAGTTGGCACAAGCAAATGTGCTGTCAATATTTTCATGGTAAATTTATCCCTTCATTCACAAAGCTGACAGATTCCAAACACAGCTTTGAATGATGCTAAGTGCAGGAAAATCACAGAATTTCACAGGTGATGGAGACCATGTCAGATTAAGCTGGAACAAGATGATCTTTAAGGTGCCTTCCAACCCAAACCAGTTTGTGATTCTATGGGAAAAAGTCACCTATTTCTTTTACTAAATTGAGGAATACAAGGCTGCAATCTGAGAGGGGCTTTTTTGGAAAAACCTGCTGAGAAAGTGCTCCGGGAATTCAGATGACAACAGCAGGTTTGTTAATTGGGAATATTAATGGTATCAAATGTTACACACAAAAATGCTCAAGAACAGGGGTTGGCAAAGGTGGCCCACAGTTCCAGGAGTCCTCTATCCCTTATTAAAAATAATTAAAATAAAGGAAGGCAGGTATTAGTTGGCTAGACAGCCCCAAATCCCACCTCCTGTTAATCCACCTGAAACCCAAGTGTATCAAGGCAAATTAAAGCTGCCTTTAATCCATGCAAATCTCAGCCCAGAAATCCTTTATTCTCTTACCTCCTGCCATGAGTTTAGCCCTGCCCTGCACCCCATTCATGCTGCCAGAGCAAAACAACACAAACCTCCATATTTTAATAAGAAGGAATTTTGGACCTTTCATACATTTTGGGATGGATGCAGCTTTGTGCTTCATTGGCTGGATGAGACCAAACCCTGTTCCACCTGTGCTTGGTTTAATCATATGTATCGACACACATAAATTAGGGCAATTTGTGCATAAATTAGGCAGCATCATTATGCTAATTGGGCCAGTATGATTGTGCTGAGTGTTTGCAATCTGCCACAGTCCTGTGGGACAGCGCTGCCAGGGAGCTGCTGCCTCTGAAAAGGCTGGAGCTCCTCCGGGATCCTGCTGGGGCAGGCAAAGCCCCACAGCGACCCAAAACAAGCTTAAATAACTGAGGAGAAGGGGTGAGAGGAGCTGGTGTGATCTGCTTTCTCTGGAATGCTGGTTTCTGTCCTCTGGTTCCTAAATATCACATCCTAAGCTCCCCCTGATGCACAAAACAGGTCGAGTTATAGGTAGCTGCAGAGAGAGGCTGCTAAAAAAACAACCCTTTAAGGTGTGTGTAAACCAAATAAAGAGCAGGAGACCCAAATCCCTTGCACTTTGCTGTATCAAATTTATGTGAAGAAACAAGACATCCTCACAAAACCCAGAGTTGCTCCACTTTACCTCTTCCAATTCCACCTGAATTGCAACAGAGGTAGGAATGGTTGCTGGGATCAGGGAGGTTTCATAAGAGTAATGTGATGATCCCTGTCCAAAAAGAAAAAAAAAAAAAAACAACCCTCAATTTTTCAAATGGAATGAACAAGGATAAGGGAGGAACAAATAAACTGCAAAGTGCTTCTCCTTCTGGAATTGTAGAATATCCAGAGCTGGGGGGGATCCCAAAAGGATCCAACTCCTGGCCCTGCACAGGACACCCCAAGAATCACAGCAGAGACTCAGTTAAATCATTAAATCACTATACACAGGTAGGTCTGCCTGGAGCAGGGAACTATCAAGGGACTTTTATTAAGACCTTCAGGGGCTTTTACCAAAACATGGATTTCTTTAGCTATCCCACAGGAATCCTGCAGCCTGCAGGGGCTGTGCTTGGTGTCCCTGTCCAGAGAACAGCTCTGCTGCTGCTGCTGGTGCTCAGCTCCAGAGGCTGGTGCTGCACCACATCTCCTTCCTCCTTACGGATACCAGGGGATGCTCCCAAAGTCATCCAGTTTTCCTTCCCAAACTGGTCAGTAATTTACCAAATGGGACCATTATGATGAATAATCCTCCCTGTGGGACTTGAGTTCTTTCCCTTAGAGGACATTCGAGCTTGGTTTATTCTCCAGGCTCCAGCCAGCAGTTTTTCCTCCAACAGGCATGCTGGCACTTTGCCTGGCTAAAAACACACAGTAGAAGAGGAGCAAGCACTAAGCTACTACTACTAGAAGTGTTAAAAAAAAATCAGCTTTGAGCAAACCATCTGGTAACACTCACTGTGCCACAGGTGAGAGCAAACACAATACACTCCGTACAGCACCAAAAAATCATCAATGCTCAGAGAATAAGGGTGTGAAACACCAAACCAGCCCAGGGGCAACCTGGAACAAGTTGCCCAGAGAAACTGTGGCTGCTCCTGGATCCCTGGCAGTGTCCAAGGCCAGGCTGGACAGGACTTGGAGCCACCTGGGCTAGTGGAAGGTGACCCTGCCCATGGCAGGGGGTGGAACTGAACAGTCCTCAATAAAGGTGGAAGGTTGAACAATAAAAGGGCAGAGGCACATGGGAACTGGGAGATGCTCCACAATCAGCAGAAGCAGGGAGCAGAACTGAGCTGTTTTAGCTGCAGGGCCAAAGGAATTAGTGAGATACAAAGGGAAGAAATCTGCAGCCAGCTTCCTCCTGCTCTTTAGCTGCTCCCCTTGAGCATGAGTGGCTGGATGGTGGCTTCTCCCCCCCATCTTTAAGCAGAACCTTCTCTAAGTAGTTTAGCAGTGAAAGCAAACTCATCTCTCCCTCCCCATTTTGGAATACAGATATTGGCATGGGCCAACATCAGCATTTTAATGCCCAGTAATTCCCAAGCCTCTCTGAACACCCACCATCTTATCAAAACAACAGCTTTAAAATCTCTTCTCTGCACTCTTTGGTGATAATTAGTTTTAGTCTGTCACCAGCAGATCACTTTAGGATTGCAGCTAAGCCAAAGGGATATGAAAAGGTTTTGTCCAAAGCCTCTTCACACCAAATCAGCTCAAAAAAAGGGAAAGACAAAACACGAGCTGGCTGCACCAGCAGCTCCAACAGTTTCTGCTGCTCAGAAGGGAACACAGCAAGATTTAATAAACAAGCTCAATAAAGTTATTCTTCCCTGTTTTATTTCCCCTTAAAGCATCAGCCCAATTTGGTTTTGTTTCCATCACAAACAGCTCCTTTAATCGTTCCTGACGGGAGCACAACGCGGGGCCCCGGCGTGCGAAGCCTCCCCCAGCCCCTGCCAGCTCCCACTTAATGGAGCTGCTCTGCCTCACCACAGCAATTCCTGTAATTCAAGTCTGGCAAACAATTCCTAGGCAGAAAATGGGACAGCATCCAGTCGTTATCTCCTTTCTTGAAGAAAAGAACTAAAAAAAAAAATAAATAAAAAAAAAAAATCCAGCATTATTTACTCTACCTGCCTGTTTGCTGTGCTGGCAGTGCCACCACGCAGGTGTGACAGCAACAAACGCCGGCAGCTCTCACAGTTTTGCCTGTTGATGTCTCTCCTTTCATCCCAGCAAACAGCCCTGTCAGAGCTAAAGGAGCAGCTGAGAGCAAGGAAAGCATCCAGCTCTCTGCTGACAGCTGAACGAGCGGCACTTTTCAGGAGGAAAAGCTTTCCTACGCTTCTAAACCACGGCAACTCCTTCCAGAGATGATCTTAAAAGTCTCTTCCAACCTTAGTGATTCTATAATTCTAATATTCTGTAATTCTAATCTAACTAACTTCGGTGCTGGTGTTTCCATATAGCCTCACTGGTGTTTCTAACCTCATTCATCTGTACCAATCCACTCCCCCAAAATTAAAGACCAAAAAATCCATCAGTTTTCTTGCACACACATGAATTGTGGACCAATCCCACGCCCGGTGCAGACACCAACTCCTGGCCAAGTGCAGGAACTGTGCACAAATGGAGGTGAAAGGCTTTTTGTTTGAATGGTTTCGCTCACCAGGACACACCTGATAAGAGCCTGCAGCAGTGCCACACCCCGAGATAAACCCGGCGGGCTCAGACTCCCAAAGCCAGCCCCGCATCCCGGGCTAGGGGTGGGAAACAAACACCCAAAGAAAAACACTCTGTGTGTAACAGCACCGTTTCCCTTGGCAAACCTCTCTGCTTTCCTTTCCTCGCCCTCTCTGTGTGCATGGAGAAAGCATTCCCTGGCATTTTCCGAGCTACAGTCCAGGTCTGCTCCTGTGGATGGGATGCAGGGCTGCTGCCTGATCCCAGAGCAGGAGCTCTCCTGGTGCCTGTAAAATTTAGACCTTGCTGGTTTTTAGTTTGGAATGTGCAAAGAGACAGGGCAAAGCTGTTTGGAAAGAGGCATCCTTTTACAAATTAAAGTGATGCAGCTGGGAAGAAAAGAAATCCCGGGATGCAGAGGTGGCCACTGGCTTTAAGAGCCACATTCTGGGAAGCCAGGGGATGCACAAGTGTACGTGAGAGGCTTTCATTAGTGAAGATCTGACAGTCAAATACTGGCATACAGAATCCTGGAATGGTTTGGGTTGGAAGGGACCTTAAAGATTATCCAGTTCCACCCCTTGCCACGGGCAGGGACACCTCCCACTATCCCAGGCTGCTCCAAACCCTGCCCTGTCTGGCCTTGGATGCTTTCAGGGATGCAGGGGCAGCCACAGCTTCTCTGGGCACCCTGTGCCAGGGGCTCAGTGCCCTCACAGAAAAGTACTTTTCCCCAATATCCAGTCTAAACCTACTCTCTGTCAGTGTAAAGATCATTCCCCCTGTCCCATCACTCTGGGCCTTTGCCCAAAGTCCTTCTCCATCTCTCCTGGAACCTCTTTAGGCATTGGAAGGTGCTGGAAGATCTCCCCTCAGCCTCCACTTCTTTGAGCTGAACAGCTCTCCCAGCCTGTTTCCATAGGAACTCTGGACCATATGGATGTAAGCAGATACACAAACAAGCTGTGACCCTACCTGAGCACACCTTGGGAGGGCACCTTGTTCTTCCCGAGCTCTCACCGGGGCCACCGGAGCTGCCCAACGTATCCCACACAGGGCAACGTGCAGCCCGGACACTGAGGTCTCATTTCTAAGCAAAACACTTGCAACCTTTCTATTCCTCTTCCTCTTTTGACTTCCTTAATGAATAAACAAACGTATGAAGGGGGGAAAAAAATCCCACTCGTATGACCAGTCGTCCTCTGCACAGCCCAGGTTTGCTGGGAGCAGCTGGGAAGGGGAATGGACACGAGGTTTTGAGCAGAGCACTGAGGACATGCATGGCCACAGGGCAGAACCTCACAAAATGCTTCAAGGGCAACTTCTGCTGATGGCTCAGGGCTGGTTTCATTTTTGGGAAGGTGTCTTAATCTGACCCCATTCCATGAACAGAGCAGGTGGGACATAAACCAAGAGTTTGCAAAAGGCTGTGCCGTGTCCTGCACATTTTGGGAGTGAATGAATGCAGTGGAATAGATTGCCCAGAGAAGCTGTGGCTGCTCCTGGATCCCTGGAAGCGTCCAAGGCCAGGCTGGACAGGGCTTGGAGCAGCCTGGGATAGTGGAAGGTGTCCCTGCCCATGGAAAGCTGTTGGAATGAGATGGTATTCAAGGTCCTTCCAACCCAAACCATTCCAGGATTCTATGATTTGTGCTTCCCCAAAAGTTTTGGGAAATAAATCCCATATCCCATCGTGCTTTTGCTTGCCAAATGTCAAATTCAACAATTTCCATGTCTGACCAAGGGACACATGGGTTGTCCCTAACTGATGTCCCACCTGTACTGCCACTCCCTGCTCTGCTCACCAGTGCAAATCACTGTGAAGGAAACATCCTTGCTCCTGCTGGGAGAGATTTCAGTTGGGTTTTCCTGCCCATCATTCCACCAGATTCCAGCCCACAGCCTGTCAAGCCCCAGGCAGAGATTTATCCACTTGTAGGCAAGCAGGATCTGGTGTTAAGGCAGATCCACATGATGCAGGAGTCAAGTGGTGGTTTTGGCTGGGATTTTTGTGTGTGAAGGTG
Organism: Certhia americana; assembly: GCA_018697195.1. Lineage (NCBI taxonomy): Eukaryota > Metazoa > Chordata > Aves > Passeriformes > Certhiidae > Certhia > Certhia americana. Next base: position 63,654,651 of record CM031860.1, on the reverse strand, counting down.
TTGGGACAGGGATAGGGACAGGGACAGGGACAGGGAGTGACCGTTCAGGAAGCAATCCAAGGATCAAGCTCCAGCAAGTTATAGCACTGGACAGCAACAGGATATTCTTCATTCCTCCCACGGATGGGTTTCTGAGCTGTGGATATAAATACAACATTGTTGTAGCCAGGATATTGTGCCTCTGTCCTTTGGGACACAAGATCAGAGTTAGAGCAGCTCAAAAAGCAACAGCTCCTTTTTGCCTGTCAGTGACATTTGGGTTCCTCAGAGTACTTTTTTGGTGGCCCTTTCACGAGGCACAGGTCTCTACATCTCCAGATCTGTTATCAGTGGTGATCAGGACACCCTGTTACACACCTACACACCTCAACCCCATCCTGCTCCAGCTGAACCTCAAACAAACCCGCAGCAGATGATCATAGGGCAGAGGAAGGCCAAAGGAAAATTGGTTTTACTTCTGCCACTGTCCAGGCCTGACCATCAGGCTCTAAATTCACTGTCAAAGTGAAGTTTGCGAATAAATCCACTCAATTTTATAGAATCATAGAATTATTTAGGTTGGAAAAGGCTTCTAAGTAAACATCAAGTTCAACCATTCTCCCAGCATTTGCAAGGCCACCACTAACCCACGTCCCCAGGTGCCACATCCACAAGGTTTTTAAATTGCTCCAGGGATGGGGACTTCACCATGGCCCTGGGCAGCTGTGCCAGAGCTGGACACACTTTCCTGTGAAGAACTTCCCCTTAATCCAACCTAAACCTGGACACGACCCCCCACACACATGGGGGTGTCCCAAAGAGGGAAGGGATGGATATGCTGCAGAACAAGGCTGTTCTCTGTTGTGGATTGTTCAGCACTTTGCACCAAACAGTAACATTGGCTCTGTTGTAGCTGGATGAAATTCAGAGTTTTGACAATCCCCCGGCCCCACAAACACCACTGAAGTCTGTGGGGACTCAGCAGACATAAGGATCAGGAGAACTGTGGCACAAACCCTCAAGTGCATCAGGTGTGGAAGCATTAAGGGAGTCCTTACAATACAAAGGGGCTACAGGGCAAATTTCTGGAGCTGCAGCCCTGGAGGAGCCACCTCCTGGTCTCTTCCACCCAGATTCCCCAAACCAGTAAAAGATCCAGGACTTGATTTTTTTCCTGCCAGAGGTTTTGGTGTTTCTTTTGGGGGGATACAGTGGACAGCAGGACTGAACCTGCAGGACTCATCACACCGGCAGCGGGATCCTTCCAACCCTGCACGGGGAATCCTACCATGGGAATTCTATAACCTTTGCACATACTGGAGATGGAAAGTGGAGCCAAAAGTCATGGATGAGACCTCCTCATGGATGGAAAAGCAGGTGCTGTGTGCAGCTGCTTTAAAGCTTCCCTTTAATCCATCAGGGTGATCTCCTGCAGGCTTCAGGTGACCGACCACAGATCTGAGCTCCCTTGGGGGGCTTTCAGTTTTATTTCACCAGTAAGGACCCTGTTCCAATAATAAAATAAGTTTTTTGCTTCTCTGGAAGTCTGCCCGTAGCTCTTTGTTTAAAATACAAAATGCTGCTTAAAACAGCTGGGATTTTTTTTTTTTTTTTTAAATTAAACTTAAACCCACACATTTTTGGTTCAAATTCTCTCAGGTCCTTCCTTCAAATGAAAGCCAAGTGTCCAGCCAGGATTCTGCCTTCCCACACAGATATTCTGTCCTACCTTAGCTACCAGGATTTGTTTGAGATGATTAATTACCTCAACTTTAAAAAAATAATTAATAGTGAAGGTGCCAGATATTCAGACCCACAACAACATGGGAACACAGAATCACAGAATGGTTTGGGTGGAAGGGACCTTCAAGACCATCCCAGCTGTCACAGAGTCTGGGATGGCATCCGAAAATCCTGCGTGTGACAGGTCCACCCTACCAGGAGCAGCAGCTGGAATATGCCAGGCTACAAGGAGATAGCTAAATCTAACTCTTGAGGTACACAGCTGCTCCTCCAAAAATCCTGGATGCTTCACAAGCCTGAAGAAAAACAAAGAAATCCATCTGCCACCTCTCAGGGAAGGTACACGCTCCAGGTAAGGGCAATATCCTGGGAAAAAGGAGGTTAATTTTCTTTTTCTTTTCCCACTATTGCCCTGCAGCAAGAACAAACCCAAATGGTTTTGCCCTAATTTATGCCTGTTTTCCTTACTATCCTAAACCTTCTCTATTCAAAGGTAGGTTTTGCTGCAGAAACATTTGCAGATGGTAAAGTAATAACAATCTGTGAGCAGGCAGGGTTGTACTCTGCATCCATGTAAATCAACAGCAAAGCTTCCAGCATTTCCAGGGGACAGGCTTTGCCACAGCTCCAGCTGGAACTAAGCACACCTGTGCTCCCACAATACCACAACAAAACCAAATTAGAGATGATCTCTTCTCTCTCTCTGACACCTGAAGCTCTTTTTTGCCTTCTAATAAACAAGATAATGATTTTTGAGTGAGTTTGCCCGTGATCTGAACAGCTGTTCCTCCAGTGTTGTTGATATTCACAATAAACTGGAATTTCTCTCTCTGGATGCTGTTTATTCTGGTTGAATTTAGTTAAGGAAGTGCCATAAACTGAGAACAAATAAACAGAATTAAAGTGCCAAGACATTACGGGTATCAAACAGTCAGCCTCAAAGAGGAGGAATTTCTGGGATGAGTAAAGGTAAAAACTGTGCTCTGAGGGAGATCCCCACTTCCACATAATGGGGAAACAGGCTGGGAGGAAAGGAGCTTCTGGAGCTGTGCAGAAATGTCCTGGATTATCCCAAATGACACACTGAAGCCATAAAAGCTTTCCAGGGGAATGAGTGAGTGATGGACACAGACATCCAAACTGTTGTTTTCTTTTTAAACAGGAAAGTGAGGGTGGATTGGAAACTCTGCATGCTCCTAAGGAGTTAAAAGGCAGTTCTGGATGGAGCCTGGCACAATTAACATTCTGGCAGAGTCTATTTAAATTGCAGGGAAAGTTGAGCTTGTCCAACTGGATAGTCAGACTGCAGGTTCCCCCAAATAGGGCTTTGATTCTCCAACACAACACCCAAAATCCTCCCTGGCTTACATAAAACACATGTGGAATCACGCTCCTTGTTGCACAACACAGCTCCAGGGAGAATTCCAGGTATATAAGTATAAACTGGAGGTCATTACTCTGTGAGGGCTGAGGATTTCTCTGGCAGCAGAGAGGAGGACAGGCTGGTCCTGGTGGCAAAGCTGCCTTGAGAGCTCCTGACAGCAGCAGCACCTCCCAAGGCAAGGGTAGGGGAGGGTTCATTTAAGCATAGCAGTCAATGAGAAAAAATACGAGCAAATATCTGAAAAAAACCCTAAAAGCAAGTAGGTTTTGTGATCCAAACAACCCAACCCAATAGGATTCTTACTATTTCTGTATCTTTGCATTCCTCATGCTGCTCTAATACTCCAATAATCACCACTGCCTCGACATCTTTTCTGTTCTCAGGTCCTGCTGCTGTCAGCCTGGTTTCAAAATATGCTGCCAGGGTGAAATAAAACCTGACTGTGCTTTTCTCAGCCTGCAAAGGGCAGGTCAGCACGGGGAGGAGAGATCTCCCTGCAGCCAAAGGCGTTAAGAGAATCATGGAATGGTTTGGGATGGAAGGGATCCTGAAGATCATCTCATTCCAAACCCCTAACGCAGGCAGGGGCACCTTCCACTATCCCTGGCTGCTCCAAGCCTCATCCAACCTGGCCTTGAACACTCCCAGGGATGGAGCAGCCACAGTTTCTCTGGGCAGCCTGTGCCAGGGCCTCACAGTAGAGAATTTCCATTTAAAATCTAATCTAAATCTTTCCTCTTCTATTTTAAAACTATCCCCCCCACACACTTTTGTCCTATCACTATCTGCCTGTATAAAAAGTCACTCTCCCTCTTTAAGTCCCTTTAAGTACTAAAATGCCACATTCCCTGTGCAGAGACCATACATGGAACTCCCGGTGATCCTGGAGGGGATGACACACCCACACCCTGTCCCTTCTCCACAGAGCAAGGCTGCAGTTCAAAGCTGGCTTTATTAGACTGAGTCTAGAAAGAATGAATGGGATCCAGGAGCTGTGGATGAGAAAATTACCGAGCTCTGCTACAGATCAGAGATCCCAGATTAGAACCACACAATGTCCAGAGTTGGAAGGGACCCAGAAGGATTATTAAGTCCAACTCCTCCAACAGGCAAAACTGACTGTGCCAAACTGGTGTGGGCAGCTCTGCACGCCCCAAAACCCAGCAGCACAGGCAGCCCTCCCGAGCTGACCCAGACAGAATTTGGAGCTTTATCCCACACACTCGTTCTGAAAGCACTGCTGATTGACAGGGGCCAGCTCAATGGGCTGACAGCAAGGCCAGGAGAGGAACGGGCTGAGCACAAGGCACAGCTTCCCTTCTGACAGCAGAAAGCAGCACACACCAACCACACTGCACAAAAGCTTTTGTTTTACACTGCAGAACCAAGCCACTGTCGCTGCTCCAGGACTGACAACTGCCTGTGCAACCGGCAGGGCTGGAACCCAAACCGTGCAAAAACCCAGACTTTTGGAGGGCTTGAATCCTGAAAAGAGACCTTTTTTTTTTTTTTTTTTGAAGAAATGAAGGTAAGAACATTGCCGCTCAAAGCAAATCCCAGAAGGAAAATCCTCCTTTGGATGCTGTTGGGAGGTCATAATCCAGGAAGTGACACTTAGTGATGCTGGATGGGGAACATCCTCATCACCGGTGATGCTTTCACAGCATCACAGAACACTCTGGGTCAACAGGGACCTCAAAAATCCTCCAGTTCCAACCCCCTGCCACGGGCAGGGACTCTGTTTTGGAGAGGAACAGCTTCCCTGAGCCGGGCTGTGCAGTTTCCAGTAGCAACTGTGCCTAATCCAACCCTGAGACAAAACTGTCGGTGCTCATTCATACCCACGGCACGTGCTGGGCAGACTCTGGGCATAGCCACAACTACTGCATGGGTTTGGTTTCTTTTCCCCCCAGTTTAAGCTCGTTCTAAAAACATTTTTTAAAGAAAATAAGCATATTTAAGTAAGTTGTCTTTACAAATACAAAATTCTAATAGATGAGTTTGGGATCAGTTTGTGTCTGAAGGGTGTACAAAAGCTTTTCCCTCTGCACGTTGATTGTAAAAAACACATTTATTCAGCGCTTTATTTTCACAGTATTGCAGAAATCAACAAAGAAGAAGCTGGTTTGGTGGTGAAATTATTGATTTTTTAGAAAAGAATTATAAGAAAGAAGATAAAAATCGTATTGAAGAGGATTAAATCAGCAGTTGGTCTGCCCTGTATTCAGGTCACAGGACCAAAAAGATGCCTAATTGACAAAATAATGCTGGGATCACGTCACCTCTTAGGTACTGGCAGCAAGGAAAGTAAAGACTGAAGCAAAATAAAAAAATAAGTATTTTTTTATGCAAGTTTCAAAAGAGGCAAGTCTTTTGACCAGATACATGGGCTAATGAACCAGGAAGAAATGTCACTGAATTGCTAATACATCTTTTTGGTAACTACATCAAAAAATTTCCTTTTCTAATTTTAATTTGAGGTATGTAGTAGGTGCACAAACACAAATTTTGTCTCCTTTTTTCCTTTGGACATATTTAGCTACCAGCACCAGCTGAGGAAGGGGACTCTGAGCAGTTTTCCAGCATCTCCAAGGACAATGGGGAGAAGGGAGAGCCCAGCTCTCACAGGGTGGGAGAACAGGAGGTGATGGGCAGAAGATGAATTGAGATGTTCAGGGTGCAGGGAGAAGTTTTTCTACCATGAGGTCAGTCAAACTGGGTGCCCAGAGGTCGGGCAATTTCCATCCCTGGAGGTTTTCAAGATGGATAAAGCCCTGGGCACAATCACAGAATCAAAAAGGTTGGAAAAGCCCTCCAAGAACCACTGACTCCAACCATTCCCCCAGCACTGCCAAGGTCACCACTAAATCATGTCCCCAAGTGGCACATTCACACAACTTCTAAATCCCTCCAGGGATGGGGACTCCACCAGTGCCCTGGGAAGCTGTGCCAGGCCTGGATAACTCTTTCCATGGAGGAATATCTAATTTAAACCTCCCCTGGCCCAGCCTGAGGCCATTCCCTCTCCTCCTGTCCCTGTTTCCTGGGAGCAAAGCCCGACAGGCTGTCCCCTCCTGTCAGGGGATTGTGCAGAGCCAGGAGGTCCCTGCAAATACACAGAAACCTGGATCATGTAATTATTATATTCTGTATAAAAACATGTGTAAAAAGGAACAGAGCCCCCAGCACCTTGGTTGAGAGATAGCACAATGCCATGACGTTAAAAACCTCCTAGAAAACAACCTCAAGTCCCTCTTTTCCATGTCACCCCTTCCAGAGTTTCCCCTCCACATTCCAACAGTGCCTGCCTTCGCCTCCCTAGCCATCCTGGAGAGATGTTATTCTTCTCACAAAAAAAAAAAAAAAAAAAACCAAAACCAAAAAACCAAGAGAAAAAACCCTTGATTATTTATGCTGCTCTTTGAACAACACAAGCTATTGTCAGGGAGTGTTTTACAGCTCTGAATGTCACATTGAGAGTCTGGTCATGCCAGGAGAAAAGCCTGCCACTGCCATGTCCAGGCATAAATCCCTTTATTCAAGGCACCCAGAGCTGGGTAAAACCTAAAAGGAAGCCGGTGGGTGTGACAGCTGCATTTTGTACAATGACATAAAAAGGAACAGGCAAAGCTGCTTGGGTGTGGGTTTTTTTTGAGGTAAAAGGTAGAAAAACTCCAAGGAGCACTGTGCAGAGCCAGATGAGGCCGAGTTTGGGCTGGATGCTGCTCCAGAGGAATTGCATGGAGAAACGTGAGGGTGAGCAGAGCTGGAGAGCTTCCCAGCAAGATCCAGGGAGCTTTTGCTGTTGAGAAAACCAGGCTGGCTGGACAAGAAACCCATTTCCTGCCCGATTGTGACTGTGTGAAGGGAAACAGGGCTCTGGAGGCACACAAAGCTCAGCCACCTTTGGCTGGGGAGCGTCCCCAAACCATCGAGCCATTACAGGCCTAAAAGATAAAAAAAGTGTTAAAAAACCCCAGCCAGGCTCTTTTCCACGGTGTGTTACGTTACAAGGCAAAACTGGACAGGTTGCAATCTTCCTCTGCCGCACCCCAAATGCCAGGTTTCAGGTTACTTCACCCGATGTACCTGCAGGAATTCGCTCGGAAGCGCGGCATTTCTACCGAGCTCTGAGAGCCAAACCTTTACTCTGCAGCTCTTCCCAAAGTCCTGCAAAGAAAGCAAGTGTCATTTCCTTCCCCCTCCCACACCCCCGTGCCCCGATGAGGAAGTTATAACGCATGTGAAATAATAAATACGGCCCCAAAAATAAAGGGAATGCGGGGGGCAATAGGAAAGGCAGCATTCCTGTGTAACTCCAACCTACAGGATCCATCCTTCCAGCCTCCCACTCAGGAAACGGCTTTTCAACGCTGGCTATCAAAGCTCCTCCCAATTTTGGCATCTCCACCTCTTCTCCCTGCAGAACTTGTTTTAAGCACTGAGGATTTGGGTTTTTTTTTAATCGATTCATGGATATTTGCACCGTACCAGCATTGGCACGCACTGTTTTTCCAGCGGCTGTCACACATCTCATGGGTATATTTACTATCAGCAAACATCCCAGCAGTAATCCTGGATTTATCTCTTTGTCTTTCTGATAATTCCCCCATGGCTGCGCCCTCAAAGCTCAGAAATCCAGTTTGCCATCCTTCACAAGGAACCTCCAGGCGTTTCGGAGAGCTCTATCATTTATCTCCTCCACAATCTCAATTCACCATGAAAATATTTGGTGAAACCCATCAGCAGCTTCCCTGATACAAGTGCAGAGACTCTACCACTACTTCTGCCCACACAATTTTCTATAACATCCAAAAAAAAGAGATGAACTGTGAGGTTTTTAAAATACAACCCTATGGTGCTCAGCACTCCCGTTCCCCTTATCTTTGAAGTCCCCGTGAATTTTCCCAGCAATGGCACTGTGCTGCTGGAGAGATCTCTTGATTTATGCAAAAACTTGATCCTTTTCCTGCCCTTTTTATGAGCAAAGAGTTTCTCTTTTCCTTTGGATGTAGCCTGGTGATTAACTGCACACTGCCACAAGCCCTGTGCACTGCAGTCCTCTGCTGAATGCTGCCACAGAACCTTTAGATTTCCGAGGATGAGAAGCACAGATACCTACAACAAAGAGAGCGACGTGCAGGCATCACCTTCAGACTTTCCTTTTTATGAGATACTGCCTTTTATCTTCGATTTTCAGCAGCAGGAGCAGGGAGAGGGGCTTTGCTGAGGTCACCTGCCAGGCTGGTGGCACAGTGCCATGATCCATCTGTATCCATCAGGTATCACTGCCTCCTGAGCCATGGGATGGAGAGATGGAGAGAGAGGCTCTCAATGTCAGAAGGGAGTGACCTGCAGCAGGCAGAGTGTGGGGAGTGTGCTCAGGGAAGGGCAGGGAGCACCTACAGCTCTCAATGACTATTTTCTGCACCTGCAGAACTCCTGGGACACCTTTGGGTCAGTCCTCATTTCCCAGCAGCATGAGGAAAGGGAATCTGGGCTGGGATCAGTAATTCCAGCCAGATCCCGATGCCAAGAATTGCAGAGTTGTGCCAAGGCATGGATCAATGGCGTTTTCTGGGCCCCCCAACAGAAGAAAAACATAGATCTGTTAAAGCAGGTCCAGAGAAGGCCATACAGATGCTCCAAGGGCTGGAGCCCCTCTGCTCTGAAGCCAGGCTGGGAGAGCTGGGGGTGTTCACCTGGAAAAGGCTCCAGGGTGACCTCAGTGCCCCTTCCAGGGCCTAAAGCAGCTCCAGGAGAGCTGGAGAGGGACTTTGGGCAAAGGATGGAGTGACAAGACACAGGGAATGGCTCCCCACTGCCATAGGGCATTTGGAAGGAATTGTTCCCTGTGAGGGTGGTGAGGCCCTGGCACAGGGTGCCCAGAGAAGCTGTGGCTGCCCCTGGATCCCTGGAAGTGTCCAAGGCCAGTTTGGCTGGGGTTGGAGAAACCTGGGACAGTGGAAGGAGCTCCTGACCTTAACAGGGGGTTGGAACTGGATGGTCTTTACAATTCTTTCCCACCCAAGCCATTCTGTGATTCTGTAACTGGAGCCACCTCCTGCCCATGCCCAGGGCAAATGGAAACAGGAGGAGCAGTGCCTGCACTGCATTTATCTCCAGGAGATAAATGATAGAGCTCTCCTGACACCACCCGGGCCTCGGGTGTTGATAATCCCTTCACTCAAGGCCCTTTGATTTGCCCCTGCTCACAAAGTTCTCCTCTCATTTCACCTACATGAAAGGTGTCCAGAGCAAGCCAGAGGCAGCAGGACCACTTAGGGAAGAGCTCCGGTTTCCTTCGAAGCACTCAGGCTGGAGAAATGGGAAGGATTTAAAGCAGATGACAGAGTTGTTAAAAAATGATCCTTTGGTCTTAGTGGTTTGGTGTTCCTAAGCCATGTGGGATTCAACTCTCCTCAAACAACTCTGTGGACACAGAAATCACAAGAAGCCTGTGCCTCTTTGAGGGACAGTACACTTCTTCTCCTAATCAAAATATTTTTATTGAGCTGATCAAATGCTGATCAAGAGATAACCTCATTTTCTCCCACTCAATCCTTCCCCATTGCCACTGGGGTTCATGCTGGCATATGTTACTTTCATGCAGGCAGAAGGTAATGATAGGAAAGCAATTACTGGCAACGTTTTTAAAAATATAGTAAAATATTTATGAGCAATCTAATTTTTTTCACGCCTGGTTGCTCCATGCATTGGGCCCATAACTCCACCACATTGTGGCTGAGATGCCTTTTCACAACAGACTGGAATCCAGACAGCAGAGCCTCCCAAAATTCAGTGCAGCTGAACAGCATGGCTGGTAACTGTGTCCTTTGGGACAGAATCCTATGAGAATCCCAGAAAATTTTGGGATTAAGCTCATCCAGTTCCAGCCCCTGCCATGGGCAGGGACACCTTCCACCATCCCAAATTGCTCCAAGCCCCATTCAATGTGGCCTTGGACACTTCCAGGGATCCAGGGGCAGCCACAGCTTCTCTGGGCATCCTCTCTTTCTGCTTTTTTAAGGGATTGATGGATTTGTAACCAACATGAAAGCTAAGTTCTTTCTCCAAAATATTTTATCACTAATCCCTGGATCTGAACCACACGTTTCTCCCTGCTCTAGAAATGCAAGATTTTCAGATTCAGTCAAGCAAAACAGAGAAACTATTACACACATGGGAAATTTCAGCATGAACATTTTAAAGCTGTGTTAAGTGACAAGGAGGAGGATGCTGACTCAAGGTATGTGAATAGGGAGTCCATAAACATCAGATCAGGAGGTGCCTGTCATGGGGATGATTTTTTGAAAGAGAAACTGAAGTTCAGCTCCTGTAGGTGTTTAAATTTCAGGTAGGAGGGTTCCTACAGTAAAAAAAGAATATTCCAAATATTCCATGTACAAAATTGACTTGGGTGAATACCCCACTACTCTGGCCACACAAAGGGATAAAAACATCATTTTTATGTTTAGAATCAGAGAATTAAGGCTGGGAAGGCCCTCTGAGGTCATTGAGTTGACTGTTCCCCCAGCAGTACCACATCCACAGGGCTTTTAGATCTCCAGGGCTGGACCACCCTTTCCATGAAGGAATTTTCCTAATATCCAATCTACTCCTTCCTTGAGCCACTGCCTGTCACGTGTCCCTTTGACAAGCTATTTCAACCCAACTCTCCCCACAAGCCTCATAAAAGGATTTCACTGCAACAAATGCCAAAGAACAAGAATGACTTAAAAATCCAAATAAAGCGCCTTTTTTTTTTTTTTTTTTTGTTTACCATGTAATTACAAATAACAAACATATCTGAGGTTTACAGAAGAGGCAATAAATTAAAGCTGCAGTCACAAATCAGACCAGAAAAAGATATTTAAGTCATTCAATCCACCACCCCGGGATGGCTGCGGCCCCATGGGATTCTGCTCAGTTTTGTGAAAGACTTGGAGTCCTGAATAGAGGAAGTACAATACTAAGAGCTCTCTCAGAAGTGTGTTTTTTTGGTTGTTTTTTTTTTTTTTTTTGATTCTTATAAAATGAAGCCATCCCTCTGGTGCTTCCTGAGCAAAGCCTTGTTGGTCTGGCTGGAGAAAAGTAAATGGTCTTTAGCAAATAAGCTTTTTATGTGTGAGAAGAGCTCATCATAAATAAAAAGTTTGATCCCCGACAGAATGGTTGTGTGTGTTTCTTCTGCAACCACCCCATGATGGCTACGACATTTCAGCTTCTAGAAAAAGAGACAGGCACTTAGTATCTTTTGTTAATCACAGAGTGGTTTGGGTTGGAAAGGACCTTAAAGATCATCTGCCATGGGCAGGGACACCTTCCACTAGCCCAGGTTGCTCCAAGCCCTGTCCAACCTGGCCTGAAACACTTTTTAACTTTAAATTCATGCAAAAAAAAAAGATGCGTTTTGAGCCACTAGGAAGCTGCAGACACCAGACACCGAAGAATAAAAAAACCAACCCGCAATCTTTTTTCATTTTTCATTGAGCTGTACCCCTCAACCAATGCAATAGGAGCCTATTTCCATAGCTTTGGTGAGCAGAAGTATTTTAGGAATGGTCACTAAACAAAACAAGTTGAGGGTTTGGGTGTTGCAGTGGTTTGGGGTTTTAATTTCTGGGGCTCTTTTTTATTTTGAGGACAAGAGGAAATGACCTCAAGTTGCACCAGGGGAGGTTTAGATTGGACATGAGGGAAAATTTCTCCATGGAAAGGGTTGTCCAGCTCTGGCACAGCTGCCCAGGGCAGTGATGCATTCATCACTCTTGGTGGGATTTAAAAGCCAAGTGGATCTGGCACTTGGGGACATGGGTTAGTGGTGGCCTTGGCAGTGCTGGGTTAAGGGCTGGATTCAATGATCTTAAAGGCATTTTCCAACCCAAACAATTATATAATTCTGTAATTCTATGAAGGAAAAAAGCCCTGTAACCACAAAGCCATGAACTCTGCACTACTTTCCACTGCATTTCCAGAATACATGTCCAAAAAGACACATTTTGGGTGAATTAAAGACATTTTGCCAGAGATGGGTTTGAACAAAATACACAGTGAGTAGTTCCTGTCCCTCAGCTGAAGCCCAGCTGAGTGTAGGACTGTTCAGACAGGTCTGGTTTCAGATCAAGTCCATCCATTAGGATTCTTAGGACTTTCCAACATGGTACAAGCAGGAGAAAACCCCAACACTTGACTGAACGAGCTTTTTCAGTGACCTGGGCTGTAGCTGCAGCCATCTCCCCAAACCACAGATGTGACAGCACCACAATAGAATGAATAATTCGCATAACTCACTCTGAAACCCAAGGACAGCACTGAGAGCCTAAATTAGGAACATGAAAACCATTAACATGACCAATTAACCTCCGCCCCACCCTCCCCGTGCCACATAAACGCCGACGTAACAATCCCTAAGATAACATTGTGTGTCAGAAATATCACACACAGGAATACAGCAGTGGCTGTGCTTGTTTCCTGACCTGGGAAAGCTGCTGTAATTGTAGTGCATTGTGCTCCTGGAGGATTTCGAGTTGGAAGTTGGTCACCAACAGTCCTGGTTTGCTGGAATTTCCAGTCAGGCTCCTAAAACTCTTCGGGTTCCTCAAGCAACACCGGGTCAAGGTGCTGCTCTGAGTTCTGGACAGTGTAGCTCAGAATGAATTTAATTTTCTTGGTGGAAATAAATCAAGATCATCCCGGGGATATAGAAGGTGGATGTGGAGAAGACAAGCAAATCAAGTAGAGTTTGTGTGCTTGCGATTTTTGATGCACATTTCTTTGCTAAGAGAACCTGAGGCAAAATCATCTTGGCTTTTTTGGAGGCCCTGCAGCTGAGTCATGAGGACAGATATTCAGGAGAGCATTTCATTTTAAAGAATTTCTTCATGGAAATGGTTGTTAAGCACTGTAGGTGGCTGCCCAGTGAGGTGGTGGAGTCCCAATCCCTGGAGGTGTTCAAGGAATGACTGGATGTGGCACTCAGTGCTCTGGGCTGGGTGACAAGGTGGGAATGGGTTACAGGTTGGACTCCATGATCCTGGAGATCTTTTCCAACTCACATGATTCTGTTATTTTTCATTTACTCAGCTATTACAGTAAACATAATTCAAAAGTTTGTGTATCCAACCTGGCCAGCCTTTAGGGAAATCTCTCAAATTCCCAGGAATCACCACATCCTGGTGCACAAGCCCTCAGCCCATGGCGTTCTCCCTTTCTGGTGGAAGTCATCCGTGCAAGCAAAATTCTCCCAAGTAATCCCTCATTCCTTTCTAGAGAATTTAAACTACCCAGATGATAAATCTGAGGGGTGTAAAGGACTCATCTCTCTCCAGCAAACCCCAAAGGATGTGGCACCTGACAAACACACAGAATTTTTCAGTCCTGTCTTCATAAAGAGGTTTTATCTCAATGAAGCCTTCTGCATTTCCAGGTACCACCATCACCAGCTTTTAGCTCTAGGTGCTTTCCTTGCAAGCCCAGACAAGGTTAAAAGCCTTTTCACTCTTTTTGGTTCCTTTCCAATTAAAATGAACAGATGTCACTGACCCAAATAGACAGTGCTGGAGAAGAGCCTCTCCAAAATGAAAACAACATTTTTGATGTCCCCCGCGATGCCGAAACCTGTTGGCATCTTAATTTTATCCTTGTAAAGACAGGCTACAATCCTGTGGGCTTAGACCTCTCCTTAGTTCCATCCTCACTTTCTCTCCAGGAAAAGCAATGATTTCCACATCAATCCCTCCTTCTTCCTTCCTTAAGATCTTTTATAAACTGCTCAGAGGATTTAATTTTGGGCTATTTCCTTGGAAGTTGGACTTTTTCCCCTGCCACTGCCACGCTAGTTGTTTGCCAAGGACTCCACAAGGCCCATCTTGAGAGGAAGACCATCCTCCCAGGAACTTTTCAAGGGTAAAGCTCAACACCAGCCAGACCCTGAACAATAAATACCTCCCTCATTAGTATGCTGAGCCACATTAGTTCTGCTGCTCACAGAGCCAAAGCATCAAAGTGGGGCTGAATCTTCAATTTCACACTTTGCAACGTGATGCATCAGATCCTCCCGGGGCTCTGGGCGCCGATGGGATTCACAAAGACTTTGAGATGTGTGAGGTGCTGCTGGTAAATCTGCTAATGTGAAAGAGGCAACACGTGCCTCTGAGAGAAGGGGGATGAAGTCATCCTATATAAAATTGGGGTTAACGCAGCGGAAGGGCGAAGTGGCTGCCCAGCATCACACTCGAGGCTTTGGTAATACCATGACCTCAACTGAGGAGCTGGCAACGTCCGAAAAATCAGACAATGGATTACCTAAGAAATAAATTTACACTGCAGAATTTGCATCAAGTCTGGGAAGTCTCGAGGTCTCTCTGCTCAACCCCCCCTGCCCCCTTCTCCACTGCTACTCAGTTTTCAAAGAATTTGCAAGATTTGGGGATTTTGCAGTTTCTCAAACGCAGCTGGGAATGTTCAGAGGTTCTGAAGGTTATTTGGGATGGAGGGGCCTATAAACACAGACTGTGTCTCTTTACTGCTCTCCCATCCTTAGGAAACGAGTTTGAAGAACACAACATGTTACTCATCATTGCAAGAAAACTATGGATGATGCTGTCATGGCTGCAGTTGTACCTGTACTTATCAACTGCATTTCAGCTGAGTTTTGCACTGAGAACTCTTTGTCCCTACTACAAACAGTATTTCTCAAAGAAGACTACATCAGCCCTGATGATTAGAAGAGATTGAGACCAACCAAGGTCAGGGAATGCTTCCCTGGATTCAAAATTTAAGCAAAAAGGTGTCAGGGATGGCAAGAGACTCCCAAATACTCCAACTGGCAGCAACATTCCTCAAAACACGTATAGCATTATGGTTTTAGAGGCTTTGGAGGCATTGCACAGATTAATCACACAAAGTAATGATCTCACAGTGAAGTGCTGAGCTGGAATTAGAGAGATTAATGCTCAGGTCCCAGCTCTCAAAAGTTCTCACCCTTGGGGAAGTCATATCAACTCCTGCATCTCACCTCCCCACAAAACCTCCTTTGAATTACTGATTGCAGAACCTGAGTGAAGATGCCAGAGGGAAAGACCATTCCAAAGGCTTTTTTTTTAATTATTATTTTTTTTCCTTAATACCCGCTGTGAGGCACTGTCTTGTTTAATTCATGATTCTTTGAAGAAAGATTTGCCATCTTAAGGGAATAAAAACAAGTCTGTGTTATCGTTTTAAAAACATCACATGTTTCTGCTGCTGGTAAAGTCTAGGCCTGAACAAATACTCACATGGACCTCCCAAAAACTGCAATTTCAGGTAACAATGAGTTTGATGGGACACGGTTACAAGGTGTTTGGAGACCCAAAGGTTGGGTCAAGCAAAATTCTGAAGTTAGCAGAGCATTGTTTGACCTCAATTCCCACAGGAGCACAGAAAGAAATACTGTCCCATACAGCTTTATGTATTGTGTGACTCCCATTGCTGAATCCCTCAAGACTTTGGTTCTTCTGGAGTTAAAAGTTAGGCTCTTTTAATTTTCCAATCTCATATCGTGGAAAATAAGACATTTAATTGTCAAGATGGATTCTATATCTGTTACTCCACATTGGTTCACCTGCAACCCCCTGAACATCCCAATTCCTCTACAAACCAAAGAGATATCCAAGATTTCTTGGAACGTGGCTTTTTCCCATCACCCAAAACACAAAATTCAGGCCAGGTTTTGGTGAGGATGAGAAGTAAGCAGAAAAGGAACAACAAAGTTCAGTCATGAACAAAATCCTTTTTTTTTTTTTTCCAATCAAAACTCAAAATTTCTAATAAGAATCTACCATGAGACAGTACCTGTGTTTTGGTGGTGACATCTGTGCCATGCACAGCCCAAAAGCCAGAGGTGACAGTCACAACTGAGCAATCTCAACCACAGACACCAAACCTCCCTGCCCACACTGCACCTGAAATTGCACTGGGAGGCCTCAGAAATCCCACAGGATTCCAACCAATCTCCAGTTGCCTTGAAAGCATAATTAACTGCAATTGCCTTTTTGATTTTATCTCCATTTTCTCAGGTTCTGGGCAATTTGGGAAAGCTCTCTGTGTACCTACAGGTGAGAATGCACACCAGTGCATGCACTCACTTGTCTGGAGCTACCAACTTCCCAGTGGATCTGCTTTTCTCAGGGCCTCTGTGAAGAATGAAACTTAAGAAAGAAGCCCATCCTTTGGGAAATTCTTATCCTGTAAAGTCACTGATAAAAAGATTTCTGTTCCTGCTGGTGATATGAGCTCAAATCAAGGGAGTGTTCAAGCTCAGCTTGGCTCCACTAGGCTCAAGCTCTGTGTGCTTTCCACAAGGTTTTCTGACAAATTGCTCTCACAGGGATTTTAAAAAAAAAGATGCTGACCTGGCCCTTGCAGTAAGAAAGAGATTTTTCCTTCCTTCTCCACATAAATTTTATAGTTTCCCAAAAATATAGAAAGAAGGGATTCAGAGAGAGCAACGGGGAATCCGTACAGAGAAAAAAGGGGAAAGTTGGACCTGGGTTAAGGAGCAATTAATACTCCAGGCTACAGTTTCTTCCATTTTCAAAGAATCATAAAATCAGGGGATAGTTTCAAGGAATCTTCAGGCTGGATGGGGCTTGGAGCAACATGGTCAAGTGAAGGATGTCCCTGTGTTGGAGAGGATGGTCTCTAAGGTCCCTTCCAATCCAAGCCATTCTGTGATTTTACAAAAATCCTTGCATCTGCAGGGAAGGTTCAGCACTAGTTTCATTCAAAAATAGAGATTGGGTGTAGTCAACAGGTTGGAGAAATCCACCCAAAAAATTAGAGAGCTGTTTCAATCTGAAAAACTTTCCTAGTCAGTGGAAAATTCAGCTTTGCTATAAAGTCAGATGGAAGTTTCTGAGCCAGCCCAGGCAGGGGTTTGCCCGTACACCCCAAGGACAAAGAATGAGGCATCTGAACACAGCCCTGCCAAAACCTCCCTGGTTTTATCATCCACAGTTCAAACCCAGACCTCCTGTCCTGCTGTTCGCACCGCACATGGAAAGGTTTCCAAGAAATGTTTCTTGGCAGCAATCCCAAAAACCCCCGCTTCCGACCCGCTGCTGGGAGCAGAGGTGGCTTCTCTGAGGATTGTGAAAGCTGAATTTTCCAAAGAAATTCCAGCATTTCTGAACAAGGCCCTTGATTTTCCTAAACAAAACTATTTCTGTGAGCCTAAGGCAGGGCTGGTGGTCTAAGGAGCTGGAGAAGATGATCCTGCCCACATTCCCATTCCAGGTTTTGCATGGCACCAGGAATGTTTCCCTCCTACCCTTCCTGTAAACCTGCTGGGATGATGAAAATAATTATGATGGAAAAAGCTGGGTGAATCCAGATTTTAGAAGGAATTTCTTCCCTATGAGGGTGGGGAGGCCCTGGCACAGGATGCCCAGAGAAGCTGTGGCTGCCCCTGGATCCCTGAAAATCTCCAAGGCCAGGCTGGACAAGGCTTGGAGCAACCTGGGATAGTGGAAGGTGTTCCTGCCCATGGCAGGGGGTGGAATGAAATGGGATTTAAAGAACCTTTCCAACCAAATATTCTACAATTCCCACTCATATCCTCTGGGGCAGACAGTGCCTGTTTGGTAGTGGGTCTGTTCCTACCACCCACCCTCCTTGCCCTTCTCCAGTAATGCATTTTAAGCCAATTTGGATTTGAAACCACCATGATCTCTACTCAGAGGTGCCACCAGACCTGGGAGCACTACGATGTCCAGGATCCCCAGGTCTCAAATCACACAAAAAAACCCTTTTATGATATAATCAACATTTCAGATCTAAACTCAGAAGTCTTCACACCTGTACTCCGCAAACACAGGCTCCCTGCCCTGCCAGCACTGCTACTACTATGCCTGAGCTGGAATAAATGTGTGACATTGCTGAAACAGCTGACAAAAAGAAGACAGTAACTTGTGACAAGTGAATGTGACCCGTGCAAACAAAGCCCAGAAATCTGAGTGGGCAGCTTTGTATAGGCTTCATGCATCACTTTTCCCCCACATAATCTGAATCTGAATGCTCTGGCCTTGTGACACCAATCAGGAAGTGATAGATAATGAAACATGAGCAGAAATGGGTGCACAAACCCTTCCAGCTCCCATCAGCTGTTTCATAACCCCTGTTTTAGAGAGAGAAAAAACACTCAGCACAAAATGTCATTCCAGTAGCCCACAGGAATCAAGAGGCTCTGGGTATGATGGACACTTCTGACTCTCCATCTCTGAATCCCATCTAGAATCCCACACTACCCGAGGCAGCTGAACAAGTCCCAGGACCTCAGTGTGGACTTTGCTGTCTTATTCCAAAAGATCTCTGATGAAGAAGCTGCTGGTTTACTCCAAATTTTAAAAGGAAGGTGCTGAGGGACTATTTCACTTCAGACAACATCCAAATGGGGCTTCACCACAGAAGACAAACCACTCACACACAAACAATTTTGTTGGGACCATTTCACCTGGCTAGTCACACTCAGTAGCCAGAGATCAGCCCACGGCCACTCCTCATCACGAGGCTCCAGCCAAATCCTGCCAATCCCAGCAGCTTCAGCATTCCAGCTGGCCACTGAATTCCAAGCCCAAACAGTTCAGAAGCCCTGATAGGCACATCCAAGCTCTTGCTGCTCTAAAAATTCCTGTTCTTATACTAGCAAAAGCTTAAAAATAAATGGAGTTTAGTCTGTTAATGTTTATGCTGAGCATCATACATTAATTACTTCTGAGACTCCAGTCTCATTGAATTTAATCCTTTTCTGGGATCAGCTAAGGAGAAAGCAGCCACCAAAGACAAAGTCTTTCTCCTAGGACAGTTGGCCATTTCTCAGTAAATTATAATCATAGAATACCCTGAGCTGGAAGGGACCCACAAGGATCATCCAAGTTCAACTCCTGGCCCTGCACAGGACCCTAATTACTGGGATTCATTCAGCTGTTGACCTCAACAGGAGCTTTCCCAAAAGCAAAAAGTGAGGAAAAAAAAAACCAAA
The DNA here is from genome assembly GCA_018697195.1 of Certhia americana. Lineage (NCBI taxonomy): Eukaryota > Metazoa > Chordata > Aves > Passeriformes > Certhiidae > Certhia > Certhia americana. The sequence goes on along the minus strand of CM031860.1, from coordinate 63,635,524 downwards.
CCAAACTTACAAATACAGGTAGAAAAACACAACATGAAATTCAGTGAAGTACAGAGAGGAACACACACAAACAGACCTGAAATTGTCACTGCTAAATATCACACAGATTCCAAGGGAAGGATTTGGTCAACCCTAAAAGTTAGGATTGGCTTCAGTTTGGCACTGAGGTATCGAATCAAATTTGCAATGAGTTCAAAGAATTTTTATATGAACCCATACATTGGTTATGTTTGTGAAGCAGGCAGTGTCGGCAGCACCTTGTGTGGAGGCTTTAAGGAAATATCAAACCACAAATACAAACTACTTCTCCAGACAGGGTGAACCTGTGACAGCCACAGCAACAAGAAATGCTTTAGGAAAAGACCTTATTTATACAAATCCCCAGGTTTTACATGCACATCTCCCTTTGCTACTCCAGCAGCACCATCCCAACACTGAATCCACTTGGGCTGGAACGAGTCCTTCGAAACACCCAACAAGAAATCTTACAGTAGGGCTTTTATTTTTAATTTTTAAAAGCATTCTTCAGTCTTTTCCACAGATCAGACCACGGGAAGAACTTTGACCAGAAAAACTTCCCACAGGCTCCCTGATGGATGTTGGGTTTTACTTCACTGATGTCCTGAGTAACACTTCTTACTCTGGAACCTTCCTTCTTACTCCATAGCTTTCCTTTCCTCAAAAGGACTCTGGGTTTTTCTTTCCCCCTTCTTTATAAATCACTCATGCAAGAATTCTGTCCCCACCTGCACCAAGGTAAGAACATATTTCAGTCTAATACTAATCCAGTATACTTTAGTCTAATACTGGTTTGTCTAGACAAGAAAAAGGAACTTAAGAAAAATTCTCTTCGAAACAGTGCAAATATCGATGCCCAAACTCTACTCATGCCACAACCCAAAAGTTTCAAAAATGAAAGATTCTTTAAAGTAAATGAAGAGAAAACACCGGATTTATCCAAGTTTGCACCAAAACAAAGCCAACATCCCTGGTGGAAGAAGACTGCGCTCGTTAGGATTGAACAAGGGAATGATGGAGTGCAGATTTCTCCCTGTAGGATTGAGGGATGTGAATCCATGAGGAAGCTGTAGAACCTCCAAAGGCTACACCAGCACCAGCTCCACACCCCAAACACCTCACACCCAAACACCTCATCCATGCCTCTACTGTACCTTGGAAGGGACGTTCATTCACCTCTTCGCCTCCCCAACACGACGGCCAAAGCTTTTTCTGATTAAAACACCAACCCAGGAGGATGAGGAGCACACAATCAATCCTTGCTAAGGCTGATGATTATTCTCGATGCGCCCTGCAAGAGAGGAACCCCCCCAGTGAGTTGCTCGTGCCAAGATGAGTCCTTTCACACAGATCAGCAACATTAAACAAACGTGTTTCTGCCCCAAATGCTTGGGTTCTGTTGTGGATGACTGGGATTGTCCCACTAAACTGAGATTGTCCCAGCCATTAATGAAGTTTCCACATGAAATCAGTTTATCCAAGTACTCCAAGCTCAGATGGAGGAAAACCAGCTTGCAGAAGATATGGAGATGGTCAAGGAGAAGACTGAAGAGCACAGCTCATATTTCAGGGCATAACCCGAGTTTACATGGCCTGTTAATACAGCAGCAGTTAATTAACAACAAAAATATGAGTCTTAAATTGTTCTGGTTTGCAGAGACAACACCAAATAACACATATCACTTGGCCTGAAGCTGGAAAGATCTCCTTTTCTGCAAGATTTTACACCCAAATCTAGACTGCTGCCTTAAAAACACCCTTATTTTTGGGGAGGAAAGTAAAAGTTTGTGGGCAGGAGCCAGGTACTCGTCAGGCCAGCCAGTCAGCACCAGTGGGAAGAGAGGACAAACGTCTGGACAGCACAAATCCTTCTGGAGGCCTGGCACAGGGGAAGGTGCCTTCAAAGGCTCTTCTGCTCATGAAAACAGCCCCAAGGTGGATTTAGGAATGTATCAGTTAAAGAATCTACAGGAGTGAGAGTGGCTCCTCTGGAGCTGTGGGTATGTTGGCAAGGAGGAGAGGAAAGCAATATTCCATCAGGCTGGTGAAGAGACAAGTGAATTATTCCCTTGGCAACCAGCTTCATGGGACCTGGTTCTCTCCTCAGTTATTCAGTTGTATATATTTGGCTCCTCAGTTACTTCCTGTAGGACTCCTCCAGTTTTATATCTCATTTTCAACTGAAGTTGGCCACATCTTCCACGTGCCGTGCAAAGCACAAACAGGCAAGGTGCATTTTTTAAGGTAAGATGAATCTAAAAGAGCTGAAACCACCTGTGCTGTGGGAACATCTGGCAAAATTCAATGCCCTCCTCAATGGAGCAAAAGAAAAGCTGATGCTCTTTGTTGTAATGCTTTATCAGGGCATTAAAGCCTGACACAGAATGAGCACTCAAACCACACACCCACAGCAAAGGCAGCAGCAGAACCAATGCCCAAGAGCTCCAACAGCAGCAGCCAGGAACCCATTAAACATCTGGGTGTGGGTGATGGAGACTGCCAGGCTAGAGAGAACCACTGAAAAAACCAATCTCCTCACATCCAACATCCCAAGGCCAGGCTGGATGGGGATTGCAGCAACCTGTGGAACATGTCCCTGCCACCTGTCTTGGAACTAAATGGTCTGGAAGGTCCCTTCCAACCCAAACCATTCTGTGTTTCCGTGGATTTGTTATAAGCTGGAGAAAGGAGATGCAGTCTGCAGGCACAGGGAAGGAGCAGCAGAGCATCTTCTCCCTGGACACCCACTCCGCTTTGCATTCCCCAACAAATAACCCGGCCTGCTCACGGCAATGTGGATTCCCAATCCGGCTCTGCAGCAAAACAGGCTCCCTCTAATTATCCCCTCAGCCTGATGACATCTGAATGGTGGAACAGAAACATGTCAGAGACACAAAATGAGAGAGTGTGAAAACAAGCCTGTCTCCTTTCTCCGCTCACACCGCAGGTCCCAAGCGCACGAGGCCTCGCTCCCGCCTGAGTCATTCCCAGCAACAGAGAATTCCCACGCAGGAGGCTTTTTTTTTGCAAAATTATTTAAAAATGAGAGGGCAGTGAGAGCGACTCTGGGACTGGAAGGAGCAACAGTGTGATGAGAAGGATCAGTCATGTCTATGCAGCCTTATTAGAAGTAATTTATATGCAAGTAGAATAAATATCCCTCCACACTTTTCCAGGAAAACGCCAAATTCCATACTGATTTACACGCTTCCCAATCTCATTGACTTCAGAGGGAATGCCTGCAGTAGGAATCACCAGGCTGTGGCCTCCCAGCAATAGAGTAATCCCTTCATAGTCCCCCTTTCAAAAGCCCCATCATCCGACCAGGTGCTGCAGCTCAGGCCCATGAGCTGAGTTCCAGCCCTGCGGCGATGCTTCTCCTCTCCCTGCAAAAACCTGGGAAGGGGGGGAAAGGGAAATAAAAGTCTGATGATGGAAATGCCTCATGGAGCGTGGCTGAGCTGGGGGAGAGAGGCCTGAACTCTCCTTCCACCTAATTAAATCCAGATCCAAAAGCTGTTCTGATCCTAGTGCATTAAGTATTTTTGTTAGGAAGGGCAGGGATAAATTAACTCCTAATTCTGGCCCTAATCTTCTCCTCATTGTTGTTTAAATTCTCCCACTTCCTAAGATTTCTGCCTTTCCTTGTGATAAAGAGGAGCTCTGGCCTGCTGGCTCATCTGCCCCTTTTCCCCACAACATCTGGGCAAATGCTCCCAAAAACCAAGCTCTTAAAAATCCCAGGACCTGCTTCTGCATTTATAAACATTGGTGCAAAAGGCAAGTGCTGACCCCACTCTTTTGTCACAGCTGTTATTTACAGCACCACCAGCACGCTGGAGAGATGATAATAAATGTTTAATGGTCCAGTAAACACCAAGGGCTTTATCCCCAGCCTGATCAAATATAATAATCCTTTGTATGTCTGTCTGCCACTTCCCTGGCTTCCTGTGGGATAGGAAGAGATGGACAGGGCTGCTCTATATTCAGACATGATAAGTATGGAGAAAAGGGGGTTACTTAGAGGGATATAAATGTTTTCCCTGCTTCCAATCAATTCTTTGCTCCCAGAAGGTCAGGACTATTCACCAACCTGTTGGCCCTCAATTTCTATATAATACAGAAATACAGGCAGCATCTGCCTCTAGGATTCAATGCAGCAGTTATAAATAACAGGAATATTACACAGAGGAAGTGGGGAATATGTGGAGGAAGTTGAGAGAAGAATCATTCACTTACAGACTGGGCAGATAAACCACTTCCTCAGATCTGAAATGGAAGATCTATTCCTCCTCCAATTATAGCTGTGGGTCCATTACTCAATATTCCTTCCCCATTCAAGTCTTACTTATCTCATAGAGCCTCATCTCTCCCAGATGACACTGTAAATGAGTCATTTGACACGTTAAAGTGAAGCAGTTAGGGTTTTATTATGTTATTACACGTTGCCATGACAAGCTTCTCTAAAGACCTGATCCTAAATCACAGTCCAATTCTGGTTTGGGAAACTGATCCTAAATCACAGTCCAGTTCTGGTTTGGGAAACTGGTCCTAAATCACAGTCCAGTTCTGGTTTGGGAAACTGGTCCTAAATCACAGTCCAGTTCTGGTTTGGGAAAGTGATCCTAAATCACAGTCCGGTTCTGGTTTGGGAAACTGGTCCTAAATCACAGTCCAGTTCTGGTTTGGGAAAGTCCCACAACCCAAAGATTAACACATAAGAAAAAGCCACATGGATTCTGCAGGTGAGACCTCCCCCATGTAGGGTTGTACCTATTCAGTACACAGGCTCCAGGAGCCAGACCTGTTCCAGACCATGTTCAAGGTATGATTTCTTTTTTTCAGCCTCCAAAGGAGCCCCAAAATCAAGTCCTGGCACTGGTGAGCTCTTCTGATACAGCTAAAGCCACCTGATTCCACCAACACCAGCCCTTCTTGACCCAGATGATGGGAGAGACCTGCTTCCCAGTTCAATCTGGTCAAACTGGAGGGTCTTCTAAGGCTGATCCCTGCACAAGATGAGGGATCAGGGCAGGATTATGTAAACTAAGGCTTGAGGCCAAAATAAAGGAGCCTGGAGGCAGGGCTGTTGTCAGGGCGTAGCTCAGCTACGCACCGTCCCCTTCCCTCCCTCCATCCCTGGGACATTTTCACTCAGTGTGGCCAGAAGACTCTTGCAGAGGGTGTTTGAAACCCTCAGAGCTGCCAAAAACGTTCAATTAAAGCCCAGTGAGAGCTCCTCATAAAGCCACCCCAGTGAACCGCAGCCCTGCTCGGCTGCCTTGCTGGGTGAACCCAAAAATCATGAAAGCAAAGACCTCCCGGCAATTACACCCAAAAGGTTTCCTGTCTCTGCAGGAATCTTTGTTTGCTTTGGGTTTTAGTGGTAGATGGGTGCACAGACTACAACTTGTGGGAGATAGATTATTGCTGCTAAAGCAAAGAGCCTTTTTCCTTCTCCCCCTCCCGAACACATAAAACACTAAAAATGCTGCTCTGGAACAGCTTGGTCCTGCATTCACAGATGGCAGCAAAAATTAGCATTATTTATCAGTGGCTTTAGTCACTTTTTAAAAAGAAAAGCAGATAAAGGAAGACATGCACCTGAATTAATGCTCCTTGCCCTTTCTTTTGCAACTAATACTTTAAAATGCAGCGGGGAAAGAATGTTTTGCAGAGCTTTAGGAAACCACACTTAAAAAAATCCCAACATTTACCCAAGGAGAATGAAAACAAGCAGAACAATAAGAGTCACGGAAGTTTGCTCTGAGGAGACAGCTGGAAAGGTGAAAGGAGGAAGCAAGCAAAGAAAACATATAGCATAAAGATAGAAATTAATCCAAAACAGCAGGGGAAGAATTATTAAGCCATTTCACATTCTTACAGTAAAGGAGATGTGATCACACAGTGCTGTTCGATGCCAAATGTAGCTGCATTTGTGCACAAGTCACACCCCTGCGGAGGGCTCAGCCCAGCCCTGCATCTCCTGAGGACCTTGATCTCCCTGTCTGAGCATCATGGAGTGGTGGAGCTGAGGAGAAACTCCTGGAGATTGTCTGGTCCAACTCCCAGCTCAGCAGGGTCACACAGAGCCAGCTGCCCATGAATGTAGACAGATAAATGCTGAATATCCCCAAAGATGGAGACTCCACAAATTCCCTGAAACCTGTGCCCATGCTCACAACCAAAACGTGTTCCCTGGTGTTCAGAGGGACCATCCTGTGGTCAGTGTGTCCCCGTGGCCCCTTGTCCTGTCCCTGGCCACCACTGGCAAGAGCCTGGCTCTGTCCTCCCTGCAGGTGTTGATGGACAGGGATGAGGCCCCTGGAGCCTTCTCTTCTCCAGGCTGAGCAGTCCCAGCTGTCCCAGCCTTTCCTCAGAGCAGAGATGCTCCAGTCCCCTCACTGGGCTCTCCCCAGCCTGTCCACGTCCCTCTTGTTCTGGGGAGGCACAACTGGACCCAGTGCTCCAGGTGTGGCCTCACCAGTGCTGAGCAGAGGGGCAGGATCCCCTCCCTGGACCTGCTGGAAGTGTTTTGTCCCACGCAGCCCAGGCCACCTCTGTCCCTTTTGGGCACTTTGCTGCCTCAGGGTGAATTTGATGTCCAGCAGGACCCCCAGGTCCTTTCTGTCCAGCTCCTTCCCAGCTGGGTGGGCCCAGCACAGACTGGTGCCTGGGGCTGTGTGAGGAACTGCAGGGAAACAGCAAATGCAGGAAAGGCAAACACTTGTAGGGCCTCTACAAAATCTGCTGTCAGACAGGGAAGCTCATCACCAAAGAGCTCAGTTCAGATGAAGGACAAATAAAAAAAGGCACAGAGAGCATCATATGATAAATAGGCATCATTTTCTCCAGCAGTGAAGCCTGTCCTCGCTGCAAGAACTTGCCATTTCCTCCCAGCACAAATGGATTACTCATGGACAGAGAAGTCAGGAACAAAATTAACTCTTGGAGCTCAGCGTGTCCCAGGAGATGAGCTCAATCCCAGTCTGCTCCTTCCTCCACAGCACACAGACAAGGAGCCCAGTGGCCCCTTTGATTGCTTCCATCACCACAATAATTAGTTTAATTTTTAGCTTCTTGATTTTGGCAGAGACTGTCTTAAAAGCCAAAGGAAGAACAATCAAATGCAAGAATTAAGTGAAATAAGGTGCCAACAGGGTTTGGTGTCTGTCCCTCTTCCCTTAAGTGGGGTTGAAGATTAAGTGCTCAGCACATGGGTTCCTGAGAAAGCCTCCAAAGGGAGGAACCCTCAGAAGAGATCCAAAAAGCCTTTTTCTTAATAGAAACCATCTACAACTTGCCAAAAAAACCCTAAATCCTGCAGGACCGGCAGGATGGAGCCTTGGCTTCAGCTCCCATGTGGGCTTAGCAGTACAAATCCACTTTCCACACCCCAGGGAGAGCAACTCAAAGTCTATTCTGTCCTTCCCGTGGTGCTGAGCAGCCAAAATGAGAGTCACTACTCCAAAAAGTACAGAGTGAGCTGATTTATGGACTTACCAAGGAGGGAGATTCTGATCAGGGTTCTCTTTCTCAGGGATTTCATGTGTTTTACATTAGGTATTCACTGGACCTGAGGAATCCACAAGCACTCCTGCTGCACATGATGCTGAGAAGAAGGACCAGGACAAAATTCCTTCCCTTTTCTGTTATCACCTGCTCAGGTTTGAGTGGCAAGGAGGGATTCAGCACCTCTGTTCCATACAGCCACTGCTGCAGGTTTCTCACCAGGAATCAAAGCAATAGGAACCCAACACCTCCACCAGCAGCAACTCAGAAAGCTTCCAGTGTTGGCTGCCCAACAAGCCCAGAAACCTGGGATCACAGTCCTCATCCTAATTTTTTTTTTTTTTTTTTTTTTTAAGAATATAGTCATCAAAAATTGTCTCTTGCTCGAAGGCTAACAGCTGCATGACAGCCACATTCCAAGTTTTCTACTCATTCATGAATTCAAAAGTCAGGCTCAGCAGATGCACCATTAAGTCCAGTTTCCTTATTTTTGAGAACACATGTAATTATCTCCAACTTCAGAGACACAAACTACTCCTGGAGAAGTGACTTGTCAAACAAGGAGATGACAGAGGCAGCAACAAGAGCCCACTCACCCTGCCACTGGTCTCATGTCTCACAAAATAATTGCCTTCCCACCCAGAACTAAAGGTTACAACTACAGAGAGAATGAGTCAAGCCGGAAAGACATATTTTAAAAATGGGAAAAAAAATGGAACTAAAAGGGTTTTATGAAAACACACTGGCATGTGTAAGACAGGAGAGAGACCATTTCTGCATTGCACCTTGTTTGCTCATGCTTTGTCTCAGCTGCCAACCACAAATGAAATCCCTCAGTTAAAACTTTGCTCATCTGGTACCTTTAATACTTATTTAGTCACTAGAAACTGAACATCTGTTTTGCTTTGAGGCTTTCAGCAGTGACTCAATGTTATCTGCAGTGTTGGACTGCTGAAGATGAGTATTCCTGAGGTTTTTTTCCCCCCCCTCCACCCCACTCCTAGCAACAGGGCTTCTTGCTTTGGGAAGGAATCAGCTGACAAAGTTGGGTTATAAAATCGTTACAGCTTGACACGAGTTGAAGAGGAAAAGCACAGGACACAGAGAAATTCCATCCTCAGCTGGAAACAACCCGGCTGAGACCTCCACCAGCATGTACCTGCATCCCACAGCTCCTTGGGATCGATACACCTTTGGCTCCCAGGCTCTGGAGGAGCAACAACCTCCTGCAGTGTTTACAGCCAGCTCGATAAACACAACGCAATTAAAATCCCTCCAGCAACCTCTCAGCGTGTGCATCCCCCCCGCGCCCAGCCTGAGAGCAATCCCAAAGCTTTATCTGGGATTTAACCTCCGCTGGCTCCGGGCACGGCAGAGAGCTCAGCTCATCTTCATCAGCAGGGAAGCTCCCGAGGTGGAGGCGTAGCTCCGGGAAGAGGATGGAGCAGCAGGAAATATCCCAGCACCGAGGGACCCAATTAACTCGCTGATAGAAGACACCAGCAGCCTATTAGCAGGGCAGACGCTGTGCCTGCACAAAGGCATGCCACGCCTGTGAAAAGGACTTCAAGGATAACATATTCGCAGGGTGTGTGCCAGGGAAAAGCCTGGACATGGTCATCATCTTGTCCTGCTGGAAGAGAAGGGATCTGGGCAGTATCCAAGGCAGCCCATTGTTAAAAGTCATCTCCCTGCTGTGCGCGCAGGGATCATCCTGCTGCTCCTTCAGAGAGTGGGAATTTTCCCTGGAAGGGTGTCAGACAAAGCAAGTCCATAGATCTTCCCTTCACCTCGCCAAATGGTGGCTATAAAACAGACCCAGGTGTCAGAAGGGACACTCAGGTTGGCTTTATGGGGTTTCAGAGAATCACAGAGTATCCTGAGCTCAAAGGGACCCACCCAAGGATCCAGTCCAACCCCTGTTCCACCATCTCCCACCTCAGAGATGGGCACACACGGAATCACACAGGTTCTAAAGGACCTCCAAGACAATTGAGTCCAACCTGTGACCCATCACCACTCTGTCAACCACACCAGAGCACTGGGTGCCTTTTCCAGTCTTTCCTTAAGCACCTCCCTAGGCAGCCCAGTCCAGTGTTTTATCACCTTTTCTATGAAGAATTTCCTCCTAATGACCAACCTGAACCTCCACTGGAGCAGCTTGAGAGACTCTAAGGGGTTCACCCGAAAGGTTTTACAACCCACTTCACCCTTACAAAGGATAAAGGGCGCTGACATTGAGGATTCAAATGTTAACCTGCTGGGAGATAAAGGTTCAAAGGGAAATCTGAGAAAATCCCTACTCCTGGCTCCCACCCCAGAACTTGAAAAGGCTTTTCTCTCAGTAAAATCTTAAAACTGAGTGTGCACAGGAGCAGCCTGACACTGTCCCAATGGGCACAACAGACCCCACCTGAGATCTGCTTAATTCAATACCTCCAACAGCAAACAGCAGAAGGTCAGACCCACACCACTCCGTACCATTTTCTCCCCAGAACACTTCCCAGCCTTCAGCACAGACTGTTTCTACCCAGGGATCTTTATACTTTTCCTTCCACGAGTTTATCCAGTCACCTTCCAGATCCAGGTCAGTTTTTAAGCATCCTGTAAGAAAGTAGCAGCATAGCTTGCCCAGAGAAGCTGTGGCTGCCTCTGGATCCCTGGAAGTATCCAAGGCCAGGCTGGATGGGGCTTGGAGCAACCTGGGCTAGTGGAAGGAACCCAGTCCATGGCAGGATCTAGAACAACTTGATCTTTAAGGTCCCTTCCAACTCAAACCATTCTGTGGTTCTGTGATTAACACAGGTGGTGGAAATTCTTATAGACAGACAGACCACAGAGGGAGGATGTACTACCAGGACAGCACCATCAGCTCCCAAAATTCTGATTCCCCAGAGCTCAGAGAACTCCTCTGAGTCCTCTCCCCAAAGTTTTTACAGTGCTAACACAGACCACAACGAACAAGTGCTGCCATGCAGCTCTCAGGGATTCAAACTGGGCTCCTCATCAGAGCCTCTGCGGGCAGCGAAGCAGCAGAACTGGTTTGGAAAGGAGAAAAGGGAAGAAAACACAGATGACTCTGATAACATGTCTAATTAATAAAGCATAAACGAGACGGGCTGGTTTAGGCAGCGTGTCCCATCTGCTCCAGCTTCAGTCGGGATGGTTCCCATCCCCAAAAGCACTGGTTTCCATGCAGATATTCCCACATGCTGACAAGACAAAGATGTGCCTTCAGCATCCCAGCACACGTGCTCTGCTCTGGCATTCCTGCACATCCCTGCGTTCTTTCTTTAGGAAAAAGGAATGAACAATAAAAAATATGAGCATCCAGCATGCAAAACATGGTCTGGGACACCAAGGCCATATCCCAGAGACCAAACACAAGAGTTTGGTATGAGTTTGCCATAATTTCATCAGTCCTCCGTGACCTAACCTACCATTAAAGCTTTACCCCAAACCAGTTTTATTCTGTTCTGTTTTAAGCAAACTCTGCAACCAAGTTGTGTGAATTTCTATGATTTATAAAGATTTATTTGAGGACCTGACAGCTCCCTAAGGCCAGCAGCTAGAGTTAATGATTTTAGAAGTTGAGGTTCGGACAAAGTCTTGATCTCTGCATCTTTCTGGTCCTCCTTTCGAAAAAAAATAAGCAGAGAAGACACACACAGCAGAGTCCTAGTAGTGGGAAACATCCACACACTCCCACAAATGTGCACCCAAGCCGTAAAAGCTTCAACAAAAGGAAAAAGAGAGAAACAAAAGGGAGCAACAGGAAACTGGTGGTCAAGTGGTGCCAACACTCCTGGTGCTTTCTGAGGACAGGCTGACTCATTTTCCCCAGTTAAAAACCCAAACAACACCAAGACCAGCCAGTCTGCTGGAGGTGGGAATTCATGGCTTTTTCAGGCTTCATTGCTATGGATGGATTTGATGAAAATGGAAATCTTTCAGAGAGGGTAAATCCTCCAGAGGCAGAGAGGAAGTTACAGTCAGTCCTGGACAAGCTTCTCCTGTATCACTTCACTCATGGCCACACCAGCTGCTGGCACCTGCTCCCAAAAAACCAGCAAGTCAGGCCCTGAAAAGATAATCTGTTCTAGTCTTTTTTTCTCAAAAAAATGGGACTGAATGAGCAATGTTTCATTGGGAAAGTCTACAAGAAACCAGCCTGGCGCTCCAGGCAGCCACACGGGGAACGCCAAGGCTTTATTAGAGGAAAACCTTGAGGAACTTGGATGCAAACAAGCTCATCTCCACCTGGAATGCCAAGATCCCTTCGCTGCTTTCACACTCAAGAGCTGTGAACATCATAAACATCATCTGATCTGCACTTGAGGATGGACCGGGGAGGATGTGCCATGGCAGAAGCACCCATCACCCAAGCCAGGCTCCAAATGTGATTTCAACACTGCTACATCCAACCCCTGCAGGCTCCTGTCTCCACACCCCTCAAAATCCAGCAGCAATAAACAGTGGGGAGCTACTGCTTGTACATCAGCTGCCACACTGAGGATGGTGACATATTGCAATGTCAGAGGAACAACAACAACACGGCGATGGCGAAACCCTACGGCAGAGATTTGTTCTCCAGCCTCAAAACTAAATGCAGACAGCACGTGTGGGTGGCTGGAACTTCATCCCCAAAAAAATCCAACCAACACAGGAAGTCTTAGATGCACTGGAATAGTCAAAATTTCAGGCAAACTACTTAAAAGCAAGCAGTTCTCCTCAGGAAATCAGTGGCTGGCAGCATCCTGGAAGTCTTTCCTCTGACAAAGAGCTGGTTCTTGAGGAGCTAACTCAGGTACAGGCACAAAATAAAAGGCAGAAGTTGAACTGGAACTTGCTGACTAAGCTGAGCTGGGGCAGGGGAGATCCGGGCAGCAGCCAGTGCTCTGGAATAGGCACGGACACAAGTTTCCACGGGAGCATGTTGCTTTAAAGTCAGCTGTATGAGATCATCTTGTCCCCTTGAGTATGTTGTTTCCTAATATTTTGCCCAGACCAATCACAAATGTCAGAAGCAATGGCTGGGTCTGTTTGTTTGGGGTGTTTTTTGGGCTTTTTTGGACTACTTTGAGTCCCCACAGAGCCTGTGAGGATGAGGATTGTAGACCCTGTTCTGTCATTCACATTACAAATGCAATTACCTCTGCAGTCTGATTGCAGTGTCTCCTGTCAGAGTGATTCTGCAAGGGGCTGAAAGAACAGCTTGCCTTTCAAAGGGAGTTAGGAACATTCTGCAAGTCCTTCCATGCCCTGTGGTCACGTGCTGGTGAAATTTAAGAAAAGCATGTGCAATCCCAAGGGAAGAGCATCCCTTGGAGAAAGCTGTTCTTAACAGCCTTCAAAAAAAGGATGTGATGAAATGCCCTTGCAAAGTACAAAATTTCCTGGGCAAAAATCCGATTCTTCTTTCTTTTCAGTCCTCTTACGCAGATAATGAAGAAAAAAATGTCACTGTAAGATGATTTTGAGATGGAAGGGACAGTTTGGAGATGGACAGGCTTGTCCTACCTGGATGCAAACGATGTGGGACTGAGCAAAGCAGGAAATGACATTAAGGTCACTTGGACTCCTCTTTCTAAAGGCAAGCAAGCATCTTGGATTTGGCTCTCGGGTAACTGCAAGTGGAAATTAGCACTACAAGCTAGAAACATCTGGAGATAGGGTGTTAAACAAGATAGTGCTGGCGGGTCACATCTGGTTCCCACATTTTCATTTTTCATTTCAGCCTAACCAGAGGCAGGAGTCAGGCACACAGGGCACCAAACGGAGCTGGGAATTCTGTGGTGGATGATCCCAAAGGCCACTGCCCCCCAGGTGAGAGCTCCTTTTTCCTCACCTCCCACCCCAAGCACTCCCAGAGCCACCTTGCCAGGCTCTCTGTGTCAGCCACAGTGGCTCAGCTCGTTTGCCAGCCTGCCAAAACGCTGGCCAGGACAGGGTGCTGCACTGGAGCACCACGTTCATGCCAAGGTAAGCGAGCTGAGCTGCCTGACTCACCACCAGACGTGGTCCAACACGTGCAGGAAGGAGGGAACAGAAAAATAAACTCTCCAAAACAACACCAGCTCCATCTCACACCAGCTCACCCTTGCCATGAAACAGCTCATCAGCTCTTTGCACCTTTATTTCCTTTTGGCACCGGGGCAGTGGTGCTCCCTGCTCAGCCAGGGACTGATGGAGGGGCCAGGGCAGCTGCACCACAGCCTCAGAGAACACCCAATCTGGACAAGACAGGGCTTGACCCCCCCAATTATTAAGCAGGAAGTGGGAATATTAAGTGCAGATGTTAATGGTGAAAGAGGCACAGCTGACACTAAGGTCAAAGGGAGGTTGGAGGTTGGGACTGAAAGAGAGTAGGTTTGGATTGGACATTAGGGAGAAATTATTCCCTGTGAGGGTGTTGAGGCACTGGCACAGGTTGTCCAGGCTGTCCCAATCCCTGGAAGTGTTCAAAGCTAGGCTGGATGGGGCTTGGAGCAATCTGGGATAGTGGAAGGTGCCCCTGCTCGTGGCAGGGTTTGGAATGGGATGGTCTTTAAAGGCCCTTTCCAATCCAAACCATTCCATGATTCTGTGACTAAACCACTGAGTTCAGCTCACAGCAATTGAAATCAAAGATCACAAGGTTCTACAGATTATTGTTAAACAAAGAAGCTCCTGCAGGATGTTTTATTCCAGGAAAAAATTAAAGTGTTGGTTCCTCAGCTGCCCATGGGGGCTGAATGAGCCCCATTTCTGAGGGAATAAATCCCTTTTGGACCAAGCAATAGGGAGCTGGAGTGGGAAGTGGCCAGAATCATTAGGCACATCAGAGCTGTTCTCCAAGCAAGAGACTTCAGGCTTAGGGCATTTCAAAAGCTAGAATTTCTCAACGAGCCTGGAAATACCAATTCCTCCTTTTATTTCACATTTACCCCCTTTTGTCTGGGGACAGCAGGCAGCCTGGTGTGACACAATGGGAATAACCCCAGTCCCTCATCAGGCACCAAATCTGTGAGCAAGGCAGGCTTTGATAAATGGGAAGAGGGTGATGAGTGAAGGAAAGTTCATGGAAGAGAGCTCACAGAAGACAGGAATATTAAAAGAGTTTCAGCTCTGCAGCCAGGAAACACTTAACAAATGGGTATCTTGGCACTCAAAGCTGCTGAGAAACAACCCTAGCCAGGGGAAAGAAAAATAACAGATGTGAGAATTAAGTGGGCAAGTATTTGGTGTGATTTTGTCTACAAAGACCATTTGGGGGACAGGTTTTCAAAAAAAACCAAACAGAGGATGCTTGTGGCTTTAAGGCCAGGTTGGATGGGGCTTGGAGCAACCTGGTCCAGTGGATGGTGAACCTGCTGGTTGGAAGAGATGATGTTTAAGGTCTTTCCAACCCAAATCAGCATCAACAGCATCAACAGCAGCAACACTGGGAGCTCTCTGGCACGAAGCTTCTGAGATGCCTGTTGACATCGCTGGGATCTGACAAAATTCAGTACAAACAAGGAGGTTTTTCTCAAGTCATCATTTTTTTTTGTTGTTTCCAAAACTGAGGGACCTGCCCGAGCTCAGTGTCTCCATCTGGCACATCTGCAGTGCTGGAGCTTGGGATGCTGCAATTCTGTGTGCCAGGAAGGGAGGGTTTGGCAGCTGGAGGCCAAGAGGGAAGGAGGAGACAATCCAACAAGCAAGTCATGAATTTAGCTCCAGAATAGGATGGACCAGAATTCTGTACAAAAATAAATTCAAGTGGCTCTTACTAGCAAGAACAGATTTAACCACCACATTCATTTTCAGTTCCTCTCCCCCAAACCATCACTCCCAGTATTCCCCAGGCCTCTTGTTTCTGTCTGGAGGTAGATTTTTCTGTTTCTGTCCTTCTGCCAAGGAGCTCTGCAACCTGGGCATAGCTCAGAGCAGATATTTGGGGTCAGATCTAGGATGGAAATGACTGAGAATGTCTGAAGGGAGAACACAGCTCAAATGCTCTGAAAGCTTTGGAGTGTTTTATTCAATGTTTTGACTGTTTCAAAGTAAAATCAGGGCCCAGCTTCTAAAATATATATGAAGTAAAACCATCAGCAATGAGAAAAATTGATTCTAACGTAACATCCAACACCACAGTTTGACAGGGTTATTTGGAACTGCACATCAAGTGACCACAGGCAAATTGGGGAAGCCAGAGATGCTTCAGAACTGGCTGAAGAACCACAAGAGGGTCACTGCAAGAGAATCCTACAGGAAGGACACAAAATACCATCCTTTGGCAAAAGCCACTGTTATCTGAGAGCTGGCCCAGGGATGGAATTTGGTGGCCCAAGTCCAAAGGTGGGTTTGTGCCACAGCACCTGTCAGAGGCCACGCAGCCTCCCAAGGCTTGACACAGGACTGCTTCTCCAAAAATCCCAGCAAAATTCATGAATCCAGTGGCTGAACTCTGAAACTCCCCAGAGCAGAGCCTGCAGGACCTTAAATAAGGATGTCAGTGAAGACAGGGAGAGACACGGAGGCCTGAGCTCTGCATTCCAGTGCTCTCTTGGGAAGTGCTCACAGCATCCCAAAGGAGCTGAGCTGTCTTTTGTCACCTCCACAGCAAAACAATCCTCCTGGAAATACCCTGTGCCAACAGCCCAGTCCTGCCAGTGAAAACAAAGCTCAAGAAATGCTTGAAGAGATCTGCAACAATTCCTGTAACAGGCAAAATGGGGGAAAAAAAAAAAGTGGAAGTGGCAATCCTGTTCCTACCCCCAGGCTCAGGATCTGATGGCAGGGCTGGGAGCCCGAAGTTCCATTTTGGAGGGGGGACATGGAATGCACTGCCATGACCATCCAAGGGGCTGGAAGCAGCTGAAGTGGCACAGAAAATGTTGGCTGTAAGATGGGACCAGTCACAGCCATGATGAACATGGCAGAGATGACCTTTCCATGTTGGATTGAAATCCCTGGAATAACAGCCGTGCACCTATGGAAACTGTTACTGTGCTACCACCCGTGTCCTTCATTAGTTAATTACTGACATTTCTGTAACTCCACTGCCTTAATGAAGCAGCAGGGGAGGGAGGATTCAGTACCAAACATAAAGCAGCAATCTCAGCTGGGCAGTGATACCTTCTCTGGCACAGCTGGGTGGAATTTCAGGGCTTCAAGAACTCAAATGCCCTTAAATCCATGCCACTTTTCTTGGCCTTTGGGGCACTGAACAGCCCAAAATGAAATCCCCCTGCACACACACAGCATCATGAGTTCCTTAAGAGTGAATCCTTAAAAGCTTCAAAACACAATTTGAAAGATTCTCTCCCAAGCTGAGCCAAATTATAGCTGGTGAAATTTGTACCCTTCAAACACAAGAGAAGTTTGTGGATGTTTCCAGGATCCCTGGAAGGCCAGGCTGGATGGGGCTTGGAGCAATCTGGGATAGTAGAAAGTGTCCCTGCCCATGGCAGGGGTAGGAACCAGATGGTCTTTAGGGTCCCTTCCAACCCAAACCATTCCATGATTTAGTGATTCCATGAAACTTTGGCATTCTGGGCAGCAAAACTGGTTTTGTGCAGCAGAGACAGTTTAAACTGATTAAACTACAAGACTGGTGTTCTGTCTGCTGTGCTGCCCAGAGGCTGCTGTCATGTCACCTCCAGTGAAGCCACAGTCACCAAGCCAGGCCCCACCTCACAAGGACCTCTTTCCACAGCAGCTAAACACACCCATCTCCAAAGATCCCACGCTGGGAACTCTGAATCCATTCTACAAAAATAAAACCGTTCCAAATAACCCGTGCCAAAGCAGCTGAGCGAGTATTGAGCAACTGCAGAGTTCCTGGCTTCCCGAAGACACTCATGATCTTGCAGTAACTTCAAAAAACCCCCCTGAATAGGTCAATTCCTGGGTTTGGATGTGGAGGAGCTCAGTTTTCCCGGCACTGCTGAGGCTGCCTGGCTGTCCAGGAGCCCTGGCTGAAGTTTCCAGCCAGTTATCATCAGACCTGGTGTGGTTCATCCCTGAAGCACTTTTTCCCCTCAGGACTTTCCATCCCTCCCATCCACGTGTGCACAGAGTTCCTCGTTCTCTGTCCACCGGTCAGACAAGTGCAATTGTCAGAGGACAAATTCAGTTTCTCAGCCTTGAAGTTCAGAAGAGGGGTTTGTTCAGTGGCTGGGCTTCCTGGCTTTGCTCCAGGAGGGTTGGAGAGGGAATGGAAAGGGATGTTTTTGGAGACCTTAATTACACGTGGTGTAATTCCCCAGTGGAAGGCAGGCTCCAAGCTCTGCCAGCATCCTGACTACAATTCCTCTTGCACTTGGGACTGAGAGATTGTAAAAAATGATAAGCAGAAGAACCTGGGTGACGAGCGGAGGGCTTCGTTCAAGTTTGCAGAGAACAAAAGCCATGAATCTCCTACCAGCTGCTGAGATTGTGAACCACAGGAAAAAACAAATGTGGATCTGCAAGACACTGAGTGCCCTCAGACCCCTTGATATTGGCAATGGAACTGGGGAAGGGTCTGGAGCCCCAGGAGCAGCTGAGGGAGCTGGGAAAGGGGAGAAAAGCAGGCTCAGGGGGGCCCTTGTGGCTCTGCACAACTCCCTGACAGGAGGGGACAGCGGGGGGGGATTTGGGATCTGCTCCCAGGGAACAGGGACAGGAGGAGAGGGAACGGCCTCAGGCTGGGCCAGGGGAGGGTTAGATTGGATATTGGGGAAAATTTCTTCACCTGAAGGATGGTCAGGCATTGGCACAGCTGCCCAGGGCAGTGTTGGAGTCCCATTCCCTGGAAAGAATTAAAAGCCATGTGGATGTGGCACTTGGGGACAGGGGTCAGTGGTGTTGGTAGTGCTGGGGGAATGGTTAGATGATCTTAGAGGGCTTTTCCAACCCAAACAATTCCATGATTCTATGCTATGCCTGGGAATGCAGACCAAGCAGCACCTGGCAAGATCAGGCCCAGCAAAGTGGTTCAATAAACATTGACTTAAAACTCCACCTAAAACACCCTCTGTGCCGGGCAGTGCAGGGAATGCAGCAGCTTTGGAAAGGAGAAAAGAGCTTGCAGGGAATGATGCTGGGGCTGCAGCCCCTCCATGGAGAAACCACCACCCTCACAGCACGTGCCTGCTCTGGAGCCCTGCAGCAGAATCCCAGCATTGGGCAACGGGGCAGCATCAGATGCTCCATCCCACGCTGCTGGCTCAGCTGTGCCAGAGAGGAAACAGGGACAGAGGGCTCCCAGGTTCCCCTTTTCTGGCCACAAACAAGGCCAGTTCCAGCTGAGGTTGTATCCTTTTAAAGCAGCTCCCTGCATTTCACAATTTAGCTTCAAGTTTCTACAAGAAGAGGGCAACATATGGGAAGTTACATAAACTCGAACAACCCCCACAAAATACCCTGGGAAAAAAAAAAAAAGGCAAATACATCTGCACAGGCACAGAAATTGCCCTAAAACAATTTAAGGAAAGTGAGGAGTTAATCCTTCATTATGCCATGGATAAAACCTGGACACAAGAAGCACTATCAGATACTCAGGTGCCTCCACAGCCTCTCCTGGGTGGATCAGGAGATGTGTCACCTTTGTGGAACATGCACCTGCAGCACTGGTTTTGCACATGTATCACCAAGAGTTGCCTTGCAGCCCTGGCTGAGGGACACGGACTCCCACCAGGACCCTCACAACAGCCACCAAGAGGGATGGAGACACTTGGAGACCCTCCAAACTATCCTAAATGCTGTTGGATCCAAGGTGGAAAATGTTCAGGCAGCCACCAGGTTTGTCATCCTTTCTGGAGCCTCGGCTGAGGAAGGGATGAGAGAGATGAGAAAACTTGATTGTATCTTTTATATACCTCTCAGGAGTGCACAGATTCATCTTAGCCCTTCCAAAGCTGCTTTTCTCTCTCAGCTAGCCTTTTCCTATTTTATTCATTCCTGTTTTTATTTGTTTGCTGTTGGATTCTGGGAGGCCAGACCTGCACAGCCAGAGCTGAAGCACAGCCCCAGTTCAAGCACTGCTGCAAACACAAATGGCTGGGCCACAGATTTCACCTCCAAGTACCTGCTGGAGTCAAAAAATAACTCCCACACAACCACTGGAGGCTAAGACAGGTATAGAAAGATGATAAATGAGTTGGCTGAATACAACTCCCTGACAGAAGGTTGGAGCCAGGTGGGGGTCAGACTCTGCTCGCCGGGGAGACAGGACAGAAGGAAATGGCCTTAAATTGCACCAGGGGAGGTTTAGATTGGATATAAGGGAACATTTCTTCATAGAAAGGGTTGTCAAGCACACTCCTAGATAAGATTAGAAAATTACTGAACCTCTCTAATCCCAGTCTCAGTATCTGAAGACAAGCTGCTGCCACCAATTCACCCAAAGATCCCACCCTGCTGCCGGAACGAGGATGCAAATTCTACACGGCAACTGGGATTAAAAACATCTATTTGCCTGGAGCCAAATAGGTTTAAAGTCTCCTCAAGAGAAAATCTTGAGGATTATCCATGCTTTCCAATTTATTATTAATTTCTAACTCATCTCTGTTCATCTCTAATTCATCATTTAGGGGATGGCATTAGTGTCTGCTATGGCACGGGTATGAAACTGCAGCATTTGGACTGAAGTTGTAATTCTGAGCCTTCAGGAGTGGCCAGTTTGCAAGAGAGTGAAATCCAGACACTCTGATACACACCATGTGTTCAACAACACTGGCAAACACATGTGAATATATTTATTTTCAGGCTTCTCAAACACATCCACAAGAGCTTCGCTTCTGGAACACGAGTGAGATGATTATCTGCTGGCATGATAAAAACATGATTCAGATTTTAAAGCAGCAGGAAAAGTTTTGCATGCTGGCCTGCCACACACTATCAGCAGAAAAATTTATGGTACCTCAAGACCTGCAGGTTGAGAGCCAGGATATTCCTGTGCTGAACATGGTGCCTGGAACAGGAGGCTGCACTTTCCCAGAGCGCTGCTGGAATCTTTATAAACCACTAAAATGCTTTTTTTTAAAAAAATCCAAACCACACACACACAAAAAAGCAAATCCTGTTCTTCATATTTCTCCTCTTACTCAGTGAGATTTACTTATTTGAGGCTTCCAGCCTTCTAGAAAGCTCTAACAGCATCGGGATTAGGAGATCTGTCCCTTTTGCTCCAGGTTTGGCTGAGCAGCCAGACCCGAGTTCCTTCCTGGATTTTCTGCTACCTATTTCCCTGCCTTGGTCGGTCATTTCTTCCTCCAGCCCTGTTGCTCCTGTCCCTTGTCCAGGGTTGGGTCTGCACTGGGTGTAGCAGAGTTTTTTTGGGATGGAGTAAGAGATGCCTGACTGGAAGCAAGCAGTACTTTGAGCTGTTGCAATCACACTGGGGCCAGGAACAGATTTCCTGGCTGCAGAACCCTCTCTGACATGGGAGAGGGGGCATTTACTAACACAAATCAGTACTATCAGACCTGAGGTTGTGACTGAAGTGTTTGAGATCCCCAGAGGACGAACTGACACACTACCTTTAAAAATTCAGGTGGAAAGCAAGGGATGGAGCCCACACAATCCCAGGGATTCTGGGGAGGATCTGCTGCTTAATTGGCAAGTTCACCACTGTGACCTGTTGGAATGAATCCAGAGGAGGCCACCAAGATGATCAGATGGATGGAGCTATGAGGAAAGAGAGAGAATTGGGATTGCTCAGCCTGGAGGAGAGAAGGCTTTGGGATGACCTAATCCAGGACCTGAAGGGAGCCTGTAGGAAAGATGAAGAGAGACTGGAGTAACAGGAGAAGGGAGAATGGCTTCACACTGAGAATAGGTTTAGATTAGACATCAGGGAGAAATCCCCCCTGTGAGGTTGCTGAGCCCTGACACAGGGTGCCCAGAGAAGCTGTGGCTGCCCCTGGATCCCTGGAATTGTCCAAGGCCAGGCTGGATGAGGCTTGGAGCAATCTGGGATAGTGGAAGGTATCCCTGCCCATGGCAGAGGGGTAGAATGAGATGATCTCTGAGGCCCCTTCCAATCAAACCATCTTGTGATTCCATTATCAGCACTCCCAGAGGACAAATGAGGTTGGTTTGGTGTCAAGTTTTGGGGAGACCCTCTACAAGTTCTCTTTTGGGCAGATGATCCCCAGCTCCCTGGGGAAGAGCAGGTGAGCACAGACCCAGGGAGACATCCTGCCCTCAGCAGCCACACCAGGAAACGCTGCTCTCCTCAGCCCTGGAGCAAGGTCACCACTGATGGGGTGGAGCCCAAAGCCAGCTAAACCCCAGGGGTTTAGATCATCAGAACAATCAGAATTTATTTCGAAACATCAGGTGTGATATGGGAGGCCAGTCATCCCAGGGGGGGCTGGCTCAACCCCAGAGCAATCCAGTGCTGATTGATTCACTGCTCATACCTGGATCCAGCCCTCCTGTCACCTATTACTTAACTTGGATACACAAAACCTACAAGCTCCAACAGGCCAAACCCTGTTTTCCACACAGGTATGCTGCTGCAGCACCTCCACAATGAGCCTACAACACACCTTTATTGATGGAGTTTGGAGTGCCCAAGAAGTGTCTTGGACCTCCAAGTTATGGATCCAGGTCTTAAAACTCTCTGTCTAAGCAGCATCAATCAGCCAAGGTGTTGGGTGGTCAGGTATGAAGCCAATGAAAGCCCATTTTCTGCCAGCTGGGATTTCCAGGGGAGATCCTGCCTGTAGGATCAGCTTCACACTGAAATTTGTCTCATGCTTCCTGGGTAAACCAGGAAGGATGCCCTGAACCTCCCCTTCTTCAGACAGGCAGGGAAGGGATTTGGCTGGTTTCCCTCCCCTCCACAAAGGAAGGCAGAGCAGGGATGTCTTCCTGGAAGGACCAGAAAATAGCTGTGGATCGAGTCAGACTGTGTGGCAGGATGAGGAAGTCCTCGTTATGGCAATAAAAAGGTCTCAAGTACTTGGCTGGGGCGCCAGGAATCCACCACCAGGCCAGGCTGGCTCAGAAGCAGCTTTTCACATCAGCGTGGTGAGAACATTTCTGTTTATTTGTTCCTCAGTGTCAGCCAAGAAGGAAGGAGGTGCTGCTCCGTTCCCCCCTCACCACACTTGCCCTGAGCTCCCTGCAACAGCAGAAGGTTTAAAATCCGTGACACCTCCACCTCCTGCTCCCTCCTACCAATCTGGAATGTTTGGTCTCACGGACAGGTTTTAATTTTGCTTCAGAGGAGGGATGGCATGGCACGACCTGACTCACGTGGGAAAGGCAGAGGTTACGCTCTTGTCTGCTCCTCTGAAGTCAGAGAAGTCTTGTTTTCCATCCCAGGCCCAAATTAGTGCTAATTATTCCATGCAAAATGGAGTTGCTTCAACAGGAAGGAATTAGGACAACAAATTATTCTGGAATAAAGAGTTGCTGCTGCCTAAGTGAATGATCTGTTTGCACAGAGAATAAAAGGAGCACTCACAAGGCCAGGTTGGATGGGGTTTGGAGCAACCTGGGCTGGTGAGAGCTGTCCCTGCCCATGGCAGGAGGTTGGACAGAGATGAGCTTTAAGGTCCCTTCCAATCCAAACTATTCCCTAATTCTCTAAGATCTTTTGGGGAAAAAAGTAGTCCCAATTTTAAAAAGATTTCCAACCTCCATGCCCATTCCAGTAGACATCAGGATTTTCTGCATGACCAAAATGCCAAAACCCAACCTGCACTCAGGTGTTTGGACTGCCACCACCAAAACTGCAGCTGCCATAAACACAGAGGTACCAGCACAGCATGGTGGGTTTGACAGCTGAGGCTGATGCTTTCAGCCAGGAGAGTTCTGATCAGAGGCAGGTGCAGCCACACACCCTCCTGCAGCCAAAAGGAGGGTTCTCTCCATGGAGACACAACCCTCAAACCTGCAGGACATGTGGCTGTGGAGATGCCTTATTTGAATGCCCTGGCCTAGAATCATGGATTCACAGCATGGCTGGGGTTGGAAGGGACCTGAAAAAGCATCCACTTCCAATGGCCAGCCATGGTAAGGGGTACCCTCCACTATCCCAGGCTGCTCCAAGCCCTGTTCAGCCTGGCCTTGAGCATTTCCAGGGATGGAGTAGCCACAGACAGCTTCTCTGGGCAACCTGTGCCAGGGTCTCACCACCCTCACAGGCAAAAATTTCTTTCTAATACCCCGTCTAACCCACCCTCTGGCAGAGGGAAGCCATTCTCCTTGTCCTGTCCCTCCATCCCTTGTCCCAGGTCCCTCTCCAGCTCTCCTGGAGCTGCTCTTGAGGCCCTGGAAGAGGCTCTGAGGTTTTCCTGAAGCTTTCCCTTCTCCAGGTGAACACCCCCAGCTCTCTCAGCCTGGCTCCAGAGCAGAGGGGCTCCAGCCCTTGGAGCATCTTTATTGCTTCTTCTGGAGTCACTCTAAGTCCTCGCTGTGCTGAGGACCCCAGCCTTGGACACAGCACTCCTCAGCATCACCTCCTCCCTGCACAAACACAGCAATCCCCTTCCCAGAGGAGCAGCCCCCACCTTGCTGGACTACAAAACACCTCAGACTGCAGGAAAAACCCACGGAAGGCAACATGGAGCAGTTGTGGAAACCAGCACAGCTCTCACGGGGAGTTCCAGGACCATGGTGGGAGCCTGGAGATGACATGAAGGGCCTCCTAGGGATGTTAAGCTGACAAAAGAATGAATATGCTGCCCTTACACTAGTGCCTGGGCAGATGTACGTGACAGTGACAATGTCCATGGATCCCACGACATGCTTCCCGTGAGCTTTGGTCACACAGAGAAGTATGAAGTGCTGACAGGTACCACAGCTGACAGTCCAGCCACGTGAGCTGCATCAGAGAAAAAGGGTTTCCAGAGTATTTGTGAGTGTAATGAGAAACGAAGACTCGTGATGAAAGCCACTCTGCCCATTTACAAAAACTGGAGACATCAGGAAGAACAGGATCTCGCCAGCCTCTAGCAATATCCAGGACCAGCTGCTCCAGAGAAAGATGCAAGAAATCATTCTGGACAGCTCAGGAATCACTTGCTTATTGCTAAATCTCTTCCTAAGCCCTTCAGATAGTGATTAAGCACAGTGGTTCATACCCTATATATTAAATATTAATCCTCCCTAATGTGGCTGCCGACATTCCGGTTATCCAATTCGGATAACTGCACACCCTGTTCCTTTTCCACCCCAAACCACGTAAACACGATGTACAAAACCCAGCAGTATTCTGTGATCCAGCCAGAGCCTCCTCGGGCTCTGAGCCTTGAAGCAAACCAGCTGGATCCCACTAAAATCAGGGGAGGAAAGAGTTAAGAGCAGGAGATGAATCAGCCCCTGCTCTAAATGCGGACATTTCCTACCTCTCAGCTCAAGTGTCTCTTCCTGTCCGAAGGCTTTGGGGATGCTTACAGACCTGGTCGCTTTCAGATGACTTCCACCATGAGAGGAAAGCCCGGGGATTTGTTTGATTTCCAGAGGAAAATGCGATTTGTGAATGAGCCCAGTGAGCAGCTGCCACGGTGACCGACCTCCTGCCCGTGTCACACCAGGCGGGGAAGACCAGGCAGCAGCTGGGGCCACTCCTGATCCTATGGAGGCTCTACAGGTACCCTGCTCCACACAAAATATCCCACTCCACGCTCCCCAGTGTTTTGAGGCATCACACAGACCATGACAGTGACACTGGCTCAGCCAAGCACAGCACAGGTCACGCAACCTGTGCCCTCCCCACCGGATTGGGATCCACCATCCTGCTGGAAACACAGA
The DNA here is from genome assembly GCA_018697195.1 of Certhia americana. Taxonomy (NCBI): domain Eukaryota; kingdom Metazoa; phylum Chordata; class Aves; order Passeriformes; family Certhiidae; genus Certhia; species Certhia americana. Next base: position 63,610,276 of record CM031860.1, on the reverse strand, counting down.
GGGTTGGAGTAGAATAGATGTAGGCTGGCAGCAGGAAGAGGCAGGGAGAGAGGGAATTCAAACCATTCATCCACGAGGATGTTGATGTTGGACATGGACCGGTATCCCAGAGCAGCACAGAGATGCAGATATTTGTGAGGGATGTTTCAGGAAGGCAGGGCTGTGTCTCCTTAGTCTGGGAACAGCACGGCAGCACCAGTGCCCTGGAAATGGGAAATGCCTATTCCAACACCTCCCAGGATGCCTCACTGCTTTCACAGGATCCCAGAGTCATTTAAGTTGGAAAAGACCTCCAAGATCATCACCTCACAAGTCCAACCTGTGACTGATGCCCACCTTGTCACCACAGCACCGAGTGCCACGTTCAGCTGTTCCTTGGACACCTCCAAGGATGATGACTCCACCACCTTCAGCCAACTGTAACCAACCAGTTGCTTTAACCAATTGTTTTGACAAAGAAAGATGAGGCAAAAACCCCTGGAGCTTCCTGCAAGCACTCCCCCAGAAAGCTCTCTAACAGGGATGGAAAGAAACATGTGAAATGGGAAGGCAGCAGTGCCCACTTTCTGCCCAGCACAAACACCGAGTCTTTGTCCCCCCCAGCAGCCCCAGATCCTGCTTTTTTTTCCCCAAAAAGCATCCTGGCTCTTCACCCTGGCCACAGCAGAAGCCATCAGGGAGCTGGCAGCACCATGACCATCCCTGTGATCCCATTCCTCCTCCCAGAGCTCCACATCAAGCCTGTTTCCCAGTCTCTCTGGGAATAACAGCATGAGTTTGCATCTGATGCTTGACAGAGACAGCTCCCTGCAAACCTGGCTGCAGCACCCCCCCGAGCACATCCTTCCCTCCCTGCCACTGGCTGCAACAGGAATTAAAATAAAGATGAAAAACTCCTGTTGCAGTTTTATTTCCTGTCGTTTCTAGAACTCCTTGTACAGGAGGAAGAAATCCTTAAATATTTCCAAGCATCCTGCATGCTCGCAGCAAGCTCCCCCCCAGCTCACGGGCAGGCAGAGAAGGCATGACTAATTTTTTTTTTAGCGTAAGACGCTGCAGAGAGCGTCCTGTGAACAAGCTCAGTAAATTCCTCAGGCTCCCGGGGAGGACTCCACCACTCCTTGCGAAACTTCCCAGCTGGAACCGAAGAGCCAGAAAATATCGTTTTCTCTCCCTCGACAAACAGAGGTTGGGATTCCTTTCGCGACAGTATTTGGGTTTTTAATGTCAGTCCATATTTAGCAGGAGGGAAAAAAAGCCTCCCTTCCTTCCTGTCACATTTTCCACCCTCGATGACATCCAAGATCAGAAACGAGCAAGCGCTGGCCGAGGAGGGAGGATGCAGCTACCCGAGCGTGGGAGAGCTTGGAGAGGGGCAGCACGGACATTCCCATTTGGGATTCCCGTTTGGGATGTGAGGAGGCAGTGGAGAGGAGGGGACACACCCTTTGAGGAACAGAAAGAGCCAGTGAGAAGGGGACAGAGCCCTGAAGGAAGGGACAGAGCCCTGGAGGAAGGGACAGAGCCCTGGAGGAAGG